>CAKMXS010000011.1:600000-750861 GCA_928852645.1 Mycosarcoma mackinlayi | reverse complement strand
CTAACCCTAACCCTAAGGCCCACCCAAAGGGGGGGACCCTTGGAGGATTTTCCATTTTGACCAAAAACGGAAAGTGGACCGTAGCTCCATGGCCACTTTAGCTGAGGTCATAGGACTTTGAGCATGTTCATTTGACACCATTTTACACAACTTTCATTATGGATGCAAGTGGAAATTCCCACATTTTTGGCGTCCCAACTTGGACCAAGCCAAACTTTGCCGGGCCATAACTTGGCCAAGTATTAATGAACTTGCGTAGGGTCTGATAATCAAAAGTACTTACTTTGGCGTTCTCTACAACTTTATTTAAGACACCCTACCCTGTTTTCCGGACAGGACACCTTGTAACACCTTGTAACCCTAACCCTAACCCTAACCCTCATTTTTGAATTGAAATTACGTCTCGGGGCAAACCCCACCGTGTGACACACATGGAACCCTGCGCCAATTCAAGACTTTGGTTCTCATACTGCTGAGAGAACCCTTGTAGACTTTCTCTGTTTTGGTTCTCTTTTGTTTTGTTCTGTTAGCTTTTCTTTTCTTTTGATTGCAGCTCGCCAAGGGCCTTCACAGACCACTTGTGGGCAAATGAATGTCGGGGTTTATTGCAGGATGGTTTCTTAGAAAATGAGCGGTTGCTTCCAGCGCCTCTGTCGGCATATGTCTTGAAGCTCCGCAGCCTGGTCATATGCTACTTGAGAGGAATTAGCTCCGAATGCGACACTGGATGCTGCTTGCTCGTAAAGATCGCGTCGGTCCCATATGGCTTTGAGCAAGTGGCGACACAGGAAGACACACTGAATCTCGTCGAAATTCTCCCACAAGAGCAAAGATGTCCGACATCGCTGTCTCCGCTCTGACCGTGACTGCGAAAATCGAGCGTAGACGTCGGAGCCCAAGACCAATTGTGACCCCAGTGCTAGTGAGACTGGCTTGCCTCTGCCAAGCTGACATCGCCCTTCCACCCCATCGTTGCGCCGTCGGACTTGAACAGATGCATCAAGATCACCAAAGATTTCTGAAGCGCATTGAAAGTAAGCCCAAATCAGTGCTCCATCAGGCGCTCGTATCCACCACTTTCCTCGCATTTCCATAGCTTGCGTCAGCTGAAGATCTGAACCTCCTGCTGTGCCATTGTTCGTAGAAGCTTGATGTGGTGTCTGGGCAGCATTCGACTGTTCAGTACGCTGCTGCTTCCGTTCGAGAAAGCGCGTCACCTTGTCAATCTCGTACCAGACGGCATCGGTAGATTTCAGAAGCCTTTTGCAAAGATAGACGAGCGAGGCTGCCTGGAGACATTCGAATATGAGGTAGCGGAGCTCGGCAGCAATGCTGTCGTCTTGCACCAAAGGTATGGGCCTGGCGAGACGGATCTGCGTTTCGACCTCGTCCACCTGCTGCTGCAGCTGCAAGGATATGGAGCCCTCAAGTGCGTGCGATAAAGATCTTGACGGCGTGACAACGGGTGAAGACGTTGGCGCTTGCGGCTGAAAAGCCAGAATCTCGGGATCGAGGCTCAGTCGAGAGATGCGCTCAACTGCTTCGAGCAGCTCAATTGGCCAGCCAACGACGCACTGGGTCGAGCAGCCGATCGGGTCTTGGGCTGGATTGCCAGCTTCGTCCCATTTATAGACGTGCTCGAAAATGTCGAGGACATCGCCTTGTTCGCTTGCCGGACCCATAGTGCGCGACATTGTTTCCCACCACAAGAGGATGCGAACAAAGAATCGAAATGCTGAGCCGGGGCCTCGGTCGAGTGTGGCGAGCCCAGGCGCTGAGTTTGAACCCAGCGATCTGCGTACGAGCGCGATGGCCAGAGCTGTGTAAGAGCGAGAGCACGTGGCAAACCCACGGCTGAACTGCTCTATGTGGGCGATGAGGATAGTTCCAGCGAGGACTTCGAGGATGCGGTGGGCTGTGGTGATCTGCGAAAGAGCATGTCCGATGGCATTGCTTGAATTCGACAAGCCTATTGCGCTGTCCCACTCGGATTTGCAACGCGAGAATTGGGCATGAGCCAGACCCTTTCTGCGATGATCTTGCGTTAGACTAAGATGGGTGAGGCCGAGGCATGCGACGAGATCGAGGATGACCGGAGACTCGGAAGCCAGCTGCGCGAAAAAAATCCTCCACACATTGGTGTCAGCAGAGAGGAGATGAAAGCAGCGTGCTGTTGTGTTGAAGAAGAACGAGACGGACTCGAGCTGCACCTTGGTCACGCAAAGCGAACGGATGCGCCTCTGCAGATCAGACTCGGAGATGCGGTCAAGCGTTGGCAGCCTAGAGTGACTCATCGAAGATGGCGATGGTGTATCTCTCGAGCTGCTTGCGGCTTGCGCTGAGTTTGCTGGGGATGCGGTCAAGATCGAGAGCCAGTCGTCGTTCAACCAGCCGGGCGAGTTTGTTTGGAAAGCGGTCGGAGCAACTCCGGCAGCAGCGCTTGCCAGCGCCGAGAGACCGTTTCCCTCTGCCAAATATGTACTGCGAGAGGCTGCATGCTGTTCTGCATCGGCAAAGTCTAACTGCGGCGCTTGAGCACCAATCCGTGGAGGGTTATGCTTAAGGCTAGGAAGGCCAGCACTGGCCTCTGCAACACTGCCTGTATCGATGCTCGCGTCAGCGTGCTGACCGAAATCATTGCCGATGGAAGAATATAGCAAGTCAATCCAGTCATCCAGATGCTGTGGCGAGGTCGCAAGACTCGGGTGTGTTGCGACTGGGGCTAGAGAATTCGTCGGGCCGTGTGTTTGGAGAGGAGCCAAAAGGTCTCGATCAGCAACACTAGCCTCTTTGCGGTGATCGACTCGAACCTCTCGCTGTGTAGAAGATGTCTCTTGTGCAAATTCCGCCGCGAGGGCAGCAGAAATCGAGGTATATCCTCGAGATGTCTGCGATTTTGAGTCCTGCTGATCATTGTAGCCGTGACACGGTCGCCCATCTTGGCGGCAGCGGCGACAAGACGGCTGATCTTCGTCGCATTTGACCTTACGCAGACGGCAAGTGGTGCAGCCCAATTTACTGCGCGTAAACCTTCTCTTGTGCACAGCAGGCACCGACTGGGAACTTTGGCGTGGACTAGAGGAAAACTCTGTTTGCTTTGCTGCTAATGAGGGCGCACCGGTGGTAATAGCAGGGAGCACGCCCGTCGAAGAGTTGCTAGATGCATTGCCTTGCCTTGGCAGCGCTTTGTCTAGCACCAAATGCGGATTCACTGCCTTGTGCCTGGAAGAGTGTGCATCTGGGGCAGTAGATCGTCGTCGCTTGGGTGAGCGGGAGGTGTGATCGACAGAGGCGTTTGATTCTGAAGACCGCCTGTGTTCGACCTCAAGCGCATCGGATGTACTCATTGCGGCATGACCTGCGAGGCCTATTAATGCTGCTGCAGCCACCAGAAGCGGCAACGGCCAGCGTTTGAGCCGGAACAAGAGGAGGAAACAGAGGGACGAGAAGAGTGAGTTGGGAACAAAGTAGCTCTCGGTCACTGATAACGGCTTGATACTTTGCCGAGATGCGGGCAGATTGCTGCGTCGGACCCTGATCGCCTGTATATATTCAAAGCTACCGGCAACGCAGCTTTCCAGAATGAGCACGAGGTCAAGCCCTGCCTTGATTTCATCGTTGATCAGGCATCATCTCGTCGAAATGCTTCCGAGAGCCCGCAATGTCCTGACTTGGTCATATATCTCGATCCGGTGTGGTATGTTGCTGCGTTAGTGGCGTTATATGGGGCTAAAACATACTCAGGCAGCACTAAAGATGGGCGGTAACCTAGCACCGCCAAAGTTACCACCTCCCTTGCGGCGTACAATTTCAGCCAGTAGTTCGCTGCCGCGCTGTCTCAACTACGATAGTAAAGGCGGTAACCACAAACGGATGCTGTTTCTGCACCTGACCGATTGCCAGACCCTGACCACACAGGATGTTAAGGAGGAGCCTATCATCAGCTCTCTCTGTTTTGTGTCGACTTCGAACGCTTTTAACACCGCCGGACCCGCATGTACACACTGCAGACGCGCAAAGCGGACTACGACACGGTTCCCGCCCGTTTGGTCGACGCCCTCCTCGATGCATGCTTTCAATCAACAATACAGGCCCAGTGTCGCACATACTGAACTACTCTCGAATTTGAGCTACGATAATATTGCCTGATTGAAGCAGCAAGGCGAAGGATACACAATTTCTAACGGCGTACTTTCAAAGACCGCTGGCGAAGTCTCCAAATGAAACGTCACTCCAGACAGCATCTCGCACTCAACCCATCTGTGCCATGATGCGCGCTGCCGATCCGCCTTCAGCCCTTCAGCAACATAAGACTCGGATACAGGACTGATATCACACTCGTAGGCTAAACGTCACTGGACTGCAAGAAGTATTTGTACCTCGCTGATGGAAAGCATAGCTTTGCTTTCCCCCAGCACTTGTATATGTCCTTTAACCTCGAACTGCATCTCCTTGTCGATCATCTTCAGCATTCCTTCACACACGCATCATGTCAGCAGCCTCGAGTGAAGCCTATCATCGCGAAGACGTCTTCTTCGCATCTGGTCCCGGCTCCGACCGCTGCGCTGCCTGGGTCTATCGCCCCACTTGCCCTCCCCTCGCTCCCGCAGATGGTTCTGCCGTCGGCTCTGTCTCTGCTTCCGCGTCAGGTCGCAAATATCCGGCCATCGTTCTCGGCCATGGAATTGGCGGCATTCGAGAATATGGACTTGATCGCTACTCGGCGCGCTTCTCTGAGCTTGGCATCATCTGTGTAGCCTTCGACTATCGCCATTTCGGCGCAAGCACAGGTCAACCTCGTCAATTGCTCGACATCCGTCTGCAACAGGAAGACTGGAAGAATGCCATTGCTTACACTAAAGGCCTCGAAGACGTAGACGAGACCCGTGTCGGCATCTTTGGCAGCAGTTTTGGCGGCGGTCACGTTACCTACATCGGTAGCATCGACCCTAGTATCAAGGCCATCATCGCGCAATGTCCTTTCACATCTGGATTCCACTCGAGTTTGACAGTTGGTTTTCTGCCACTCTTCAAGCTTGCTGCACTCGGCATCAGGGATCTCTTTTCGACTGGAAACAACATCGTGCCCGTCTTGCTAGCAGGCGTACCCGGTTCAGGTTAGTCTCACATCGCCCTCTCTTCCTCATTGGCCAGGCGACCAACCCTCCTCGCTTATCGGTTCGCAAGCCAGACTGACCTTTCCTTACCTTTCGTATCACTCTATGCTTCCTCACAACAGCCGCCTTGATGAACTCACCCGAGGCGATGGACTACGAGAAAATTGTTCCCAAGGACTTGCTGGACGGCCCCAACTACGTAGCAGCGCGCTTTGCGCTTCACATCTCCTTTTACAATCCAGGCTGGAGAACCTCGTCGATCAAGAGCCCCATTTACTTTGCCGTTTGTGGCAAGGATTCCGTGGCTCCACCGGGACCCACCCTCAAATACGCTGCCAAAGCTCCGCACGGAACAGTCAAACTGTACAAGGACATGGGTCACTTTGACATCTATGTCGGCAAAGAATTCGACGAGGCCACACGAGACTACTGCACCTTTCTCCGCAGCAAATTGTAGCCGCCTCTCCCGATTCTACTCTAACGCATTCTTAGAAAACCTTGACTGCTCTGTTCCCACTTGCCGTCTCTGTCCTGTTAATCGCACACGCATCCATGGTCGAACGGTGATGTGAGAGTGTGTGATCACTGAGGCGAATGTCAACTTTCTTGACGTGAGGCTTCAATCACCTTCTTGATAGTTTGTCCAGCTTGCAATTATGAGCTCCGGGGGGTGTCGTTGAAGGAAAGAAAAGACTCGAAGTATCCCTCTTGGGTGTGCGTGAGTGAATAGGTCTAGCCGTGGACTAACATTGAAAAGCGTATTTTGTCTGGTTTCTGTTGCTACGGCTGGTTCTTGGCGTGCACCGGCCCATCAAGAGATCCTTGGGTTCGCAAAGGAGAGCCTCTGGAACGGACGTTGAGGGGTTCGCTAGACGCGTTTTTAAGCACTGAGCACATGTCCAACTCGGCAAGCTCTCGACGTGACTTGTGCTTTATGGACCCGCTGCGGCAGCTGCAGCAGCAGGACAGATTTGGTCACCTGGCTTGAGCGAGCTGGTGCGGGGCAAACACTCCGCGGCATCTGGGCGCGCCCTTTCCCTTGGATCAGAACGAGCCCAGTGGTCCGCAAGCACTGTAGACGAGAGCGCCCAGACCTTGCACCCCTCAAACGTGTTCCGCGAATGCACAAGAATCTGGTCATGGGACCAACTGCTAGCTTCATCCTGTGACTGTACTCGTGGCAAGCAAGAGGTCAGTAGGATCCGAGTGAGCATCAGAACAAGCGAGTGCTTCAGAGGAAGCGAGCGTTCACGTCTGTTGTAGCAAAGCGACCCCACCCTTTATATAGCCTGATTCCAGCAAAGGCGGCTCTCTGATGTCCCACGTTCAACTCATCACAGCGTCGGCTCCAGCCCACCGAGCGGTTGCAAAGCTTTTCTTCCACCATGTTGATGCAAGACACAGTTCAAAAGGTCCTCGATAGCGCTACTGCGAATGTGACGCAGCCCAATGCCGTTCCCGGCGCCGTCATGTACATCGCCGACAGGACCGGCAAAGAGATCGCGTGGGCCTCTGCTGGCGTCAAGCAGGCAGGCAAGTCAGATCCGATGACCAAAGACTCTGTCTTTTGGATCGCCAGCTGCACCAAGCTCATCACAGCCATCGCATGCCTCCAGCTCGTCGAGCAAGGCAAGCTCAACCTCCAGGATCCCGTCACAAAGTACGTGCCCGAACTTGAGAGTGTGACCATGATCGATGGCTCCAAGCCCAAGCAAGTGCCGACGGTATGGAACTGTCTCACCCACACTTGTGGTCTAGGCTATTCGTTCTTCAATCACAAGCTCAAGGACCACGAGGCTGCCAAGGGCCGAAAGGTTATTGATAGCTTTGATGCGAGCAAACAGAGCATTCAGGGTCCTTATGTTTCCGAGCCCGGCTCGGAGTGGGAGTATGGCGTGGGCATCGACTGGGCAGGTCAAGTGGTAGAAAAGGTATCTGGCACTTCGCTCGACGGCTATTTCCAGAAAAACATCTTTGAGCCGCTCGGCATCAAGCACGCAAGCTTTCTGCCTGAGAAAGCTGGGCTCTCAGACAAGCTGGTGGGATCGCACCATCGCAACAAAGATGGCATCATCTCTGCCAACGACCACTGGATGCAACCGGACGAGTCCAAGATCGAGGTGCAGTATGGCGGCGCTGGACTGTGGGCCAACGCTGCCGAATACTGCCAGGTGCTGGTTGCGCTGCTCAACGGCGGCACGCATCCAAAGAGCGGAGCCACGATCCTCAAACCCGAGAGCGTCGACGAACTGGTCAAGGAGCAGCTCTCGGGAAAATTGGCCGAAGACATTGATCGCGAGTTTCCCAACACGGATCCCGCGATCAGCAACTACTTTGAAGGGTGCACCGTGAAAGGCATCCCCAAGACGTGGACGCTCGGTGGTCTGCGACTGCTGGTCGAGCATCCAATGTTTAAACGCAGTGACAGGTCGCTATTCTGGTGTGGCATCCAGAACAGCTACTGGTGGGCCGATTTCAAGGACGGTACCTGTGGCATGGTTCAATCGCAAATCGGCCCCTTCCTCGACATGGGCACGCTTGGAATCTTAGCTCAGATCGAACCACAGGTGCACGCCGCTTATGCATCGTAGAAACAAGGTCGGACTTGCAACTAAGACTGGAACTGAACGTGAACTCCACATGTATACACACATTTCCTGAACTGGAATTTCAACGTGTTCCCTTGTCCGGATGACCAGAGACGATGTGTTCATAGACCGTCGCAACCGATGACGACGATACGAAACAACAAGACAACAAGCTCAAGCGACACACAAAAGTTTTGGCAAACGATGTAGCATTCCATGAAAGAAGGGGGCATATGTGTCATAATTCCTACAAGTCAGACCAGAGCAACAGAAGAGGCAGATCAAAACTTGGCACGAGCAATATTGCTCTTCTTGACGTCGAAACGGTCAAGGTTCATGACCTTGTTCCATGCAGCGACAAAGTCTTTGTTAAACTTCTCAGCGTTGTCAGCCTGGGCGTAGACCTCGGCGAGGGCACGGAGCTCGGCTTGCGAGCCGAAGACGAGATCGGCACGGGTGGCAGACCACTTCTTTTGGCCCGACTTGCGGTCGACACCGTCGAAGACCTCACCCTTGCCATTGTCAGCCGCCTTCCACTCGGTGCTCATGTCGAGCAGGTTAACGTAGAAGTCGTTGGTCAGCTGGCCTCGGCGGTGGGTCAAGACACCGTGGTCCGAGCCGTTGTAGTTGAGACCGAGAGCACGAAGACCGCCGATGAGGACGGTCAGCTCAGGAGGAGTGAGTGTGAGCAGGTTGGCCCGGTCAATGAGGATCTGCTCGGCGCGAACACGGTTGGTGGACTGGCCGTAGTTGCGGAAGCCATCGGCAACAGGCTTGAGCCACTCGAAGGTGTCGACCTCGGTCTCTTCCTGTGAAGCGTCGGTACGGCCAGGAGTGAAGGGGACGGGCAGGCCCGAAGCCTTCTCGAGGGCAGCATTACCGGCGAGAACGATCAAATCGGCAATGGAGATCTTCTTGCTGCTCTGGCTCGAGTTGAACTTCTGCTGGACACTCTCGAGCGCTTTAATGACTTCGGCGAGCTGGGTGGGGTTGTTGACCTCCCAGTCCTTCATGGGAGCGAGGCGGATGCGGGCACCGTTGGCACCACCGCGCTTGTCGCTGTCACGGTAGCTGGCAGCGGAAGCCCAAGCGGTAGCAAGGAACTTGGAGGGCTCGACACCAGTGGCAAAGATGGCCTCCTTCAAGCCAGCGAGGTCACGATCGTCGACGAGGGCGTGGTCAACGGAGGGAACGGGGTCTTCCCAAATGAGGACTTCCTTGGGCACCTCGGGACCGAGCCAGCGAGCGCGCGGACCCATGTCACGGTGGAGTAGCTTGAACCAAGCGCGGGCAAAGGCGTCGGAGAACTCATCGTGGTTCTCGAGGAAGCGGCGCGAGATTTTCTCGTAGGCAGGGTCGTAGCGGAGCGAAAGATCGGTAGTAAGCATGGTGGGGCGACGCTTCTTGGTGGGGTCGAAGGGATCGGGGATGATGGCGTCGGCATTCTTGGCGACAAACTGGTTGGCGCCAGCAGGCGACTTGTCGTGCTCCCACTCGAACTCAAACAGGTACTTGAGGTAGAGGTTGCTCCACTCGGTAGGTTTGCTGGTCCAAACGACCTCGACACCCGAAGTAGTGGTATCACCGGCCTTACCAGAGCCGTGCTTGTTGGCCCAGCCAAAGCCCTGAGCTTCAATGGGAGCGCCATTGGGCTCGGGACCGACCAGATCGGGGTTACCAGCACCGTGTGTCTTGCCGAAAGTGTGACCACCAGCAATAAGTGCAACGGTCTCCTCGTCGTTCATTGCCATGCGGCCAAAGGTGGTGCGGATATCGTTGGCAGCGGCCACCGGGTCAGGCTCACCGTTGGGACCCTCTGGGTTGACGTAGATGAGACCCATGTGCGAAGCGGCGAGAGAGATGTCGAGGTTGCGGTTCTTGAGATCATTGGCATCGCCACCCTTGTTACCCTCCTCATAACGGACATCGTTGGCAAGCCAGGTAGTCTCACCGCCCCAGTAGGTGGACTGGTCGGCCTCCCAGGTGTCGGCACGACCGCCGGCAAAACCGAAGGTCTTGAAGCCCATAGACTCGAGCGCTACGTTACCGGTTAGGAGCAAGAGATCGGCCCACGAAATTTTGTTGCCGTACTTCTGCTTGATGGGCCACAAGAGACGACGAGCCTTGTCGAGGTTTCCGTTGTCTGGCCACGAGTTGAGAGGAGCGAAGCGCTGCTGGCCCTCTCCGCCGCCGCCGCGACCGTCCTGGACACGGTAGGTACCGGCAGCGTGCCAAGACATTCGGATGAAGAAACCACCGTAGTGACCGTAATCCGCAGGCCACCAGTCCTGCGAGTCGGTCATGAGGTTGTGAAGATCCTTCTTGAGCGCATCGTAGTCAAGGCTGTTGAAGGCAGCGGCATAGTCGAAGTCGGAGTTGAAGGGATCCGACTTGGCCTGGTGCTGACGGAGAACGTTGAGCTTGACGGCGTTGGGCCACCAATCATCGTTCTTGGTACCGAAGCCGGCGGCAGGTACGCGCTTGCGGTCAATGTTGGTGTGATGGGCAACGGGGCACTCTCCCATTGTGACTGTTTTGTCTAGTTCTCTAGACGGGATCGACACGAAAGAAGGGTGGATGACTGATGACAGGCGTAGGCGAGATGGAATCGAGGCTCTACGCGAGGAAGAAAACGGATATGTTTGTGGGTATCAGTTGTTGGATGAAGGTGTGGCGTAAAAGTATGACTGATGTACGGACACGCCCGTCAAGGATCTCAACACAACTGGATATATATATTTTATTAAGGGGGGGGCTGATGGCACCATGCGGGGAAAAAACTGGCGAAACACCAGAGGCTGCAGCGGTGAACCCAGGCAAAGAGGCGAGAAGGAGTGTGTCAATTGTGTTCGGCTCAGCCGGCGAGTGACGGTGTGCTTCGCTGTGGCGGCCAGCATCTCATTCTCAGACTCACAGATTCGGTTGAGCCAGAGAGCCCAAGTTGTGAATTCTGTTGCCTTGCTTTGAAAACTTGGTCGGTGCGCGCACAGTCGGAGCGCTCCAAAATGTGCTGCTGCAGCCGTCAGCGACGATGGGTGGAGAGGAAGACTAAGAGACAGTGGCCAATCGCAGCTGTCCCAATTCAGACAGAGACCTGCCGTGAAACCCGGCTCTAGCTTATGCTCAGCCAAAATCCAGCAACCGAGCCAGAGCGTGGAAGGCCGAAGAAGTTGAAATTCGCCCAAGAATTGGCACTTCAAAATCTCACGCGCGTTCAGCGATGCGATCTCGCAAGTGCAAAGTCGACTTGGGGCACCTGCAGTCTCGTCTGCAGAGTTTTGTGACCTTGCAGCAGCTCAAGCGCGTTCTCGAAGCCAAGAAGCCGAAGAAGCTCGTGCTGCTCTCTCCTCTCTGCCTCTGACTCTTTGAGCTCAGTTCAGACTTTCTCGGTGCAGCTCAATTGCCACGCGGCTGCGAAAGCACGGTCGACCCAGCCAGCGTCTCTCTGCGAGCGGGCTTCTCCGGGGTCAATGAAACGGCGTTCCACTAACACAGTTGAATTTGAGAAGATTAGCGCAGCCAACTGCACTCTTCGCTCAATTGGTTCGCCGAATCGCCGTCACCACATGCACGCGCATGCCGTACTCGCCACCCTGACGTTTCCTGTTCGAGTCACTCGAGTGCTACCGACCCGTATTGCTCTTTGTCATCCTGGCTTGTTCCATTCGATTCCACAGATCAACTAGTACCAGATCGGCGCACGAACGAACACTTGTGCAGCCGAACACCGGGACTGTTCGGAAGAGGAACGTCCGACGCTGAAAGGGTCTTCACCGCCGTTTGAAGATGAACATGCTTGTTAGATCGTTTGAGTTGTACATGATAACGTTGAGCATCGCTCGGATTCCTCGTCTACGATTTCGACCAGCGAATCAATGAACAAGCGGACCCTGGTAGACGTCTCGGTAGCGTTTCCAGCAGACCAGCGGAATCACAAAGCTGCCCACCAGGAAGACCGACGTGTAGTTCATGTTTGCGCTCGTCACCGGCCACGTCGGCGGCAGCGAGAGAAAGACACACAGGAGCACCGAAAACACAATCGTCAGCACGTTGGCCGAGACCGTGAGCCATGTTGGCATCTTGAAAGGCGGGTCCCACGCGCTTTGGCGGAGCGAATCGTTGCTCGCCTTGTCGGTGACTCCCTTGCCAATCTGCTTGCTTGCTTGCCATCTCGAAACAAGGCAGACGTAGGCGACGATTGAGTACGAAACCGCCAACAGCTGCGTTGGCGCCGAGATGAGCGCGTTGAACGCTGCCGTGTTGCCGATGTAGATCAAGCAGATCAGTCCCTGGCAGACCATGACCAGCAAACCAGCTCGAAGAGGCGAGTCGAATCGTGGGCTGATTTTTCCAAAGTAGTCGGAGCAGGGGAATCCGCGCTGGCGAGAAAAGCCATAGACGCACCTACTTGTCGCCATTACCACATCAGCCATCGTAATCAGAAACGAGATCAGAGGGATCAACAACAGCACAATCGCTCCGGACCGCGACGTCTTGATTCGCAAAATCTCGGCAAATGGAAAGCCTGTCGGTGTAGAGATGATATCTTCCAGCTGGGGCAGCGTAAATGCGAGCACAAAAGAGTAACCCAACGTGACACCAATGCTGATACCCAGACCACCAAAGATGGCCAGCGGAACTTGACGAGAAGGGTTGCCCATTTCCTCTGAAAAGTGACTCGGTGCATCCATCGCCGTGGTCGCAAGTGCTGCTTGAGAGAGGCCGAGAACCCACGGCACAAAGTTGGTGTTCCATCCCGACAGATTGACAATGTCGACCAGCGCGAATTCGACCGTGTTGTAGCTGTGTCGTGACTGGACCAGCAGCGTCAGAACGACCACCACCAGTCCCATCACGGACCAAGTAAATGCAAAGACGTTCAACCGAGAGACGAGTTTAGATGCGAAGGATGACACCAGAAAGGCGAAGAACGCTGCCGCCATGCAGCACACCGAGACGTGCCACCGCTCAATGACGTACGACGGAAAGGTGAGATTGATCATGGCCAATAGGATTGTCGACGTGATTAGTTGACCCGCCACGCTGAGGAACACGTAGCCGAGCAAGACAATCCAAGAGGTAACGTACGACAGGAAGCGACCATGTAGACGATACACCCATGCAGCCTGACCGGACGCACTGGGGAACTGGGATGCGGGCTCTGCTATGGTCACTGCGGACGCCATATTGCCGAAGCCGACGACTATCATACCCCACACGAGCACGTTGGCACCTCCGCTGGCCAAAGCGGTGGCTGCGCTAGCAGAATAGGCGATCCATGTGGAAAGGGACGTATAGCTCAGGGCGATGGCACCAGATGTGCTGAGCTTCTTGCCGAGCACCGCTTCTCCGACCTCATACGCATGCGATTGCTTCTCGTCGTCATGTTCAAGGAAGCCGGTGGGTGCTTCACGTTCCAGTTCCGTGACAGTGATCTGCGCAGCCGGACTGCTGTTTTTAGCGGCGATGCCTTTGGTCTTGCTGTCCATCTTGAGGATCGAGACGAGTTGCAAGGTGCGCCAGGGCTCTCGTTCGCGCAGTGCGATTCGAGGCGATGAGTTTGTTGAGAATGGGGGTTGGTAGCGCACTTATAGGTCCGAAGCAGAGCTGATACGTTATACCGTACGCGAAGCTTGCGCTGGTACCTTTGCTTCAGCATGGTCATGTTCTACCTCGCGCACAAGTCGCGACACGATCAAGTCCCATGGCCAGATGATCCGAAAAGTCGGGAAGCTTATCGTCACGGGAGTCCGAATATGCGAGCTTATCGTCCTTTTGGCGGCACCCCTCGGTGCAGGGATGAATTCGCTCTGCCTGCTTGCGTCAAAAGGGCAAAATCAGAAACGTTATGACCCTGCTAGCCGAGATGTAAGCGATAAGCGATAAGAAGCATCACATTACCCGTCTCGTGACTAGGGTCTTTGTGGCGGACAACATGCGATGATGTTCAGGTCTGTGGGGTAGAACACGCAAAGTACCGCACGAGCGAAGTGCAACCAGTTCAGCTGTGGCGATACCGAAGCGCTCTCGAGGTATGCGGCTGCATCTTTACCTTCTATCGGCTGAGATGATATGGAGACCTTGACACCATGGGACCGAGAAAGACAAAGAAAATCTCTGTCCATGAGCATCACCCAACGCAGTACAGGAGAGCAACGTCCACTGACAGCATCAAGGTGGGCGACACAAGCGCGGTTCTGCGATTGGTCAACTGCATCCTGGAAGCGAGCCGATGTTGAGCGCCAGTGGCGACTGTCAAAGGCATGCATGCGGCAAGTATTCGTGTTGCGAAGAGCCGCGCCTTTCGCGCTGTTGGACAATTAAGCGAGCGAGCCAATCGGAAGGCGTCGCTTATTTCCTCTGAACCGCTTAGATTAGGCACAGCTGTCGATAAGAAAGGCGCTGCGAGGCATTTCTGCGCCAAAGCTGCTCTGCTTGTTATCCACTGCTCGTGCCAGACTGCTCCCCGGTAACGATCGATCTCCGGTCTTCATACCGGTGCAAGTCATGCTTCGATAGGCAGGTGGGCACCTGCTCTTTTGAAGTTGGGAACGGTGCAATGGAAAGCGATAGAGTCGAAATGTCTCTAAGCGAGCCCGAGCAGTCGAGAAGTCTGTGATTCGCGGGCATTTGGCCGGTTCACATCAGTGATTCTGCTCTTCCTGTCTGACGATGGGACGACATTGGTTGTTCTGTGTCTGTTTGCGTTGATTAATAAAAGCAGGCCCGTCCGGCGCAAGTCATCCCTCACTTTCTCGCCTTCCTCAACTTGACATCCTTCGTCACAGCTCGCTCACTTCCCTCGAAAAAAATGGCGCCGACAGCAGTCGGAGTCACTGGCGCCAATGCCGCAACAACGGCAAGCGTTCCTCTCAAAGCTGTCAAGCAATTGTCGACCGCCGAGCTCCACCCTCTTGATGACATCACTCCGGCGGAGAACAAATTAGCTGTCGAGCTGGTTCGGGCCTATCACCGCAACGATGGCTTCGAGCCCTGGTTCAAGGCAGTTCAGCGCCAAGAGCCACGCAAAGCTGTGCTGCTTCCCTGGCTCGATGCTTATCACGCTGGTCAGAGCCCAGCTGCGCTCCCACGGAAGATTGAGGTGCTCTACATTGAGCCGGCATCGGCCAAGATCCACGAGGCAATCATCGATGTTGCATCTCAGAAAGTCGAATCTCACGCAGTCGTGCCAGGCAATCATCGAACCAACCTGGACATCACGCAGCTGGAAGCATTCGAGGCCGCAGTGGTCAAAGATCCCATTGTCAAGCAAGCGCTTCAAGAGCTTGGCCTCGAACCCAACACCCCGATCGCCTCTGACCCTTGGATTTATGGCGCCGACTCGTTCGAAGATCAACCCTACCTGATGCAATTCCTCATGTATCTCAAGTCACCCCGAACAGGCCACGATGGCGACACTTTCCATTACTCTTGGCCTTTGCCGTTTGTGCCGGTCCTCGACGTCAACACTGGCAGCATTGTACGTGTCGACTGGTGCTACACGGGCGATTCGGCAGACGGCATGGTGTATACTTGGAAGCAGGGATGGGCTAAAAGCAACATGGAGGACCGTGAGTACATGCCACACCTCCAGCCGAACTTCCAGCCTCGAAGCGGACTCAAGCCTTTGATCGTACAGCAGCCCGAGGGCCCTTCCTTTACCGTCAAAGGCAAGAACGTCGAATGGCAAGGTTGGAGCTTTCGTATTGCGTGGACCGCAAGGGAAGGCTTGACCCTACACGACCTTCGATTCAAAGACCGATCCGTCTTCCATCGTCTGTCCATGTCCGAGATGACCGTGCCTTACGGAGATCCTCGACCACCGCTGCACCGTAAGCAGGCTTTCGACGTCGGCGATGCCTCTTGTGGCTTCACTGCCAACAGCCTCAGCCTTGGATGCGATTGCCTCGGTGCCATCCATTACTTTGACGGTCAACTCGCGCTGCCTAGCGGAGAGCTTCTACAGCAGCAGAATGTGGTCTGCATGCACGAGGTCGACGATGGGCTGGGCATGAAGCACACCAACTATCGCACCAACAACCCGTATGTTGTTCGTCGCCGTACGTTGGTGCTCCAGACCATCATCACTGTCGCCAATTACGAATACATCTTCCTTTGGCACTTTGACCAGACGGGCGCTATCTCGTTTGAGGTGCGTGCTACCGGTGTCCTCTCGGTATCGCCCATTGACGCAGGCAAGACCTCTCCCTACGGCAATGTCGTGTCTCGTGGTGTGTTGGGAACTAATCATCAGCATATCTTTTGCGTGCGCGTCGATCCACGCATCGACGGCGACGGCAACACGGTCCACTACGAAGACAGCGTCACCATGCCGTTCACTACCGAGGAGGACAAAAAATCTAACCCGCATGGCACCGGCTACACGGTCCAAAAGACCGTTCTGGATCGCGAAGGCGGAGTCAACCTGGATCCGTTCAAGAATCGAACCTTCAAAATCACCAACCCCAACAAAATAAACGCTATCTCGCAGAAACCCATTGGCTACAAGCTACACTTGCCTGCTACCCAGCTGCTGCTTGCTCATCCGGACTCGGTCGCCTACGCTCGAGCTGAATTTGCTCGTCATCACGTCTGGGTCACCAAATACCGCGACGATGAGCTATGGGCCGGCGGCAAGTTTACCAACCAGTCGAACGGTAAGCAGGGTGGCTTGGCCACCTACTCTCAGGCGAGGGAGAACACGGTCAACGAGGACATTGTACTGTGGGCCGTATTCGGATTGACACACAATCCACGAGTCGAGGATTTCCCCGTCATGCCGATCGAGTCACTCATGATGTCGCTCAAGCCCAACGATTTCTGGGAGACCTGTCCTATTCTCGATATTGCTACCAGCACTCAAGCGGTGAACAAGTCGACGTTGGTGTCTCCCAACGAAGCTGGCGCTCAGACATGTTGCAGCAAGTAGAGCAGGACCCATTGGCTGCGTAGAGATCCAAAGAAAGTAGTGAACTGAGCGTGTTCAGCCTCATTTCACTCTGGTGTCTGTGACTGCAATGTTTCGATGGGGCAGGCGGCGATGTGCGGAATTTCAGACGATGAATGGTCATAAAGAGCGAGCACGATACCGGAGATATGTTTCATGAGCCACGATGAACCGTTACACTTTTTTTGCTGTTATACACCATTTTTTCTCCATGCAAGACCGGAACTGTTAAGGCGAAAGGGAATGAGCGATAGGCGGTGGCTAGTAGCTAGCAGAATATCCGGTGGGATCAAGCCGGAATGATGGTGACGAGGTAGGCGTCGTCGGCGTTTCCTTGGTTGACGGGCACCGTCACTTGGTTGTTGATGACCTTGATCTTCTTGGTGGATACCTGGGTGAGCTTAGTCACCTCTCCACCGTTGTTGTAAGGGATTCGCTTGATGGTAGCCTTGACGTACGCGACGTTGTTGCCGAGGTTTGAAATGCTCGAAAAGACAACGTTGGCAGTGCCTGTGAAGCCAGTGTTGCCAACAAGGACCGAAGCAGTGCCCCAGCTGGCGGTGGCGTACGAATCAATCGAATTGCCCGCATCGGTGGTGCATGGCGAGCCGGTAAGGCTTGCATACGTCTTCCACTCTTGGAATTCGCCGGTGGTGTGATACTTTCCATTCGAGTCCTTGAAGAGAAGACCAGCCAAGCCGTCACGAAGTGCAGCACCGTTGGCCCAGTTGGCACGCAAGGCGTGGTACTTGACCTTCTCGTACCTCGCAGCGTGCCAAGCACCGTATCCAGGTCTCTGCTGTTCGGGTGTGCCGTACTCATTGTTCTGCAATCCGATGCCTCCAGTGAGACCGTACTGAGACAGCCAACCCTGGAGCACAGACGTGGCATAGACGGGATCGTTGGTGTTGGCTTCCTCCATGTGCCAGTTCCACACATCGGGTTCAGCGTCCTTGTTGTTCTGCAAGCTGGAAAGGAAGGTTGTGAACCAGGTGTTGGACGGATCAGGTCGCGACGAGGTGCTGGGACCCACAAGCGGCATGTAGGCGCCACTGCCTTGGCCAAAGGCAGCACGGAGTGCGCGCGTACCGCGAAGGTACATCTGCATGTACTGGTCCTGGCTGCGACCCCAGAAGTACGAACTGTCGGGATCGTTCCAGAGTTCGATCTGGGTGATGTAGTCTTTAGCGAGGCCGCTGCTCTTGATGTCCGAGATGAGCTGCTGGATGAACTTGTCGTACGAGGTCCAGTCTCCGTTGTCTCCAGGGAAGGGGAAGTTGGCTCCGTGAGTGCCATCTGCACCCCACAGATCTGAAGTCTTAATGACGTGGACTCCGCCAAGACCGTGAATGCGGTTGGCATCTTGAACGACAGAAGTAAATCGAGTCTTGTAAGCCTTGACGCTGGCACCCCAACCAGAAGTGGCGGTTTGAGCACCACCGCTGGCGAGGTAGTTGATATCAGCAAACTTCAAGTAAGCTTGCATGGGCCCGCCGACACCGGTGACACCGTACAGCATACCAGATGCATAGTGCTGGGGAGAACCAGAGCACTGGTCGAGGTGAACAGTGGTAGTGTCGGCATCACGGCGAGCCAGCGTGCCTGAAGAAGAATCGATAGCATCGTTGGATACGGGAGCAGCGGCTGCCAGCAGGGGCAGAAGGGTGGAGAGTAGGACGAGGTACTTCATCTTGGTAGATCGTAGATGCTGTGTGGCTTGGCTGGTGGTTGAGATGACGAACAAACCATCGTCGCCAAAAGGTCGTATATATGCGTTTTGGCCATTGATAATCCGGGCTTACAGCATCGTCTGGGCAAGATGTACTGCATCAGACCCGTAGCATGTTGGGTGGGGATTTCGATGGTGCCCTGGGATAATCGTGCCTAGCCTTCCTGACTTGCTTCTTTTCTCACCGCTATTGACAGTTTCGCTTGCTCAAGCCAATCTGATGGAGCGAATCGATGAGACAATTCCCCATTGGCTCTAGGCCGCGAGGGTTGGCCGAGTGGATGAGACAGATCTGGGCTTGACGTTCTTGGCGCAGTCGTCTAACACATGATGGGCATGAGCGCAGACCCTGCGTCGACAAGAGTGGTCAAATCATCGGCGCAAATTTAGCCATGTGGACCGACCAGTTGGAAATCAGGAACGGAACACAAACCGAATTTGGGGACAGCCGCGGATGTCGCATGCGATTAAGGACGCGGCAGAGCGAAGAGTGCAAGAGCGGAGAAAGCCATGGGAAATGGTCTCGGACGGCGAAAGGTACGAGTGCGAGGCACTTGTAATGTATCTCCGCGAAACAGAAGCCTGGCCGCAAGACGCCCGGCATTTTGTCCAGCGTGAGCCAGGATCCACTTTGACACTTCCGGAAGCAAACAAAGTGTGGGGTGAGATTCGTTGATCTCGGCGATCTAGATCAGCGCGGAATTCAGACTCAGGCCCATGAGGCGAACGTCGACGGCCCAAATTCGAGGTCCGCGTGCAATTTATCCTCATAGAGGCGTCTCCCTTGAAAACGTGTGTTCCCTTCTTGCGCGCCTGAAGGTGTATGTTTCGGTCTGATCGAGAGCTATGATCGAAGTGTCACTTGGACGAACTTTGTAATCTGAATCCGCCGGCGTTGTACTGAGCCGCTGCGCTCGACGACGTCAACTGCAAAGACGGCCGCCCAGCTGGGATCAGCCGAGAAAACTGCGCCAATTACAGGCTACGTTTAGACGAATGTTGTCTCAAGATTTCAATCGCTGTGTCGCTTCCAATGGCTGTCCCTCCAGCAGATGTCTGGATTCAGCAAATCCCGTCGAGCCGTATACGGACAGGGCCCAAGTATGACATGGAGAAATCTTTCTTTAAGCATCGTTGTCGGAAGTATTGACTGTCAAAATTTAACGTCCACAGCTGGTTTGCATTCTGTACTGTACAGTACGGTACCCTGGGTTTCTTCATGTATTTTGACCACAATTTCTCGTGAATTTTTCAAGACTTGGCGAGGGGAAACCGCCTTCGGCGCGATTCGCGGCCATTGTCAGACTCGGGCAACGCAGCAAGTTCAAGCTTGGGTGTGGCGTATAAAGAGTTCAATGATCAGGCTGGCAAGGACGAATCGAAAGCAAAGACGCAAGCGGTCGATGCTTGTGCTAATGATTCCAACGAAACGGCCAGAGCGGAGCAACTAGGATTTGCTCGTGACGATGCTACATGAGGTTGTGTGAGATGAAGCCACCTGTCATGCGATCTTGCCTACGTCTTTGATGGCATCTGGCGACTCCTTGTCAGCAAGCTTGGGATCATCTGAAGGCGAATTCGTCTCGGCGAGAGCTGGCAATTGCGATGTCTCGGCGCCTTCCTCGTTTGAGACAAATGCCTCCGGTAGGCGAACAAGCGAAGACCTTGCTGCGATCGAGCCCATGACCTGGTCCATGTCTTCGAGGCTTAGCTGCTTGGTCTCGGGCCACAAGAACCACACTGCGATAAAGGTGAGTGTGTTGATGCCCATCATGAGCCAGTAGAGTCGGAAGCTGAGCGCGTCGCTGAGAACGGGCCACAGCTGGTTGACGACAATGACGGCGATGAACAGGCCCAGGAAGCTGACCGAGATACCAAAGTCTCGCAAGGCCTGAGGCCAGATCTCTGCGGAAATGACGATGCATGCCGATCCCATGGCACCAGCGTAGGCGCACTGAATGGCAAAGATGCAGATGACTATCCAGACAGCTGCGCCTTTGTTTTCGGCATGAGGCCATCGCTCAAAGAGGGAGCCGATGAAGAGGTACCCAATCCAGGCGGTGCCGATACCGAAAAGCATGATTTTCTTGCGTCCCCATCGATCGGTGAGGAAGAGGGGAGCAAAGCACGCTACCAGCTGCAGAGAGCCGCCGACACCGTTGATGATGAGGCTGAGTCGTTTGCCACCGAGCCCAAGCGATTCGAAGACGGTGAGACCGTAGAGCATGAGTGCTGCCACGCCGGTGAGCTGAGCAAAGATGCACGAGCCTGCACCTAGCGCGATCCGGCGCCAGACATTGCGCTGCTTGAGCAGCTGCCAAGGTGAAGCGTAAATGGCAGCGGCGCGCTGAGCCATGACATCGTTCTGCATGGCTGACCACTCGCCTTCCACCATGGCGTTACCACTCGGAAGTCGTCGAAGGTCTAGATGGTTTTCACGAGCCAGCTTGACCTTGGAGTCGAGCATATCGGTGGGGTCGGCCGCCCGGTTGAGAAGCTGACGCGGCGACTCTGGTGCCACCAAAGCGACGCCTACAAGCATGATACCGAACGCCATCTGGATGGTGGTGAGCACCCTCCAAGAAAGACTGGCGGGTAGGCTGGCAGTGCCAAGAGAGATCCAAAAGGCAACAAAGACGCCGACTTGGTACGAGACCTGCACCATTGCGACGGCGGCACCTCGAATCTCGGGTGCAGCAATCTCACTAGCCCAAGCTGCAAAGGTGCCTTGGCAAAGAGAGACGCCGATGCCGCATAGAACACGTCCGCTAAGCAGCATGCCCTCGTTGCGTGCACCCGCAACCAAAGAAGCGCCGGCCATGAGTGTAAAGGCACCGATGACCATGGTCCAACGACGGCCAAGCCATCGACCTAGCAAAATGAGTGGCCCAAGGTAGGCGATACAATTGCCAAGATTGATGAGCGCCGCAAAGGCACCCTTCATGGAGGGACCAAAGTTGAACTCGTCCAGGAAGGATTGATCCGCAATCACAAATGCGGCACTCGACGTATCATAGCCACTGAACACATTTGCCAGCGCAAGACCAGCGCAGATGGAAAGCGTCTTGGCGTTTCCGCTCCACTTTCGCTGCAACATGGTCGTCGAGACGAGCGATGGCTGGTGATACAAACCCTTTTTCGCTAGGTCAGGTAAAGGTTTGGTGCGATTGCGGGGTTGAAATGGTTTGCATCGGGATCCATGTGATATAAGTATCCAATGTCTCTGCGATTCACACAAACAGTGCCAGAGCTCAGATAATGTTACGACGGCCGACACGGCCGGCAGGGAGGGCAGGCATGCTTCGATGCGCGCCATGTTGGGTGCCCCCACCTTTGTGATTCGGGAAACTCTGGAGCGGCAAAACATATCGCAGTGGACACGGCTTTCATTGCTATCATACACAATTCTCGGAGCAAGTCAGAAACAGCAGTTCGGGTAGCTGAGGACTGCTTTCGAAGCGGGCCAAAACGCCGGGAGGGGGGCTGGGGCGGAAGAAGGAAGAAGACAGTGGCCATTGTCGACTCGCGTAAGTTCAAGATGCTGTCGAGGTGAGCGACAGGCAGACCAAACGGCCCTTTGGTTGAGTACTGCACAAGGTCCGACTCGGAAACGGGTGCTTTATCCTCTAGCAGTTTGCCCATATTCCTTGCGACAGGATGGTTGTACTGTACTGTATTGAAAATGTCACAGAGAAAAGCAAAAGGTGGATGCATTGATGGCTCTGCTACGAGATTGCCGTCGAGGCGAAGTCTCGCCTATACGATATTAATAACGCGGCGTCAGCCTGCAATTGTGCCAGACGCGATTCCATCTGGTATACCCCGCAGAGATTCCCGAACAACAGGAGCTGAGTCCATTTTGGCTCAACATGCTCTCTTCTAACTTGAGCAAACAAGTTGCCGTGAGATCATGTCCTTTGTTGCTGCAAATGTTGCCGGCGGACCGCATTCAGCCGTTATGTCGCCACCAAGCTCTCGTTCACGTGCTGGAGAGAATGCCGAGTCAGGTCTCAAGTAGCCTCGTTGTATACAAGCGACAGGGACTCCATCTCCGTGTCCATTAATGAAACGACATCTTCTCGCTCCATCCTCTTTCGAATCACCTTTCTACAGTCTCCCTTCATCAATCAGTACACATGGCAGGCGATTACCCTCAAGAGAAGTTTGTCAGAGCTTCGCTCGAGGCGGGCTCGTTTTGGGAGCAATGGCAGTCAGTGGCGCGGAAAGTGACGCTGCCTGTTCAACTCGAACTGCTTCGCAAGACGGGCAGGTACGAGGCATTCAACCTCAAGCACATCCCATACTACGATCGACAGCCCGCCATCTGGCCCGTACCAGATCATTTGTTTTGGGAATCGGATGTGGCCAAGTGGATCGAGGGTGCATGCTATCACCTTCAATCTCACCCCGACAAGAAGATCCAGTCGCACGTCGAATACCTGGTCGATTTGATCGAGAAGGCGCAACAGCCGGATGGGTACCTCAACATTCACTTTGTTGTCAACGAGCCCAACAAGCGATGGACGAATCTTCGCGATCTTCACGAGCTGTACAACTTTGGCCACTTGATCGAAGCCTCTCTCGCCTACCACGCGCAGACGGGCTCGGATCGCCTCAACAAGGTCATGCTTCGCTTCGTCGAATACTGCTGCACCGTGTTTGGTAGGGACTCGGGCAAGCTTGCAGGCTATCCCGGTCACCCCGAGGTGGAGTTGGCGCTGCTGCGGCTGTACCATCGCACCCAGCACGTCAGCGCACTCGGGCTAGCAGCTTACTTTCTCACCGAGCGCGGCAAGGAGGGCGGTCAGTTCTACAAGGACGAGCAGGCGCGCCGTGGCGAGCAAAGAAACACAATCCCCGAGATGATGCCCAAACCATACAGCTTCTGGTACATGCAAGCGCACAAGCCCATCGCCGAGCAAGACACGATCGAGGGACATTCGGTGCGAGCCATGTATCTGCTCACGGCGGTGCAAGACTTGGTCATTTCGCCTGACAGCCCCAAATTTGCATCCAAAGAGCAAATCAAACAGCTTTCAGCCGCTGCGCGCACCTTGTGGAAGAACATGGTGCAATCCAAAATGTACGTTACCGGTGGAATCGGAAGCATCAAGCAGTGGGAAGGATTCAGCATTCCCTACTCGCTGCCCATCAGCACGGACGAAGGTGGCTGTTACACGGAAACGTGCGCCGGCATTGGCCTGCTCATGTTCGCCGATCGTCTGCTGCACGAAGAGCTGGACGGTGGAATCGCAGATGTAGCCGAGAGGGTGCTATTCAACTCGAGCATCACCACAGGCATGTCGGTCGACGGCAAAGCGTTCACCTACGTCAACCAGCTTGCGAGCTCGGCCGAGGAGCCTTGCCAGCGATTCGACTGGTTTGAGTGTGCATGTTGCCCTCCGAACGTGATGCGCACCTTTGGCTGTCTGCAAGGCTACTTCTTTGGCAGCTTGCTGGAGCGAACCTCGGACCTGGCAATTCATCAAATCTTTGCTGGCAAGATCGACTATTTGGGCAACAAGGTGTCGATGAAGACCGGCTATCCGCACGACGGAGAAGTCAAGATCAATGTAGAGACAATCGCACCCTCGGCCACCATCTGGCTGCGAGTACCAGGATGGGCCAAATCGGATTACGCATTTTCTGGCGATGCCAAGCCAGTAAACGGCTATCTTGCAATCAAAAGCGCTGGCGAGTACAAGCTCAGCTTGCAGATGAAGCCACGCATCCTGTATTCGCATCCAGACGTGGGAACAAGCCGCGTCACCCTTGCGTACGGACCACTCATCTACTGCCTCGAGGATGTGGACAATGCATGGATCGATGAGCTTCCGGAACACGAGCAGCACTTCAAACATCTCTGCCTCGATGTGCCCAAGGATCTCTCCCAGATACGCGCTTCCAGGCAAGAGAGCGAGGATGTGACCAAGCTGCAGATCGCCAAGGCAGGCTATACGCTCAAAGTAGACGATGCTCGAGGCTTCGCATCGGCATTCGAGCAAGACCAGCAGCCCACGTACTACGAGCAGCAAGGGCAAGGACGTGATCTCGTGTTTGTTCCGTACTACTACCGCTGCAATCGAACCGGAACTAAGGGGAGAATGCGCACCTCGCTGCGTATCAAGCATTGAGACGATCATCAATTGCTGCCCAGCTACTGTACAGTAAGTACATTCTAGTTTCAATGTTACGTCTCGTCTCGCCTTGAAGACGCCTGCATAATGTGGTCGAGTCAAAGCGGGGCCGAGGTGGGGGCGGGGAAGGGTTCGTTAGAGAAGCCTTTTTTTCTTTGCTGCCGCTGCTCTGCAGGGCAAAATTAAATCTGGAAATCAGGATTAAAAGGAAATTTGTTGAATAATAGCTTGAATTTCAAGCCGCCCAAAACTGCCAAATTGTCGGATGTGATTTTACGAAAGCAGAGCTGCTGGGGAAGGATGTGTGTGTGTGTGCTTTAGTGCCTTCGAGGTTGCGTGTGAGATTGATTGATTGGGTTGACGCTGCACAAGCTCGGAACGTCAACCGTGCAATCACATGGTCACGCTTGCAGCAAGACGAGACACGGCAAGTCTTCTCTACATTGCAATAGTGACAAGCCATAAACTGCACCAAATTATTCTCGCTCGGGAGAGGTTCCGTTGGGCGGCGGACTCAGCTTTTCTTGAAATTCCCATCATCATCATCATCTCAACATCAACACCATCATCACCTTCACCATCAGCTGCTGCTGCTGCTGCTGCGCATATTCACAATGGTCTTGGCAGTGGCTGCACCACACAAACGTCGACGTTTGAACTCTTACCCTCCCGATACCGACGATGACGATGACGACGACAACAACGATGACGACCAGGTCGACACCTCACGCTCGCCATCGCCGGCTGCAGGAGCGCAGGCGATTGCACACATGATCTCCTCCCAACGTCATGCTTACCATGCATCGGCGAGTGCTGGCGTTGCTCAGCCTACGCTCGATGGTGCCCCGGCGTCGGATCTACCTCTCGACCCTGCCGTTGGCTCCACTTCTTCCTCGGCTTCCTCCTCCAAACATCAATGCGATATTTGCTCGAAAACGTTTGCGCGGCACGAACACATGCTCCGCCATCGCGCTTCCCACACCGATGCCGCTTCCTACTCTTGCGACGATTGCGGCAAGCGTTTCCGCAGGAGCGACGTCCTTCAGCGCCATCGCAGGCTCCATGCTGCTCGTCGCGAACTTTCGCTCGACATCAACAGCTCCAAGCTGACAAAGCGCCAAAAGTCGGCGCTGGCCAGGGTCGAGGCTGCCTGTCTACGATGCTCCTCCAAGAAGCTCAAGTGCGATGCTGCAAAACCCTCGTGCTCCCGCTGCCTCCGCAAGCCAGACGTCACTTGCGTCTATCCCACCTCCTCTGCTGAGCCTTCACCTGCCTCGCCCATGTCGCGCAATCGATCGGCTTCGATCATCGATGATGCATGGATGCCAGATGCACCGGCCACGTTCGATATCTCCACCACCAGCAACGGCGTCTCGCCCATACCCACCTCTACACCCTACCCGGCGCAGGCTCAAGCCGCCAGTCCAGCTAGCTTCTCGGCCACAGGCACATCCATGGACCACTTCCACCCTACCGCACCACCAGCACACACCATGCATCCGTATCCAACTGCCTATCCGCACCAGCAACTCGACGTTTCAGCAACACCTGCGCCCGCATCGATGCTCGCCGGCTCGGCCCACTTTCCGCCGCATGCCATGTCTACTACACCTACAAAATATCCCAGCACCGCGTCGCCTGCAATTCAGCATCCAACAATGGACAACGGCGTCACTCGTGCAACTCCCGGATTGGTCGACATTAGCACAGCGCCCGCGCTGGATCCCGCCGTTGTCGCCGCCGACGATCGTATGCTTACCGATCTCCTTGGCTGGCTCGATGGTCCCTATCTTTCAGATACCGGCCCCGCCGGTCAAATCGACTGGATCTTTGGAGACAGCCCCGAAGTGCCTCAGCTCCTCGATTGGTCTCAAATGCAGCAGGATTGGCCCAAGTTGGACCTCCCAGCGCACCCCATCGAGACGGCTGCCTCTGATGGCATCCAAGCCGCGTCAATACCGCCGCGCCAGCAGCAGCAGCATCCTGGCCCCTTGCATCAGCGTCATGTCTCGGTCAACGAGGCCGTGCAACATCCAAGTCCGCTCTTTGTCCTGAGCTCGGCGGCAGAAATGATCGACTATCCTCAACGCGCAGCTCCCCACGCCCGATTCCAGACATTTGCTCATCCCCAGGCCAACGCTCTCGCAAATGGCCAGCCACCGTGTTCGCCCCGGGTCAACCTCTCTTCGCCTCGTCGGAGCATCGATCACGTGGACGGTGGCGCTGGCACAGATACAAAGACCGTGGCGGGAAGAAGATCGCGCTGGAACAGCCCCGAGCTCGCCGATGACGACACAGTGCCAAGCGACTCGGCCAAGTCGGATCCGTACGACGTCAGGCGCGATACAGAGGCCATGCGCGACAATGATGCTGACGGTGTCATGTCGCTACATGCTGATTCGACACGAAATCCAACCTCGACCTCCGGTCGCAGGGCCGCTGCTATGGAGGCCTGGCCCAATCGATGGAACCCCGTCATCAAGGTCAATTCGCTTCCCAGTTTTTCCTTTGTCAAAGCGTCCGAGGAGCATCTCATGTCCGAAGACATGGCGCACGTCAAGCGCGTCAGTCACACCGCCATGCTCCGAATGGCCGAGCATCTCCGCAACGCTGCCGGAACTCCGCTCGAACAGGAGCGCTTCGATGCCGCTTTTGCCACGCTTGATGCTGCTACGCTCAACATCTACCTCCAGCTCTTTTTCCACCACTGCTATTCGTACCTTCCTGCCATCCATCAAGTCACCTTCCATCCGGATCATTGCGACCCTCGCTTGCTAGCCGCGCTGTGCGCCATCGGTGCCTTCTTCTCCGAAGTTCCGGGCAGCCGCAATGCCGCCATCTACCTCGCCAGTCTCACGCAAATGAGCGTCAGCCGTGCCACTCATGCCAACAATGCGCTCGCTCGGGTCACATCCACATTCCAGTCCATCTTACTCACCTACATGGTTTGGCGCAGTGTAGGCGTCCCATCGCGACAAGAGTACGCCGAAGCGTTTCGAGGTACCTACTGCACCATGATCCGGCGCTGCAGGCTACTGGAGAACATCTCGCCTCCCAAGCTTCCTGCGGACGCCACCCTCGACGACCGCTGGACTGCCTGGGTAGCATGGGAGTCGGGACGCCGCACTGCCTGGTCTACGCTGGTTTCCGAAACCGAGCTTTCCATGCATTGGAACCTGCCCGAAGCATTTGCGCCAGACGAGCTCACCGGCAAGCTGCCCTGCGACGATCGCCTTTGGGAAGCACAGTCCGCGGTTGAATGGGCGCAGACCGCCATCAAACTCTCCACAGCCCACAGCGACCTCGTCAGAGACGCTGGTCTGCTACCTCGCCTCGTTGGACAAGACGACATCGCCAACTTTACCTGGCCTGACTACTCGTACCAGCTGGAAGTGTCAGGAGTGTGCGACGTGATCCAACGGACAGCGCTGTCTCTGCCAGCTGGACATGCTTCCTCTGTAACAGAGCTCGAGAGGGAGACCATTGCACGGCTCTCGCCTTTCAATCGCTTGTGCGTTGCCTCGGCCGTAATGCTGTCGACGCATCATACCATGAAGATGGTGCGCTTCTGTTCGATGCTGCTCGGCGATGAAGAGCAAGCTAGAGAGCGTATGCACAGGTATCTAGCCGTTGCCACCGATTTACTGAGCATCAACCAGGCCAGAGATGCCCGTGTCGACCTGCTTTTGCATGCAATTCAGCTGTTCGACCTTGTTTCTCCCGAGATGCTGCAGGTGCTTTCGTGCCGACGAGGTGTGCCACGTATGCATGCTGCCCGGCGAAACCTTGCAAAGGAGCTCAACGAGACCAAACCTTGGAAAACGGCGTCGATTGTTTTTCACGCGGGGCAGATGCTGCGGCTGGCAAAGCAGAGCTTGCAAAGGGCGCCCGTCGAGTGCTTCCACATCTTTTACGCTGCCATCGCTCTTCAGGCCGTGTCTCTGCTGGTTCTGCAGCAAGATGCGCATGCACCTCCTGGACAGATCGTTCGAATCGCCTTCAATGGTCCCGCGCGTTCGGCAGCTCCTCAAGCTCCGTCTTCGCATGCGGCCAACGATACGATAGCTGGGCAGGTCCGAAGCTGGGGCGCAGACTCTACAGCCTCAGGAGCGTCGTCGACGTCGCCTTCCTCTATTGGCGGCGCAGCGGGTTACAGCACCGCTAGCACCAGCATCACGGGCACGACACCATCCGACGGGCGCTGGTCATCAGGATCAGCAGGATCGGTAGGCTCAGTAGGGCTAGGAACCAAAACAACGTTCATGCTCGAATCGGTAGGCAATCTAGCGCATCCGATGGCGCCGGAAAAGATTCTTTCTCTAGCTTCAAAGTGGCTCAAAGCCGACGATGGTGTAGGAGTTTGGCCAGTCGGTCAGTCTTTGGCCAAGATCCTTGACTCATTGGCCACCTTGACTCCGCGATGAGTTTGCAGCCTGCCCGAAGCGATTACTGGAATATACAATCACCTTGTCCTTCTTTCCTCTGCTCGACCATGCCTTTTCATCTCAATGCTGTGACGCGGAATAGCAACGCGAAAACAGACATGTGCATCATGCACGATTGATCATACCCTCAGATTTCATTTCCTGGACTGTGTGAGAAGGGTGGGAAGGATTCTTTCACGCCGAAGCACTGATGTATCGCATCCAGGCCCAATGCGAAAGCCTGAAGACGCCAAAGCTGAGGCCAGCCAGGGTGCATGTGAGAGCACTGCCCCAAAAGAGGAAGAGGCCTTGAAGGAAGAAGACGCGCAGAACAGGAAGTGCCACGGTTGGACGCGAACCGTTGGCCAGACGTTTAGTCTTGGCGAGGTGATTGGCGAGAGCCTTTTTGACGGCAAGCTGTCGTTGTTGGGTCGAGGCGCTCGACAGCGCGGATCGAGAGGCAGTCGACGAGGCAGCAATGCCAGACAGGCCCAGAGAGGTGCTACGAACGGCGGCGAGGTAGGCGGTGGTGCTCGTCTGGAAGAGCTCGAGTGGCCATCGAAGGCCAGTAGACTCTTGTGTCGCTTTTACGTGTGCTGCAAGCGCGTTCTTGTGGTGATGGAGGACCGCACTGCTGGGTGTCAGCTTGGGTGCGTAGCTGGAAAACAGGTTCTCGGGAGCAACGTGGTTGACCGACAGCGTTGCCGGTTCGAGCTCACGAAGTACATGCTGAACTTCGGCAGAGTCGTGCGAGTAAACGACCATGTGACCCTTTTGCAAGCCAAGCTGTTCGATGAAGCCAAAGGCATGCTCGGTGCTGCTGACGCCGACGAGCACTACTGCTGCAAGCTCCTTGATCAAAGCGACAGCCTTGTGGTCACTGACCATGGCGCTCAGCTTGGTCGCGCGGCTAGCTTCGGTATCGACCTCAATCAATGCCACGGGACCTGGACGCTTCTCCGAGGCAAAAGGCTTTTGGATGCGAGCTGCTCCTCCGGCAGCACCCACCTTGCTACCAGCCGACTGTTCGTGAAGGATCAACTCTTCCAATTGCGATCCGTCGTCACGCGGCGCGAGGTTGGCGGAGGAGGTGGCAATGGACAAAAGTAGTGCATCGCGAAAGCTGGCGTACACTTCCTCGTGGACAAAAAGGTACTTGGGAGCGCCTACACCGCGACCGAGGCACATGGAAGCGCCTTCGATCACTTCGGTAGCAATGTCCTTGAGCTTTGCTCCGATTGCTTTGGTCGAAGACCCGCCCAGACCAAAGGGCAACGAGCTTGCGGAAGCACTGGCGAGCGATGCCGAAATGTAGGCTGAACCTGGCACAGCGATGCGAGTCGCGACATGCGTTGAGCCTGGCAGCTGAACGCCAAAGGTCTCGGAATGCGAGGTGCGCAGATGAGCGACGCCTTGTTGTGCTTGAGGCATGTCCGGCGGGCTGACAAAAAAGACGGCCGACTTTGGCATCTGAGGCGACAATTGCTCGAGGATGACCTTGTTAACAGCTGGAAGCGTAGGCGAGAGAACAGCGCAGACGAGATTGCCCGCTGCCACCGCCGAGACCAGCGGTGCAAACAAATCATCAAAGGGCCGCTTGGGCTGGGCCACGATAAGCACAGCCCCAACAGGACGAGCCACATTGACTTGTGCAGGTTCGCTTCCTGCTCTCACGCTGGTCGTGAGCCTCTTGAAGAAGCGATCAGGCAAAGCACCACGGGGCGCGTGCGGCTTGCACTGGGACTGCAAAGCCGCCGCGATCTGCGACAGTGTCAGAGCATAATCGAGCTCGAGCTCGGCACGTGCCGCTTTGCCGTTAAAGTCTTGCGATGCCGCTTCGAGCAACTGGCTCCGCTTGGTCTCGAAAAAGGTAAAGATAGCTTCAATCACCTTGAAGCGATAGGCTCGGTTGTGAGAGACACGCTTGTCAACCAGAGCTTCTTCGACCTGATCGACGACCTCTTCAAAGTCAAACACCTGAGCAGGCAAGGCCTGGGCCGTAGGTTTGGAGTCAGCCTCGAAGAGGTCGTCCTTGTTGGAGCCACGCAAAAGCTGTGTACTCATGATCGTCACTGGAGTGAAAGTGTCCGGATGCGAGCGTTGTGTGTTTGCGAAGCGGCGAGCTTGATGAAAGGAGTATGGAAGGGAAGGTTTGGAACGAGTCGACGCGGGTGGTGCACGCCTTGAAATGCGGTCCTGGATGGTCGGCTTGATCTGATGTCGGCTTTCTCCACCAGTGCGTCCACCTCTGCCGAAAGGGTCCTTCACTTTGTTCCACACGAGCACAGACTCGACCCTTTTGTCCCTTGGGGTGCAGTCCGTCGCATACTATCTCGACGGGAGGGGAAGCGTGTGCGAGTCGAAGTGCTGACATCGGCCTCAAGTGGGGGAACGAGCATGGATTTTCCGCGGAGAAGGGGCAATTCTGAAATTGAAAATCATTTTCATGGTGAGTGCAAGGAACATTGCGCTCCGCAACCTTGCAAAATAGAGCGATTGGCATTTGACAACAGTCACGACGACAGCACGCAGCAGCAACGGCAGGCGGAGCTCCACTCGAGCCGTCGGTGCTCTCCCGACCGACGCACACTGGCCCCCACTTGCCACTTGTGATGTTCTTTGTGGCAACCGCCAGATGTCACTTTGGTCCAGTACATACAGACTCGTTGTGGAAACAGACAGCTCAAAGCACAAGGACTTGATCTCATCGTCATCGCCTCAACCTTGCTTGAACAACATCATCCCAAGACCAAGAACGGGCGAAGATTGATACTTGCTACGATTGCAAGCAAGAACACTACAATGCCGACAGCCATCAAGTCGACCAGCAACACTACACCGGTCTTCTTCTTCAGCCATGGCAGCACCATGATGCTGGGCGAGCAGAGCACGCCGGCGCAGTACTGGGAAGAGATGGGACGCGAAGCGATGCGACGTGGCATCAAGCGTGTCATCATGATGGGCGCTCACTGGGAATCGCCTACCGATGAAATTCTGGTAGCGGCCAACCCGACAAACCCAACCAAGCAGCCTGTGGCTTGGGTCGAGCCTTCGCGCTACGTTGACTACAAGATCAACAGCTCTCCGAAGCTGGCCAATGATGTTGTATCGCGTTTGCAGCAGAACGGTATCAAAGCCAAAATCGATCCTGAACTCGAATGGATTCACGACACTTTCATCATTCTTTGCTGGATGTTTCCTGCCACCACTGAGCATCCTCAAGGGCAGTGTCCCGAAGTGACTGTCGTTTCCGGTCTTTCGGTCTACAACGCGCCTTTGCTTGTTGACGTCGGCAAGGCGCTCCGTTCGTTCCGTGACGAAGACACGCTGATCATCGGCACTGGCGGGACCGTTCACAACCTCTATCGAAACAATTGGAAACAGATCACCATCTTCCGCGACAACTTTGCCCAACCTCTACCTCCCGCCAAGTGGGCGCTCGACTTTAGAACCGAGGTCGAAGACGCCATTGTCAACAACACGGGTCCCGCTCTTGTCAAAGCGGTCCTGCGACTGATGCGTCACCCATTGTACAGAGATGCACACGCTACGGACGACCATTATGCTCCTCTGCTCTTCGTTGCTGGCGCAGCTGGATCCTTGAAAGACAAGGGAAAGAAGAACAAGATTACCGCCGAATGCTGGGAGCTTCAGAACATGTGCAACTCACGTAAGTCATCTTCAAAGCCAAGTAGCACCAACCTTCATTGACGTTGCAGACTAACTGATACTCTCTGTCTTGTTGATCCCCAATAGAGTTCCAGTTCGGCAGTTGGTAGCCAGGAAGCACCGGGACCATTTTCTGGCTTGGCTATGGGTCGTCGTCTTGCAATGCAATACGCTCGCACATTTCTCTCTAAGTTTTGCTTGCTTTTCGGTTTGAGAGTGTTGGGTACTGGTGCATGTGGGATTATCGAGCCATGGTGCCCTTTGGGTCTATCGCAACGAAGGATCGTTGCCGCAGTGGACCCGTCTACCACGAGTGAGACCATCGACGCTCTGGTCAAAATTCTCAAGTTCAGCTATACTATATTTGGCTGAAATGTCGACGCGAGTTGCAGAGTAAGGCACTCGCACGCAGCGAGGCAGATTAGCCGACATGGCTCGTTTTTACGCCGAGGCATCTCGAAGCACGCACATCTTCGGCGTCCTTGGCATCGTCACTGCACAGTTGACATAGTACTGACGGCGAATCAATCTCCAGCCGGCGCTTGCTCGTGACCAGCTGACCCGTGCGCTGTATGCAATTCGCTTTCTCACAGCTTCCACGGTGGCAACGAGCATGTTGAGCGTGCTTCATATATACATGCCTGCTTTCCTTGCCACTCTTCAGCCGTCGTGCGCCTACTTCACCTTCCAAATACTAGACCATTAGACAACATGACGATCGGAACCGCTTCTAAACTGCTCGATGCGCCCTTCTCGCATGTCATCAATGGCAAATCTCTAGACACGAGTGGCTTCAAGACTCTCGATGTGATTGATCCTGCCACCGAGAGGGTGCTTGCTCAGGTGCCCATCGCTACCAAGGACACTGTCGACCAAGCCGTCAATGCTGCCCACGCTGCTTTCCCATCATGGTCCAAAACCAGCTGGGATGAACGTGCCGAGCTGCTCGAAGAGTATGGCCAAGAGTTCAAGTCTCTCGTACCAGAACTTGTCAAGCTGCTGACTGCTGAGCAGGGCAAAGCCATTCAGTTCTCTCAAATGGAATGCGATGCCGCTCTACCTTGGTTTACTGATCTCGCCAAGGTTCGTCTTGACGAAAAGATAGTTCACGAGACGAACGCAGTCAAGGTCATCGAGCGTCATGTGCCGCTTGGTGTTTGCGCCGGTATCGTCCCCTGGAACTTTCCCATCCTTCTGATGCTTTGGAAGGTGACTCAGGCCATCATCACGGGCAACTGTGTCATCATCAAGCCCTCCCCTTTTACGCCTCTATGTGATATCCGTATCATCGAAGCCGCGCAAAAGGTTTTTCCACCCGGTGTTGTCCAAATCGTGGTGGGTGACGATAACCTCGGCCCTTGGATCACCGAGCATCCTCGCATCCAAAAAATCTCTTTCACAGGTAGCACCGTCACTGGCCGCCTGGTAGCCAAGAGCTGCTCTGCTACACTCAAACGCTTCACGCTCGAGCTGGGAGGCAATGATCCATGCGTCGTGCTCCCTCAACAGAAAGACATGGCCAAGACGGCACAGAACGTGATGCTGAGCGCATTCTACAACAGCGGTCAGGTCTGCATTGCTGCCAAGCGCATCTACGTACACGAGGACATCTACGACGAGTTCAAAACCGCAGCGGCCAAAGCGGCTCAACAGTTCAAAGTTGGCCCGGGAAAGGAAGAAGGCACCATGTTTGGGCCTATCAATAACAAGATGCAGTACAGCAAGGTGGGCGAATTCTTTGAAGAGGCCAAGAAGAACAAGTTTAACATTATCTCCGGCGGCGACGTCGAGAAGAAGCAAGGCTATTTCTACCCGCTCACGATTGTCGACAATCCACCTGAAGACAGCCGCCTGGTCCAAGAAGAGCCTTTCGGTCCCATTGTGCCGCTACTCAAGTGGAAAGACGAGACGGATCTCATCAAGCGCATCAACGAATCACAATGGGGCTTGGGCTCGACCATCTTTGGCTCAGATCTCGAGACTGCCCAGCGCATCGGTCGACAGATCGAAAGCGGCAGTGTCTGGATCAACAGTCTGGTCCAGCACCACCCCAGTGTGCCCTTTGGTGGATTCAAGTCATCCGGAATTGGTGCAGAGCACGGCACCATCGGCTTGAGCGCTTATTGCCAGGTGCAAGCCATCTGGATCTCGAAAGAGTAGCGTGGCGGTCGTGTATCCAAAACATCTAGCACGCATCGTACATTCATATGTCTCTGCACTGCTTGCTTGCGTCTCTTCAATGTATCAATTTGGATCAGAGACTTGTTCAGATTGCAAAGCAAGGCATGAGAGCGAAACACTGAGAAGTAAACTTCAAAGCTCGTGAGGAGCTTGGTAGCGGAAAAAACGATCGACGCTCTCAAACTTGCCGACAGTGCGCCTGCATTCAGAAACAGACCAGGCAGTGCGTCAGTCACTGAGCTTTCCTGTCCATCACGAACGCGCCCTAAACCAGCCATTGAATGCAACTCACCTGAAGAGCGTATTGACCAACCCAATCGTCTGTACACCAAGTCCGATCATGGTCACAGTAAAAATGGTTTCGGGAATCGTGTTGGCCCAAGGACGGCGACTGTGGTCCAAGTGGGTGTCGATGGGTCTGTAAGCTGGTGTGCCGCGCTGTTCAGGCCAGTTGGCTTTTTGTGTTGGTCAAGGTGAGTCAAGCGTCAGCATCTGAGTGTACGCTGCCTGTGCATGTCATCTATGCCAAACTTACCAGGATTTGTCCATTCAGCGCTAACTCCACCACCAGGAACACCGTGCGACGGAGCTGGCGGGGTCCATATGCCAGCAGCAGGTGCACGTGGTGCCGAAGCGCCATTGTAGACCGTAGCGCTGCCACTGCTGCTACTGTTGGATGTGTGGGCAGCGTGATGATCGATCAATCGCGCATGGTCCTGGATCTCGAGCAGAGACGAGCGACCGGTTTGGCCTCCAAGAATGTTGGTCGTGCTTGTAGTCGACGTGGTCGTCATGGTCGTCGTAGTCGACGTCGAAGCTGGTCGCGAAGCTACTGCTGCTGCCGCCATGATGGCTTGCTGGTCCAACAAGAAGGCTCTTTGCAGCCCGTGATGGTGGTTGTAGTTAAGCACGAGGAAGGAATTTGCTGTATCGTGACAATCGAAGCTCAGACGATGATGGGATACAACTGCCATGGAGTTGCTTCTACCGAGCTCTACCGAGCTGTGACTGTCAATCTCGACCCTGCGGATCAGGGCCAAGGTTCTCCCATCCGAGCATCCCTCTACCCCGCGTGCTAGACGCAAGGGTCGGCCAGGTGGAGCGCATTTGCATTGAAAAGAAGCCGAAAGCAAGCTTTTCCCCACCGTGTCAATTATCGCGCGCCTTCCAAAACGCTTGATTTTTGCCATCTTTTCGCCGAGGAAAATGCGCGGAAGAAAGTGTTTGTGCACCTGGCCGGCCAGGTGGGGGAGAACCCTCCGCCCGCCCCATTTGCAACACATGCTACATACACGGTCACCATTGCACAAAGCCTACTATTCCATTGAGATTAGTTCCGAGAACAGCAGTGCACAGAATACAGGGTTCAAAGCTGTTGATTGGCACGCTCTGCAACTAAGGTCTCGTCCATAAGTCGATCTGTCCTGTCATCGTTGCTCTGCACCACCACCACCTTGTCATCGTCGCCGCCCCGTATCGTCCTTCTCAAAATTCTCTCTCCGCTAGAAGCAAAGACAAGTTGCAGAAATGTCGCAAGCTGGAGCCCGCATCTTGGCTCACAGGTCGGCGCACCTGCCTACCGCCATCACCCCTGGCGCCAACGCGATCAAATCCACCCGCGAAGTGCTCGGTCTCATCCACGACCGTAACGTCGACATTGTCATCCCACGCCTCGAAGGCAAGAACGATGTCTGTCGTTGCGACGTTTACCGTCCCAAGGATACAGAGCAAGGCGCCAAGTATCCTGTTCTCATCACATCCGGCCCATATGGAAAGGACATTGCCTACTCGGAATTTTATCCCGAATCCTTTGCCGAGCTCCCGGACGAACAAAAGTCTGAACTTTCGGCGTGGGAGGTGCCAGAGCCCACCTACTGGACTCGTCACGGCTACATTGTTGTTCGAGTTGACGAACAGGGCACGGGTCAGTCGCCCGGTTTCCTCGATACCATGTCGGATCAGACAGCAAACAACTTTTTCCACTCGATCGAATGGGCTGCTTCCCAGCCTTGGTCTTCGGGCAAAGTCGGTCTACTTGGCATCTCGTACTACGCTGGAAGCCAGTGGCGCGTAGCCGCTCGTAAGCCAAAAGGTCTCGCTGCCATGATTCCATGGGAGGGCATGTCCGACTATTACCGCGACCGTGTTCGCAAGGGTGGTATCTACGGCGACGGTTTCGTCACCATGTGGCAGAACTACCAAATCAATTCCAACCAGTATGGTCGCGCTGCTGCGCCTCCTCCCAAAAAGACCTGGGGTCCTGGTCGTAACGCCAAAGTGCCCAGCATCGAAGGCGTCCTCACTCCCGAACAGCTCAAGGAGAACCGCACCGATCAGACGGTCGATAATGCCGAAAACTTCTTTCTGGACCAAGAGTACTACTCATCTCGAGAGTTTGACCTCGCCGACATCGAAGCCCCTATGCTGAGCGTCGGCAACTGGGGCGGTATCGCCCTCCACCTCCGTGGCAATGTAGCTGGCTACCTCGGAGCTGGCTCCAAGAACAAGTGGCTCTGGCTCATCACTGGCCGTCACGATCTTCCGTTTTACCTTCCTGAACGTGTCGAATTGCAAAAATCCTTCCTCGACGCTTTCCTTCGCGACGAGGACAGTCGTGGCTGGCTCAAGGGTCCCAACGCTCAAGGCGGAGTCCCTGCGGTCAACTATGTCGTTCGCAAGGGCTCGCCCAAGTTTAACACGATCGAAGGCGACCGTTCTTTCCCCGAAAAGATTACTACTGCTTGGCCTTTGCCGAACACAGAATACACGCCTTTCTTCCTTTCTGCTGACCACCAGCTCAAGAAAGACCAGCAGGAGGCAGCTTCTGCTACCAACGGCGTCGCTGGTGTTGAAGGTCATCAACCCAGCTCGGCTGATCAAGTGTGTTACAAGGGCTTCGATGGTGAAAGCGTCAAGTTCGAGCACAAGATCGAGGACGGAGAGATCGAGATCACTGGTCACCCACATCTTCGTCTCCTCCTGAGCGTTTCTGCCGACCCAGAGACCGGATCCGTCCCATCCGAAGCCGACATCTTTGTCACTCTCCGACACCTCGACGCAGAAGGCAAAGAGATCCACTATACGGGCACTGCCGGCGACCCCTGCCCTATCGTCAAAGGCTGGCTTCGCGCCTCGGTCCGCAAAGTCGACCAAGCCAAGAGCTCCGAAGTTGTCCCCTACCGCAACTACCTCAGTACCGAAGTGGCGCCTCTGGAAGCAGACAAAGTGTACGCGCTTGATGTCGAGATCTGGCCCACCAACGTCGTGATCCCCGCCGGCCACACTTTGCAACTCGAGGTGGGTCCCCAGGATCAACAGGGTGGTGGCGTTTTCACCCACACTCATCCTCAAGATCGCGTCAAGGACAAGCTGGCCGGTGTCAATGCTATCCACACGGGCGCAGTCCAGCCCGAAAAGGTCGACACGCTTGGCATCAGCAGCAAGACGCCGGTGCTCGGTAGCGACGTGCTGGCTAGCTGCCTTGTTCTTCCCATCATTCAATCGTAGACCAAAAAGAAGAGAGTGAGACCGGTGTCAATAAAAGAAAGTAGCTTTTCCATTTCTTTTTCTATCTTTCCAATGAGACGCAGCGTTTGCGAGATCCTATGGCCCTCATGAAAAGAACCAAGATGCAGTTCAACCAACACGGCCGCCTCCTCAATCCAAGCTCTTCCAATGCATTTGTTTCGACGGACAACGAGAGATGGAAGCGAAGAGCGAACAATTTGGTTTCCAAGATCTAAATAAGTTAGGGGGAAGCCACAAGCTTAAGCGCTGACCTGAGCAGCAGTTGGCTTGAGGTCAGCCGCAGGCGTAGCAGCTGCAGGATGAGGCGGTGCGCCCATAGGTACATCGTCCTGCTTGCCCGTTCGGCCCTCCTTGACCCTCTTCTCCCAGTCCTCTGCGCCAAAGTAGTCGTACAGGAAGCGGGTAAATTCGAACGTGTTTTTACCGAGCATCTCCTCCTGGGTGCCTGGTCGAGGACCCAAAGCCTGCGATCTGGACCTCTCCTGCGAGACGGTAGCTCGATAGTGCCTCAAGCTCTGCAGACGCTCGAGCGCACCTTTGACATTTTCGAGCTGGGGCAAACCCTGTGTGGTCTTCAAGACGTATGCGAGAGCTTCAGCATCCTCGATTGCCTGCGATCCACCCTGACCCAAGTGAGGCAGCATCGGGTGGGCAGCATCGCCAATGATGAGCACGCGGTTGCGGTGCCACAGCTCGAGCGGATCCTGGTCACGAAGCTGGTAGAGACCGCATTCGGTAGCCTTGCTCAGGATCTTTTTCGCTGTCGGCGGGAAGTCGGCAAACGAAGCAGCCAGATCCTTAAGAGATCCTTGGGCGCTCCAAGACTCGGTCGAGTCTTCGAACAGTCCCTCATCAGGCACAATGGCAATAATGTTGAGCAGATCACGTCCGTCGTACTTGCATGTATAGCAGACCACCCTCCTATCCTGACCGACAAACATGGTCAACGAAGGCGCATCCATGCTCTTGTTGACCTCGGCGTCGTTGAGCTCGCGCAGCTTGTCAAAGGGGATCAGAATACGATACGCCGAATGACCGCTGGGCTTGGCATTCGCAGGTCGACCGAGCACGTAGTTCTGCAGCAGACTCTTGATGCCATCTCCACCGACGATGATGTCACCCTGGCAGGTGCTACCATCTGCCAGCGTGATGATACCCGCTTCACCGTCGACGTCAACAACTTTGCTTGCGAGGTGCAGCTTGGCCGGCTCTCCTGGAAGCTTGGCATCGTCCGAAGTGGCGAGATACTGCAGCTCCTTGTGCAGCGAGATGCGGTGATTGAGCAGCCACGGAGCACCAAAGATATCGATCGTGTTGAGCGGACGGTGCGAGACGAGCTTGCCCGAGATATTGTACTCGTAAATATTGCGGCAGTTGGGCGACTCGAGTCGCTCAAGATCCATGCCCCACTTGAGAAGGATTCGGGTAGCATTCGGGCCAGTGCTGTCGTTGATCATAGCAAGACCGTCAGAGTCAGGACTCGGGCATTATGTAAAGCTTGGAACATGTGCAGGCGTGAAATGACTTACTGGATAGCAGCTCCAATCTCGGTCTTGAAGCTCGATGATTCAAAAATGTGCACCTCGTGATCCTCTCTGAGCGCCCTAGCTGCTGCTAGACCAGCGATACCGGCACCTACGATAAGGATGCGAAGCTTCTTGCCCTGTTCGGTCGTCGTCATTGTTGCGATCTTTGGCCGTAGCGATTGTCCTGTAGCTTCAGGGGGAAAAGTACAGATTCCTTGGGAAATTTCACAGTGTAGAGGGAGGAAGCTGGTCAACGCGGGTAAGTATCCGCCTCATATACCCATCTTGTTTACCCCGTGTATGGGCAAGTGGAGCCCCCCGTCTGGCGTTTGCCAGCTAGCTGCTGAGCTACACAGGCTCCACCATGCTGTCCGGCGGAACAGGAGCTTGGCATTGCACAGACAAGCAGTGCAGAGTGGGGCCGCAAAGCCGAATTCGAGGCCAAAGTGCCTGCCTCTGTTTTCTTTTCTTCTTTATTTTCCTTTTTTGTTTCACGAAGGGCAAGGTATATTTCGGGCAAGATGGGGTCGCGCTGCAGTACTACAGAAATTTCGACCAAAGCGCAGCACAGCACAGCACGCTGTTCTTGTCCTCGCAGTCAGACGCCTTGCCGGCAACCAACACCGTCATGGCCCAGAGTCGCCAAAGCATTGGGTCGGGAGGTCGAGTGATTCCTTTAGCAGAGATTCCTCGGCCTTTTGCATGTATTCGGAGGCAAAGAGCCGGTCTAACCTTCAGTCTCGCAATCGCATCTTAGCTACCTGCTGCCGTTTCTCTGCGAGCAAACTCAAACGCACTACCCCATATACACAGATTCAGTTTGACAGGTGTAGATTATTTACTTAATTTCATTTTGTGCGTGTCAAAGATGCTCAAAGTGGGTCTGAGTTGCGGACGAGCATAAGAATTGCTTTGCGTCAAAGCTAAACTTGTTTCTGGGCATGAGCAAATGAAGCCTCCTCCTGAGAAAATATGGCTGCCACGATCCCTACGAGTGCTCTTCGAAAAAGTCCCTGATCCTCAAAAACGACTGTTTGTACGATCGTTCCAGCTGAGGAGTCGAATAGTTGACGTACTGAAGACCAAAGCGCAGATCCAGCCCGTTGTTCCATTCGAGATTGTCGATCAGACTCCAGAAAAACACGCCGCCCAGGTTCAGCTTGTCCTCGTGAATGGCGAGCAGATACTCCTCCAACTGATCAACCACGTAGCGTGTACGTGCAGAGTCGAGAGCGATCGCCGAGATGGTCGTCTTCTTGTCCTCGTACGGCTCGGCAAAGCCTACTTCACTGAGGTAGATCTTCTTTTCTCCGCTCCACCGCTCACGAATCTGCCGGAGAAAGTGGCGGATCAGACCGGCAGAGTTGTACAACCAAGGTGCACGTGGATCAGCCAGCTCACCAATCGGCCAGACGGCATTGCCTGTCACGTTGGAACTGATGGTCTGGCTGTCCGAGTTGCTCGAAGAGGTGCACCCGGGGAAATCGGGATGCGTGGCGTTGCTCAAGCACGCCGCCAAACCGCCAGGTGCACGTGTAGCACGCGCAACACGGACAGAGTAGAGATCGATCGCATAGAAATCGGCAGCGCCCTTGACGATAGCCTTCTCGCTCTCGTTGAATCGAGGCAGAACGTCGGCAGAGATGGTATCGATCAGACACTGCGGCCAGTCTCCGGTACTGTAGACCGGGTCGCTCCACAAGCCCAGCAGAACGGCATCGTGACGCTTGGCCGCAGCAATGTCTTCTTCGTTGCCTGTGCGATGCGGCAAGGCGATACTGTTGTCGTTCTTAAACGCCATCTCGCCTTCCGGTAAGGTGCCGTTGTTGATCAACTCGTGGTAGAGCTTGTGTACCTTTCCATTGGCGAGGAGCAGATTCTTGGCACAGTAGAAGAGGCTCTGGCTACCATTCAAATCGCCGTTGTACGTCACATTATACGGATAGCCAGACTGATACTCGCCGCAGATCTGGTTGGGCTCGTTAAATGTGATCCACGTCTTGACGCGGTCACCGTACCTTCGAAGCACTGTGTTGGCATAATGCACATAGTCATCGACAATCCGCTCGCTGCGGAAACTGCCATACTGGAACTCCAGCGAGAGGGGCGTGTCCCAATGATGGAGCGTCGCCACTGGATCCAGGCCTTGAGCAATAGCCTCGTTGATCACCTCATCATAGTGCTGCAGACCAGCCTCGTTGACCGGACCATTGCCAAAGGGGTAGATGCGCGACCACGAGATCGAGAAAGAGTAGATCTTGCCTCCCATCTTCTTCAGCCGCGCCAGATCCTCCTTGTACTGGTAGTAGTGGTTATCGGTTACATCGCCCGTCTGGTTGTTAGCGATGCACCCGGGAAAGTAGTGTCCGCACATGTCCCAATTGCTCGGAGCCTTGCCGTCCGCTTTAGCAGCACCCTCGACTTGAAATGCAGCAGTCGCCACACCCCATCGAAAGTTGTCAGGGAATTTGAGACCCGCATCCTTGTTACAGGCAGAACCCTGAGGTGGCCACTCGTACGCGTCCGAGAGACCTAGCACCACATTGGGGCTCGACGGATCGGGCGGAACGTAGATCGAGTCTTGACTCGGTCGCGCAACAACGTGCGTAATGTTGGCCGTGACGACGGGCGTCTTGGACTCAACCAATGCCCAAAGCTTGTCCAGCTCGTCCTGAGTATAGTTGGGCTGTCCGCGGTAGGCGGCAAAGGGGTCGGAAGCATTCAGTGTAGCCGCACGAGGCTCGATCGAGCCACCGCGAGCAAAGGGATCAGGTTGCAGAGGTGTAGCCTCGACTTTTGAGTGGAAGAGCAGCGCTGAAGCGCAGCATAGCGCCAGCTGCAGGCTATGCCAAGTTCGAGTGAAGGTCATCCTGTCGATTCTAGATGGATGCGGGACGTTGCAATGGAAAGCCAGGACATTGAGTCTGTATATATAGCCTGCGTTAAAGAGATGGGGGCTGACCACGTCGCCCACTTCCACTTCGAGAAGCGACTTGACCGGCGCTAGATCCTGGCATGCCTTTCTCGAAGAGCTTCACAAAGCCTCGCTTGCAGCTCCCTTCGTCCATCAGAGATGCACATCAACTACTACGCAATCCCCTCCGTTGTAAAATTGCCGATGAGCGCAGGGGCACAAGTGGCCGAAGCGAGCCTGTTGAGCACGAGTTCACACTTTCGCTGCATCGGTCTTTGAGAGTGCTTTTTGTTGCTTGTTCTGTATGTCCGCCGCCGTGTGGGAGGTACAGCATACATGTGGTCTAATTCGCCCAGATGCGGACTGAGAACAGCTTGGATCGCTACCGTCGGTCCGTCGAACAGCAAAGATGTTCTCGCTTAGAACGCTGAGCGAGCTCGCCCGCACCCTTTCGGTCACCCCACACCGGCAAATTGTACTGCAATAGGTTTTTGTAGGGCAGAAGCTTCTCAGCACGGATTAGTCTAGCGTACATGTTGCGACCGGCGAATCAGCATGAACCCTTGATACAAGCGAGATAGAGTGGCAGCGTCCAAATTTGGAGGGGGGAACAGCCATCGCCAGTGCGTGTTCTGCAGGCAAAGTTGGCCGCGAGCAACCAAGGGGCGCCGCAAGCACGCAAAGCGAAGAGATGCCTCGCTAATGCGGAGATCTTGTCAAGCGAAGACGTGGGGGCCCACATTGATGATGGAAGCGACATATCGGCGATCGAGCATGCGGTACTGCCCTTGTCTAAGCTGTTAGATTTTGTACAATTTTGCTTGTTTTTCCTGTTTAATCTTGGCATTGAAATTCGGCAGTGCCGGCCTTTCTCCGTGTCGCACAGAGAGGCGTTAGCCGTTTCCCCCACTCTGGCCGTGGTTACCCCACACTCTGTGCAAATGTCTCTTTGGCTCCATTCTGCTTTCGTTGTTGGTACGGCCCGGCAGAGGATCATAGCTGTCATCGAGGATGTTGCGTGTATATACATGGATCATCTCAGAGTTCCTCACCGTTTGTTTACCATTGCTTGTCAAGATCAAACCTAGGATACGGGCTTACGTCTTTACCTCGACATCATATTCCACTGCAGCGGGAACAAGAAATTCACAATGACCAGAACCAATCACATCGAGCGTCTCGAAAGCGTCGTGCCCTATGTTGCAGACCATCCCTTCCCCCTGGAGAACCTGCCATGGACTGTATTCTCTACAGCAGACAACTCAACTCGTCGGTGTGCGGTTCGCATTGCGGATCAGCTCGTGGATTTGGTGCAGCTGTGCACGGGAGCAGCAAGTGCGCACAGCCCCATTAGTGCTGAGCAGGCAAAGGCGCTGTTCTTGCAGCCAACGCTCAACGCATATCTCGCGCAGCCAAGCCAATTCCATCAAACTTTTCGAAGCTTTCTCCAGCACATCTTGAGCTCCGAGTCTCCCGTCTTTGGCTCGCAGCCGCAGCTTGTCAACAGCGTCCTTGTTCCCGTCGAGCAGGCTACGTTGCACCTTGCTATCCATGCAGGAGACTATACGGATTTTTGCGCTTCCAAGTACCACTGCACTTCGACGGGACGACTCATGTTCAACGACCCAACACGTCCTCTCGAGGACCAGTGGTATCAGCTTCCCATTGCCTACCATGGCCGCTCATCTTCGCTGGTGGTGTCCGGTACCAACTTTGCGCGCCCTCAAGGCATTTTCCGCACCAAACCTGGCTCGCAGGAGGTTGAATTTGGACCTTCGAGACGGATGGACTTTGAGCTCGAAGTCGCCTTTGTGGTCGGCGGCGGCGGTTCCAACTGCACAGAAGATCTCAATCAGCTCGGTCAGCCGGTGCCACTGGAAGATGCCGAGAAGCTCATCTTCGGGATGATGCTCATGAACGACTGGTCTGCGCGCGATATCCAGGGTTACGAGATGAACCCACTTGGCCCATTCACCGGCAAGAACTTTGCCACCACTCTTTCTCCATATTTGGTCGAGCTCGCCGCACTCGAGCCTTTCCGTGTCGCCTCTCCAACCGTCGAACACACGCCATTTGCGTATCTCGACCACAAGGGCAGAGGAACTACGTGGGATATCAATCTGCAAGCGCACCTCGCACCTTTGGCTTCGTCCGCGAGCGAAAAAGTGTGGACCAAGATCACCGATACCTCGCTCAAGCATGTCTACTGGACGGCAGCGCAGATGGTGGCCCACCACACCATCACGGGATGCAACCTTAGACCCGCCGACACATTCGCCACGGGAACCGTCTCGGGGCCGTTCGAAGAGCCGCACAGCGAAGCATCGCTGATCGAAGCGTGCAAGGCTGGTCGTCGACCCATCCCACTGGTCTCAGCCAAAGGCGGGGAAGCGCAGACACGTACTTTCTTGCAAGACGGTGACTCGGTCAAGATCATCGGGTCCGCTTACGATCCTGTGTCGAAACTTCACATTGGTTTTGGCGAGTGCACTGGTCAACTGCTGCCTGCTGTTCCACTCTAGTAATGTACCTGTGAAATCTAGTTAACAGTCGAAAAAGCGGCCAACAAGCCCAGATCGTATCCTATTTTGAGAAGACCAGCCATGTGAAATGCCCAGCCCATCTGACCCATGCCTGTGAACCAGCCCGTGAGCGATGGACCGCCTGACTGAGCTAGCGTCTGTACAGTATTGACTAGGCCCAGCACTCGCGTTCGGCTATGATCGGGCACGTAGGCCGACAAGAAGGCGGACTTGGGCGCTTGATCCATGCTCGACGTCGCCGCTCTTGCCACGATAAACGCCGAGGTAAGACCCAAGCTGGCCGGAATTGGAATCATGGCCAGGAAGACGTTGGCAGGTAGATGCGTGAATACCATGGTGGGGACGAGACCTAGTCGATTGGCTAGGCGTGCAGAGAAGAGGTTGGAAGTTGCCGAGACGAGCAATGCTGCCGACATGATACTGCCGAGCGACGCGAGCTCGGCGTTGAACTTGCGCGACAAGAACCAAGAGGTCAAGGTCTGCGAAGCCATTCCGCTTCCCAGCGAGTCGATTGCAAACAGCAAGCAGAGAAGGACGAATCGACCCGAGCTAAAACCTGGTTGCTCCTGCGGCACAGCAGCTGAAACAGACATGTCTCGGTCCGCAAGAAGCGGCTCGCGTTCGTCTGGCTCGGCCTGCCCTTGCGTTGTGGGAGCAGCAACAACAGCAGCCCTCCGAAATGCAGTAGCCTCGCATTGATCACTGAGCGAAAGCGAGAGCAGCAACTTGATCAACCCCATCGCCGCATACCACACAAATACACCTCGATAATACGCTATCAGCCCTTGCTTGTTACCTCCATCGACCCACTTGTTGAGCAATCCACCAAGCCAGGTAGCCAAACTCGCCGCAAAAGCTCCCGTCACCACGTACCATCCAAACAACGACGGTCGGTGCTGCTTATCAACCAGCTCTGCCAAGATGCTCTGCTCCACCGCTCTGAACGGTCCGATCTCGCCACCGGATGGGCTGATGACACCAAAAATCGCGGCAAGTAGCAAAAAGTGGACGTTGGTCGTAGTTGCAAACACCAGCCCGGAGATGAGCATGGAAAGCGCACCAAGACGGAGCGTGTTACGTCGACCGAGCATGGAATCGGCAATGAATGTGAGTAGCAGCGAGAGCAGAAAGTCACCGATGAGCGTCAACGTCAAAAAACGGCCGACTTGGACGGGCGATTGACCAAGTGCTGACAGGAAGAGCGCGAGCACCAGCGATGACGATCCAAAGGCGGTCATGCGCACGAAACGAGCGGCGAGAAGGAGCCACACATCGCGATTCCATGCATGTGGTGGCCGTTCATCCTCTGGTCGATTGGAAGCGGCAGCATCTAGACGTTGCTCCAAGTATTCGGGCATTGTCTACGATTGCTGACTGGCTGGCTGGTTGATTGTGTCGCACATGTGAATGGTGACCGTGATCGTTGAATGCGGTACGTAATGTTCCGCCGGGATCACCAGCGTTGACCCCTGCTACTTGGCAATTTTGGGGATGCAGAGCAAATATAATAGAAAGCGGTCCGTAAATCAAGGCCTCGAAATTCCTTTTGCCCGAATCGACGATATCGTTCTGTGTTCCAAGATCGGCGATACAATTCCGTTTGACGGCACCTTGGAATTCCCACGGCATTATTATGTGACTAGTCGATCTGGCGCAATAATTGTAATTCGGCCCGGCCCGGCGACAAACACGCCTAGCGAAACGAAGCTACAGCTGTACTGCAGCCTTTTGACGGGTCTAAATGTAAACCAGACCAACGGATGGGTGCGCTCGAATCTAGGCACCAGCTACTGCAGAGTCTTCTGTCCTAAACCTTGTGGTGGTTTGCGACCAAGACAGCCTCGCCTTTGTCGGCAAAACATGCTCCGAGCTAAGCTTGTTGGTCTACTAACGGCTCCACCACCACCACCAACAACAACAACCGAGCAACGTTGTTTCCCCGCTTTATAGTTGCGAGGTCGCTACGCGTGTTGCCGCTGGGTCTCGCGCTTTCTTTCTTGCTTTGTCTTTCTCATTGTTTTGCCATGAGCATTCGGTGCACGGTGTGAGAGATTGTCCATGCATTGCAAGTAGTCCTTTGTGTCACCTTTGATGGTACCAGTAATCTGGCTATCTTCCAAGAAGGTTCTTGCATGCGCATGTGGAATGTACCTTTCGATCGTGAAATCATCGGCTTGTCAAGGGAAGCATGATCGCTGACTTTCAATTTTTCGGAGATGGCAACTTCCATGTCTCGGCAAAGGGACCGTACTCTACGCCCATCGCCAGCCCTTTATTTATTCTTGTTCTTTTTTTTGACGGGACAAAGACTGTCCAACAGCGCCTTTGAGCCGAACAATGGGCGTTTTCAAGTCTGGGAAACATATTTATTGCAACAAACATTATCACGTTCCGTATTGACGGGCTCGCTTATCCATTGGGTCCATTGAGTCCCTTGCTTCGCTGCACCCTGAATATCGTTTCCAAAACGTACCGAATTGTCTCACCATCAGCTGCACACTAGCGAGCGGACTTGCACGCTCGTGCAGAGCAAATCTACGCCGTCGAGCTGCACATGATCGCGCATACACACACGCTCTCTCTCGTTCTCTCTCTCTCTTGGCAATGCATAAGGGTTCGCAGTGCCAACACGTTCGCAGTTATAATCGTTGCTATCCATACTCCGCCCGAACCTGTTGATCGGAGCAATCACATGAATGGCAAGCTCGCTTAGCGTAGAGGACACGCCCATGGCCAAAAGAAGACCTTGGTCATTTCTCTCTTTCTTTCATCCTCGCTCTGACCTCGGGTTTTAAGTAAACTGCGCCGTTCTTCCAGGTTGATGCTACAATGGGACACAGGAACCGCCTTGCATGCTCGGCAGAACACGAGCAAACAACCGTCACAATGTGCGTGCAAGTCTACAAGCGTTGTTGTGTATATATACCGTGCTGGAAGTGAGACGGGATCTCCAATCGATGCTGAGAGTCGTCGTGCAATTTGTTCCTCCCTTGACTCGCCGCTACCTAACCTCCGCACTCTTAGGTCCTGCTGGTCCCCCTCGACCTCTGCTTTGACTCGAGATGCGATTCTTTGCTTCTATCCACGCCATTGTTGCGCTGGTCGCCGCCACCACGGCGGTGGCTGTACCCATGCAACCAAGGGCCACCGTCCCCAATCCCTTTGATGATCCTTTTTATGCCCAGCCCAGCAACATCGGTTCCTACGCTAACGGTCAGGTCATCGCCTCGCGCAAGGTCCCCACCGACATCGGCACCAGCAACAACGCCGCTTCGTTCCAGGTCAAGTACCGAACCACTAGCACGCAAAACAAGGCGCAGTCCAACGTCGCCACCGTCTGGGTTCCTAGCAAGCCCGTCTCGCCTCCCAAGATCCTATCTTACCAAGTCTACATGGATTCCACCGCATTCGACTGCTCTCCCAGCTACAGTTATGTGTCTGGCACGAGCGCGTCCCCAATCAACAGGGTAACCTCCTTCTTTGACACGCCCATCGTCATCAGCTGGGCCTTGCAGCAGGGCTACTATGTGGTTTCGCCCGACTCCGAGGGCCCCAAGGCTGCCTTCATCGCCGGCTACGAAGAGGGCAGGGCCACGCTTGACGGTATCCGTGCGCTCCAGAACTACGCCAACCTGCCCAAATCCAGTGGCATCGGCATGTACGGTTACAGTGGTGGTGCTCACGCTACCGGTTGGGCCGTCAGTCTGTCAAAATCGTATGCACCCGAGCTCAACTTTATCGGCGCTGCCTATGGTGGTTTGCCCGCTAGTACCAAGGAGACCTTCCTGCTCCTCAACAAGCAACTGTTTTCCGGATTCGCCCTCGCCGGCGTTTCAGGTTTGGCTCTTGCCTGGCCGGACATGGAAAGCTTTATTCAAGCTCGACTCAACGCAAAAGGTGTGGAGGCGCTCAAAGAGGTCCGAAGCCCAGGATACTGCATTGGTGAAGTCACCCTCGGCCATCCTTTCCTCGACATTTACTCGCTCGTCAATGACTCGAACCTCCTCAACGAGCAGCCCATCAGCGGTATTCTCCAGAAGGAAACGCTGGTCCAAGCCGAGGCAACGTACACCGTTCCGGTTCCCACCTTCCCTCAATTTATCTGGCACGCACTCGAAGACGAGATCGTCCCCTACCCACCTGCTGCAGCCTACGTGAAAGAGCAATGTGCCAAAGGAGCCAACATCAACTGGAACGTCTACCCGATCGCCGAGCACGTTTCAGCAGAGTTGCTCGGCTTGGTGCCCGGTGTCTACTGGTTGAGCCAGGCATTCAAGGGCCAAGCTCCCAAAGTGGTCTGTGGCGGCGGTACACCTGAGATCGCCGGTGTTTCGACACCGCCCGCCGAAGATGTGCTTGGAGGTGACTTGGCCAAACAGCTCTCGGACGCCAATGGCAAGCAGTCTGCTTTCGGCAACATCACCTTCGGCTCCTACACCACGCCATCCTCCGATTAAAGCTTGTCAAAGCGTCTTCCAGCGACATTGCCCATTATCTCCTGCAAGTCTTGTCTCTTTCGAACACGGTCCTGCACATCCCAATCGTTAACGTTCTCTCTAAACTGCGTGTGTCAGTGCGCCCGGCTGTGCCTTTTGCATGTTTATCTGTGCCGTGTGCCCTACAGTACTAATATCCCACATTGATGCTGAGCTGAATCTTGTTTGCCTTCCAAATTATGAGAGATGAAAACGACGACAACGACGGGCTAACATAGAGATGGGGTCGAAGCGATGAGTTTGGCTTCAGGTAGGATCAACTCACTGTCGTCCCCTCATCGGCCCTCAACGCGAATTCAGAGCGTTGAGCACAGCAATACAAGCCGACTTCTGATGAAAAGTCGAGTTCCACAGCAACAGTTTGTTGCTGCATCTCCACAAGGTATGGTCAGAAACGCCCCAGACAGTGTTAGTAACGCCGTTGCTCTGGTTCAGACACGCCTGCGTTGCTTTTGTGTACGACGTTGCGTCGGCCTGTGCGGTATTCAGCTCGTCATGGAACGCTCGCTCGCTGCACCACACAGGCTCTGCATAGCGACGACAAGCTTGGATGCATCCGGGAAACCACCGGGAGACTGGAGATGCGACTGCGATCCAACGCCATGGGTAGGACTTCCCTGCGCTCGCCACTTGTTTACGTACGCCACCAGCGAAGAAACTGCTGCGGAACGAGCCATCCTCATTGAAATCTGTTTAATCACATCCCAAGCATAGATGTTGGTCTTGTACCTACCCATCACGGTCGCAATCCGATCCTGAATCACTCTTGTCAGATCATTGAGATCCGTAATCGACGAGACCCGGCTGGGCAGCTGCAAATGCCAAACGAGCGTATGACCACGGACCAATTCGGCATTTAGACGTAATTACAGTGGTACCGATGGTAAAGTAAACTTTCTGAGACCCACCGAGTATGGTTGGGTGTAGTGTGAGAAAGAAGTCGTCGTGTGTCTTTGCCTTGCATGAGCCTCACCATGCGACTTCCTGGAAAAGTCCATTGGCACCATCTACATCATCAACTCCGCTCACAATTCTAACACAATCCTGTGACACTGCATTGCGCCTCGCCGGCATGCGGGAGCGACCTTTCTGAAAACGCGGTCTGTTATGCCCCAAGCAGCAAAGGCTGCTGATTGCGATCAGCACGAAAGGCGCCTGCATTTGGCCGCTGCTGAGTCGAAATGGCACTTTGCAAAGCCTTCTCCGACTGGATGTCATAGTTGATGCAAAACCCAACAAGGCGTTGGCCCGATTTGTCGGGTCCTCGGCTGCAGCAGGAGGCTCCCAGGTGCCGGTACGCCTCCTGCTGCAGGGCCTACCGCTTAAATCCAACCTAAGGGATGCACGGGCGCTGAAACATTCGATTATGCAGGCACACGAGGAGGTGCAGGCTTCCATTGCGCTTCTACAAGCGGAAGTTGCTGTACTACGCGAGCAACAGCAGCGCCAAAAGAAAACGTTGGAGAAGCTCAGCAAAGAGCGGAAGGGCGGCAATACACGCATGCTTACAAGCGAGCGTATCATGACGCGAGAGGATGCCGAGCGCGAGCTGATTGCAAAAATGGAAGTACAAGCGACGGTCGAGAGAACAGGCAGGAGGAGGAGGAGGTGCTGGTGGTGGAAATAGCACCGCCTACTGCGGCAGCTGATCGTGGTATTGAGCCTCTGGAAGATGGCGCCGATGGCGTCTGATTGCTACCAGTCATCGACGCTACGCCTGCAGTGCCTAATTTCGACGACAGTCTTGATAACGACGAGCCTCTCAGCGCAGTCACTGACGATGAGGAGGAACTCTTTGGCTTTGTCGAAATGCTCCCCGGTGCAGGTCCCTCAAGCAATGAGCATTAATTAGCGTCTGTCTCGTCATGTACCGTAGCATCATTGCTTCTCGCAATCTCAGTTTGAGTTGCTCACTACACAGACGGCCGAGCACGCGATCATGACGAACACTACCGTCAGATTGAAATTGAAGCTCAATAAAACGTCGATACTACGTTTGCGTGGGAAAAACTATAATGACGGTAGTTGCAGCTTGAGGGTTGAACGTGCCGCGCTTGTCCCACTTCATCGAGTTTCCCGGCGTCACGGGTTCAAAGTCGATTTCGATCTTCTTGTCGAGGTTGCGCTTGGAGTAATCGCCTTGGTCGGTGGCGGTGCCAAGGTCCCTGCGTCCGTCGGAGCGGATGGCTGCGTTGAGCGTGGAAGTGTCTCGCGGAGAGACGTTCTGGCTCTCGGTGTGAGCAGGGATCGCCGAGGCGGCGACGGCGTTCGAAGCCGCCAGAATGGTAGAGATCAGAGCGAGAGAATTGGCCTTCATTGCTGTATTGAACGAGCTTGATGTAAGAGCGTGTGCTTGTGAGTCGAGCTGGACAAACGGATCGAGGGGGACAAGTAGCCAGCTCTTATATGCTGCGACAGAGACATTGCTGGAGCCTCAACTACGGCATGAGCTGCGTCTCTAGGTCTGGATCCCTCAACAAGCAGGCTTGGGCAGAGCGTTCTAGCACGGCAATAGTTCACTCACGCTATCATCCTGTCAAAGCTACTGCCAAGGAAGACAAACAAAGGCAAAGGGTGCCCAGTGACGACGGCCAGTCCATCAGAAACGGCCCCCCACTGTCCCCGACCGCACCGGCATGTTGCCGATGGCCTTACCATTCTTGCTAGCCACGCTTATCTGTTGTTGTTGAGGAGTCTGCCTGCAAGCTCACAAGTCGTATATTAGCCTCCAATGCTCTTGTGTGTCTGAACTGTCTCGTTAGCCAAAAAAATGATAAACAAAGAATTGCGGAGTGCAAGCCTGCAACGCCACTTCCGAAGCCAACAAGACGCTAAAGTAACAAGCTAAGGCGAGGTGCATGTGCAGAGATTGTTTCACTCTTCCTCTCTTTCGCATTCGAGTTGAGCGCGGACTCGTTTATTACAGGCAATGCTAAGCACGAACGTTGGAACTAAAGTGGAGAACCGGCTTACGAGATCGGATGCCCGGGGAGCGGTCGCCATGCATCTCATTGCCGCCGCGCGAAGCGAGAGTAGATCTTTGCTTTGAGCCTGTTTTGAACCATTGCAACCCCATTCCTGGCGAGAGCAAGACTCTGCGCAAGTTTGCCGGTGAGCGCCGTTCCGACCGTGCTCTTTGTTCTGCAATTTGCGTGCTGTCAGACAAAGTGCAAAAGAGATGCAATCCATGATCACGTTGTTCTTTGTTTGTGCTTGGGATCGTGCAGGAGACAAGCACACGAGACTGGGGGGAAGAGATTACAGAATGAAGAGAAATAAGCTGCGGTTCGGTTGTCGACAGGGATAGCTTCTACTTCTGATATGCAGAGCTCGACGTGACAGGTGGGATGTTGCTCGCGCTTAGACTGCACGCACACATCCATCGTACACCGATCTACTTGTGTGCCACCGGCAGTGAGCACACTCACAGAACGCCCGTCGAGCCCAACACGTGCACCTTTCCCTCGGTTGAGACACACTGCCAAACTACGTCCGCGCTGCTCTTCCCACCTCCGCCTGCCACCTGCACCTCCATCTTGAGTGGAAGCACCATCGGCCGTTTAAACTGCATCTGGATCCACCATCCCTTGCCCTCCTCGCCCGCTTGCATTATGTGCTCCATCTCCAGCATCCGCACCACCTTGGCCACAACATGATTACCGTGTGCAATCTTGCCCTTGAACCCAAAGAGCCTCGCTAACACCGTCGACACGTGAATTGGATTGTAGTCTCCACACACTCGGCTCCACATGGCCGGTGCTGAAGACGACATCTCTACACTTGCCACCGTCTCTGGTTCCTTCGACGGTGCAGAGTGAGCTGCATTGGTTGTATTGGTAGAGTGGGTCTTGCACGGCGCAAGAATCGTGATGGTCTGATGCATCACGCGCTGCTTACCGGCAGTGACGTCGATGTGGATATCAAATTCTATGCCGCGCTGGACGACTCTGGCGAGGTTGTGCTTGCCTCCGACGCTGGCGTGAGCTGTCATTGCTTGATTAACCTCGCGGTTGTGCGGGTAGAATTCAATCTGATTCCGGACATTGACAGCACCGAGTGGCGAGATTGGCAGGTGAGGATGCACAACCAACAAAACCATGAGCTGGTTGGTCATTGCCGCCAGCAAAAAGTCGTCTACCAGCCTTTCTTGTCCCTTTTCATTCACTTTCTGCTGAGCTCCTCCAGCAACAGCACGAGCATACATCTCGCGATGCGCACCACCGATCCTCACAGGACATGTCAGCTCTCGCTGCGGCAACTGGACCTCGCTCTCTCCCTCCTTTAACTTCAACCCTCGCTGCCCAATCATGCCCTTGGCAGCCTTTAACCCTACCCCACAGATGAGCAGAAATCCTCGATCCACCCATCCCATCTCCCAAGGCGCAAATTGCAGCCCAGCTTCGCCTTGCTCTTTGCCACCGGGAACGCGAGAAGAGGCGAAAAACCACGTGAACAGCTCGCCAACATGCGATCGACTCAACGCGTATACAGTGCTGCTCAACACGAGTCCCAGACCGAGCTGTACCAGACCGCGTACGGCATCGGATGTCGTGTTGTGTGCGAGCCAGAGCATGGCGGCGATTGTGATGATTCGTGGTGATTTGTGGTGATTCGAGGAGAGCCGTCGCTCCACTTTTCAAAAGCAAAGAACCGTGCGCACACAAACACATATCAGGGGGTTTCAATATTTTTATTTATATACAGTATCTAAATAATTGATTGCCGGCTGCTCATGAAAATCGAGAGCGTAGTCTGTCAAACAAAACGCACAAAGGTAAGAAACGGTCTGTCGGCTGTACAGTGTAAGATGGCAGTCAACTCGCACATGGCGACCATCTGCCCAGGCTCGCAATTGCCTCCTCAGCCCATTGCCCGAACACCTCGGCATGGCGATTATACATGATCCATCATCCATCATGATCATTTCTGCCCCTCGCCGCCGTGCGTCTCTTCGGCCTTCTTCTTCAAAGCCTCATTAAACGCCTCGAACCCCTTTTTCGTCTTTTCACCTACCCCCATCCACTTCATCACGGGCGTATACAGTACGCCACCAAACTCTTCCCTATGCACCAACCTCGTCCCCTCGTCCTGTTCGCTGAGCAAAAACAAATGTTTGCCATCAAACAACCCCGAAATGCCTCCTAGATGACCTTGCCATCCAAACCCTTTTTCGTCGAGATGCACCACCGTTGGCGAGAGAACCATGGCAGATCCACCGGGTGGGTTCAAGCTAACATTGAGCGTGTCTCCGATAGCTGGCGCTGTGGATGAAGACGAGCGCTTGATGCATGTGATAAACTGCGACCAGGACGGGTACGAGTCGAAATCGAGCAGGATCGAACGCACAGTCGAGAGCGGGGCCGAAATGTGGATCGACGTCTCGAGCACGCGCGATTCCGGATGAGAAGGGTTCGACATGATACCAAAGTCTTGGGTCTTGTTGGCGTTTTGGATGTTCAAGTGGTGGTTGAGACACAAAGAGCAGCTCACCTTCAGGCTGTGCTACTTGTACTAAAGCAGAGATATCACGTTTCAGGGTCCAATGGTTTCCGTCTACGTGTCTAGCTAGCGGCGAAGCCCTGCAGCTGCGGAGCTTGAATTGCAACGCGATCCGCCCATCTCCATGGAGATGCCAGATCCATCAAACGATATTGCGACGAGGACGACGACAGCGATGTTGACCCAAACGTGTCTCAAACGAGACAGTCACTCTCCTTGCTTGCGGTACCACATCCGGCCTGTTCACTTGCACTTGTCTCAAGAACAGCAATCCAGTCGCAGCAGAAACAAAAAAGCACAGCATAGCATTGCGATTTGACAAGAAGCAAAAGCGGGAATATCGCCAAAGAAAGCCAGCCCATCTGGCTATCAAGCAGACATGAGGTACCGCTGCTTGACCTTTTCAAAGTCTTTTGCACCTCTCGTATAGAACAGACCCTTATCAGCGATCCAGACCAACACCAACAGCAGCTGGACACTCGCACCGTACAGACCTGCCCAAAGCGGACTGAGCAGGTACTTGACCAACCAGTTTCTCTGGCGTAACTTGGTCGCGCGATACTCGGGAACATCGCCCAGCCTCAAGAACGATGCGATTTGCTGCAGATAGCTCCAGTACGAGCTCGGTCGCGTCGAGCGTGGCAGACCGGTATAGATGAGATCTTTGGCAATAGGATGATCGCTTCTCCAGGCAAATGTCAACTGAAAGCCAGGGTACAGAGTCGAGACTCGACCGTTGGCATTCGTGTACCAACCTTTGCAGCCGGAAGTGTAGATGAGCCCTTTCATCTGTTCTCGGATCATGGCGTCCTCTTTATCCTGCGCATCTGGTTGCACATCGACAGCGTGACCTGCCGATCGCTCGAGCAGCGGCAAATTGCTTGGACCAGCCAAGAAAAGGGGCTTGAAGATGGTGCACATGAACCGCACCGAGCTCTCGATCGAAAAGATGGCTGAGAAATGGCCTGTGGCAGTATTGGGACCCCACAGCAAAGCCAAATTGGGAAAATCGTGACAGAGGGCCGAACGATATGCCTGTGGCGCACCACCTTTCCTCCAAACCTCGTTGAGCTCCTTTCCGTTGCGACCTCGCACCTTCATCTGCACGGCCGTCTCGCCCGTCTTGAATCCAGAGGCAAGAATAATTACATCGGCCTTGAGTCTTCGTCCAGACTGAAGAATCACCTCGTTTTCGGTGATCCGGACCGCTTGATCGGTGGTCAACTCAACATTGTCCATGTTGAGGCAGGGGATATAAGCGTCATCAAAAACTCGACGTTTGCAGGCTACCTTGAGCTCATCTTGGTTGGGCATGAGCAGATGGTGGTACCTTTCGGGCGCAACGGTGGAAACGTAGAGCTGCGAGTTGGCAGCAAAGCGATCTCGTGCAGCTTTGCCCTCGCGATTCCATGCCTGGATGAAATGGATATCGAGAAAGAGGGTAAAGATGGTGCGCTCCATCGAAGCAAAGCCGGGAATGTTGCGTTCGAGCCATCGAAAGGCGGGATGGGCGAAAGGATTCTCGGGTGTAGGAGCATACCAGTGCTTTGCTCGTACAATCTGGGTCACCGACTTGACCTGTTTGGCGATCGAGGGCACAATCTGTGTAGCCGAGCATCCGTTGCCCAAGACGACAACGTCTTTGCCCTTGAGATCGACCGAAGTGTCCCATTTGGCAGAGTGGAAGAGCGGACCTTTGAAGCTCTGCCAGCCGTCGACGTCGCAGTCGCGTGGAACACTGAGCGCTCCCGAGCCGTTGACGAGCACACGCGTAGTGACTAGACCATGATCGTCTCCATCGACCGAGCGGTACTTGACCCTCCAGTGCGACTTTTCCTCGACCCACTCTGCCGAGTAGACGTCCGAGTTGAAGTGAGCGAAACGATCCAGTCCGAAAGCCTGGGCGGTTTCTTGCAGATAGCTCTCCATCTCTGGCTGTCGGGCCATAAAGTCCTTCCAGTTCTTCTTTTGGTAGAATGAGAACGAGTAGAGACGAGGTGGCACATCGCATGCAGCTCCCGGATAGCGGTTGTGGAACCAGGTGCCTCCGAACTTGCTTCCTCGTTCAAAGATTTTTATCTTGGTAAGGCCAATGCGGCGCTGAAGCTCGCAGGCGGCCGCAATGCCAGAGGGGCCTGCGCCAATGACGACCGCCTCGTATTCTGTGTCGGTGCCGGTCATGCTGCGCAGGTGGGTAATCGTGGAGAAGGTGGTGGTAAAGGAGGTGAAAAGGAAAGGATAATCAGTGTCAAGTGGTGCTACCTTTGTATGTGTGAGTTGTGTGCCACCCCGCACCTCTCCCCTCTTTTCCCCGGGTCAAGAGGCGCACGGACAGGGTGTTATTTGCAGAAGCACCGTTCGCCACTCTCTTTCTTCATCTCTCTGACACACACACACACACACAACGTTCAAGCTTTGGCATCCAACTTTGCGCATCTCTGTGTCATGAAGCTTGTCTATCGAGCCTCGAACAAGGAATTGCGGCAACACCGAGCTTCGATGTCGCCTTCGTCTGCGTGGCAACAAGTCGGCGGTCGCTTTACATGCACTACCGTAGATCTACAATCGTTGCAGGACAGTGCAGAGATCTTGATTTTGAGCTTCCGTTCCGCGGTTCCTGAGCGTTGCCACACGAGCGGTTTCTGTCTTTGATGCGCAATCTTAGGTTTTATCTGCATTACCTGATTTTATAATAACATACGTTTCGTTCTTTCTTACCCCGCAACTCAGATTGCCGTTTGCACGTCCGCCAACTCTGTCTCTCTACGCCGCTTGGATCCACAGAGGCTCCCTAATCGCAAAAAAAGTGACGAAATATAGGTGGCGACCTTGCATTCTACAGTACGTCCAGATCTTCGGAATCCTTTGGATTCAATTAATAAATAGACTCGACTGTATAATTCTGATGTCTAGGGCGGTACCCTCGACGGTGGCACCTTCTGCACAGCCTAGTGACAGAGAGAGCCGCGGCTGGAGCTTACTTTCGAATACCATCAGTCTCGAAAAGTCACCACAACCTTGTGCTTGACCGAACCACAGCGCGACGGCATGGTTAGGACTTGCTACCACATGATGCCTTGGAAAACACAAAGAAGAGATCAAAGCTTTGTCGTGTTGAGCTTGTTGACCGACTAGTGCCGCCTCATAGTTAACCCACGATATGCTGCAGAAGCTCGGCATACTTGACCAGCTCTTCGTCTCGATACCTCCTTCCAATCAACTGCAATCCCACCGGTGCACCATCAAACACCTCCCTGTGCTGTTCGTACTCTTCTGTATTGTCCTTGTCAAGTTCGCCAAACCATCCATTTCTTTTTGCGTAAGCAAATTCTGCGTTCGCGGCCGAAGCACAAGCCTCAAATACCTGATCCAACTTTGCATTCGCCTTGATACTCGAGGGGAACACCACCCCGGGGTAGTCGACCAGATTGAAGACACTCGTGTAGCCCCAGTATTTGATTGTCGCTGGTCGCGGTGCTGTACTGCCCATAACGGGACAAAGCAGACAATCCAGTTCGAGCTCGTTCCATCGCTGCAAGAATTCTTTCCTGAATGCTTCGCGTGTTCGGACGTTGGCGCATGATTCGCGATACGACATTTCGTCGAGTTTGCGTACTGCTGTACCATTAGCCTCGGCTTCCAGATCGCCAGCTGCCGATCGCACGAATGGCTCCGACAGAATGAATTTGGTCAGAGGCAGTAGAGGCTCGCCTGTCGCTTTGGCAAGGAGCGCAAACATCTTGCCCGAATCCATAAAGTAGAGCGAGCGGATAATGTCCCATGCGCGTCGATGCAAATCGCGCGGATCCCACCGTCGCAGCTCGATGCGGGGCAGATCGCCTCCTGATTGAGTAGCAAAGGCGTTGAGCTTCTCCACCCAGTGAGACAGCGCTCGTCGGACAGGCGTAGTAGGTCGGACCACACCGTCCTCCATCATCACTCCGACAATGATGGGCTTTCTCTGCGAGCCGCCGGGCTGCAGCAGACTATCGACCTTGCGCCACGGCATCGGCAGCACCGTATAATCCCAATCCCATGGCCTCGTTGTGTCGTTCAACAGGCTCGACATGAACAGCTCTACGTCCCTCAGACTCGTCGCCATGGGTCCCAGTGACGACCCAACACCTTCGTTGCCAGGCATCGTGGAGCGCACACCGCCATACGGCAACCGCTGCGTCGTAGGCCTGATTCCATAGAGCCCAGTGACACCGCACGGCTGTCGAATGCTTCCCCCAATGTCCGACCCCACACCCAGTGCGCTACCACCTCCAGCAATGAGAGCACTCTCGCCACCGCTCGACCCTCCCGGGCTCAACGCCAGATTGTGCGGATTCAGCGTCTGCCCGTACAAGTTGCTGGTGGTATCCAGATGCATCACACCCTGTGGCATGGTGGTCTTGCCAATAATGACCGCATCGTTCTGCAGGAGCAGCGCTGCAATACTCGAGTTGATCGGATTTTCGCTGACGAAACCGCCCTGGGTCGAGATCAAGAGAGATAGCTGGTTCTCCGCAAGGTTGCGTCTCACGAGCGGATGCGAGGCCGGATCGGGGAGAACATCAAAGACAAAGCCACGTTGACTGCCGTGTCTGTCAAAAGACATGTGGCCCTTGATGCTCATCGGCAGACCGAACAGCTGTCCTAGCTCAGCCAGCCGACCTTGCTTTTCGAGCTCGGCGCGCTTTTCATCCAGCTCTTTTGCTCTCTGCAAGGCTTGCTCTGCAAAAAAGTGAGAGAAACAGTTGGTCGCCTGATGCACCACCGACGCACGACGCACGAAGTGCCGTGTAACATCTTGCACCGAGATCTGCCCGGATCGTGTCAGCTCGACAATGCCCGTCGCATCGATACCATCCAGAATTGGAGCGAGGCTTGAGCTCCAGATTCGCTTGGTTGACTCATGCTCGAGCAGAGAAACCAGAGATGGACCTGGTTGGTCGTTGCTAGGTGTGGTGTAGTTTGAATTGGCTTTGCGTACCCACTCGCTGAGATCAGGATCGTCCGAGACGCTGTCAGGCGGCAGACGGAGACTCTTGCGATGTTCTGCAGCAATCTCTTGCCATGTGGTGCAGGTTTCGTAGTTGAACGTTGAGGACATATTTGCACGGTGATGCTGGTGCTGGCTGTTTGAAGAGTGAGGAGGTCATGGACTTCAGGAAGGATTGCAGCAAAAGCAGGTCGAAAGCGTCCGTGCGTACACGCCCTTAGGGAAATGTATTGCCCCGGTCATGCACCGAGCAATTAGCCGACGGAAGCTGATATATTCGATTCTTTTTCGCTGTTAAAGTCACAATTTGTCGGTGTCACATTCGGCGATGCGGACTATTCTTTCACGAGTCTGCACATTATTGATATTTCAGTGGGGCAAGCCCGCGTGCCTCTGCCTGTCTCAGCTGACAGCGGCCTCTATATCGCTTGATGGTCTACCCCGCATTCCACACACTCTCGATTTGGCGTCGTCCGTCAGACGTGGTGACGAAGTCGAGTCTCTCTAACAAAAGTGCAGCTCAGCACATGCGAGACATGATGCATAGCAGACGCGAGTCCGGTCGTGTCAGCCCCGCAAAAGAGGCACCCTGCGGCAGAGGACCCGACGGCTACGCATGTGAGCAAGGAGGACAGAGCACCTCAATGAGATCAGACGAGAAGTCTGCGTTGTGAGCGCAATTCTTGTATTCGTCTCTGCTACCTGTGGCATGTGCAAAACAGCTCAAGTTGCAGCGAGCCTCTGTACCTCGAAGAGACCGATCAAGTTTGGAGCGTGCAGTGGTTCGAGAGCACAGCCCACTCTGCCATCCAGGCCCGGGAAATGCGATCTCGGAATGAGTCAACGCGTCATCATGGCTGCAAGGTTGGGAGAGAGGGAGGGGGGGGGGGACAAAGGAGGCATTACATTTGCTCGTGGTGCAGGATTGCCTGCTTGACGACGATCCAGCGGCACCGATATGGTTTGAGCCGATACATGGTCTGACGCTTTTGTTACTCGCTAGAGAATGCGGACAGTGGCTCGCACATGAGCCTGCGTGATCTTGAGCCTCTGAAGGGTGTTGCGTGAGACACTGTGAAGCGCAACGAGTGCACAGCGCCGTCGTCAGTGTATCAGAAACCTTGCACCAACTTATACATGCTCTCATCTGCACACCACAGCGACCTTTGACGATCGCAGCCTGTAGCCGGATTCAGCGTGCGGCTTGTGCAGGGGCACGCGCACGTGCACCTGATATGCGGATCTGCCAAACATTGGATGCCCCCATTCTACACCGGACCGGGCTCAACGCTTTGTAACTAAGTCAGGCGTGAAAGCGTTTGAACTGAAAGTAAAGCAGCGACGCAGACTACGTTGCCACCAGCCCAATCCTACTTGACTGCTAAAAGGTGAGGATGATAATGACGGAGCAACAGCACTATGCTGCAAAGAGCAGCAGCGATGCATAGGTCGGCCAAAGATATGATGGCGGGCTGTGTTCGCTCGGCTGGACAGACCGATTGATACAGGGACACAACGCATTCATAGATTATGCAGGCCAAGACTTTTTGTCTTTGAATCTTTTATTTTATTTTTCGCTCGAAAGCGCTGCAGTCAAATTGGCTGGCTGCTGCTGCACTGCAGTCGTAAGATGCTTTTCGTCGGAAGGTCAAAGGATCTGATACGCCCGCTTGCGCACCGCTTTGCGTGTGATGCTGCTGTTGCTGCTGCTACCATCGAGTCATGTTGGAGTGAAACGATCCGACGATCCCAATGCATGCGCACAACACGTATCACAACGTACAGCTCACAGCATGGTGGGCGTGGCGCCGAACAAAAAGGGGTCTGCGTGGCAGTGCCGTACATACAGTATCTCTCCCGAGACGCTCCAGAGACGTCGCGACGGTCGGCCGTGCCTTCTGCCACCATACTGCGCATCGTTTGGAAGCGACACGGGCCTCAATCCTGAGTGTCGAGCTGGCTGGCTGCACCGTTTGTGCAATGCAACTAACCACGGCAGCCGCGCCACCAAGTGGGCTTGCTCGCTTTCCTCGTTGCTTCCTTGCTTCCTTGCTTTCTTTCTTGCTTGGACAAAGATATGCTCGAGCCTATCGAGGAAGCGAAGTCCCTCCCTGTGCCACATTGTCACATTGAAGGCGAAATGGTGTGGGTCGGTGAGCGCTGCCAATGCAATTTGCCCACATCGTCGCATCGTGTCCCGTGCTGGCCCGAGTGTCGGTTACGGCGTTTCTTGCGCTACAGAGGGAGTCTAGCCCTGCAATGGCCCTTGCTGGGATTGAATTTTTTTTCGTTTTTGGATTTTAAACAATTTTTGGTAAAGTGACAGAGAGAGAGACAGGCAGACCGTTAGACAATTGAAAGCTCGCCGAGACGCGCTCTCTTTTCTCGGGGCACGCAAGCGGGGCGCAGAGCAGCGACACAGCCCAATTGTGACTCTCTCAGGGTTCACACGGTGAGAAAAGGTGGGATGGCAAAGCGCAGAACGGGCGAATCGCGCAGCACCTCTGCATCATGCAATCACTGTTTTTTTTGGCCCTCTTTCAGTCAAGAGTTCTTGCTGTGTGAGGAGGGTGAGAGTGGATGGTGCGAGTCCCCACCGTAACCGCACTTTTATTTCCTTAGCTACAGTGTTCTGCTCTCTGCTCTCTGAGCCTGTGCACCTGTGCGCTTCGCATCGACGTAGCCTACAGACAGAGGGAACAAAAAGTAGGGAAACCGCAATCCAAACCCTTGCGCTCACTTAGCTTAGAAACACGTTTAGGCGGCACTGATGCGGTTGCTTGGCCCAATCTCGCTTAAAATCGCACTTCGCTTGCTCTCTCCACACTTGGACCCGACCGAGTTTAGTTGCGTCTCTCGACCTCTTTTTTTCCCTCTCGCTGCTCAGCCTCTTTGTCTCGCACACATTCGTACTCACGCTCTCACGCTCTGAATCAATCAGAGCTGCACAGAGACAGGAGACAACCGCGATCCCGCTCATTGTCATCGTGGCTCATCTAGCTCCTCCTCTTCCTTCACCTCCTTCATCTCTCAGCTCCTCATCACCTAGTCTTCGCCTCGTATAACACAGCGCTTCTCTCCGACTGCACGCTCATTCTCGACACTTCCCAGCGCCGGTGTGGACACAGTGACACACAAGCATACGCACGATTCCTACCATCACCATCAATAAATTTTTTTGCAGCTACTGCGACTTGGGCCGATCATCGCTACCTTCAGCTTGCTTGGCTCAGCATTGTAATTGCGTCTTGCGTCTGAACCCCGTCTAACTGGCAACGCAAGCGTCCAGCTCGGAACTCTCCGGCTTCACCGTCAGTCGAGTCGATCGGAAGCCGCTCCGAAACGCTCGCTGACAAGCGTGCGCCCACTTGCTCTTTAAGCGCTCTCATCGACTCTCACGCTCGTTTCTGGCTGCGCTTGCATCCTCCTGCCTGGGCTCTTGGTTCCAGTCACGATCTCGCCTTTCTCGGTTGACTGCACCTCCACCCCGACCATGCTGTCTACCACCAACACCGCGCCAGTCTTGCATCACACTAATGAATTCAGCGTCCCCAAGGCCATTCGTTCCGCTTCCAGTCCCTCCGGTAGCTTTGCAGCAGTCGACCATGTTCGCGCTACCAGCTTAGACTACGATACTGCTCCGCCCTCGGGGTCAGCCACTCGCAGCCTCCACACCTCGCAGTCTGTCTCTCAGCTCTATCCGCGCTCTTCCATCCTGATCAACGCGCGCAAACGTCCGTACTCGGGCGTCATCTACGCTAATCCAGCTGACGCTGCTGGCCTTTCTGCCACCCTGGCTGCTCCCGTCGTCACACACATTCCGGCGGTTCCTTCGCGCAAGGAGCGAGAAAAGGAGAGAGAACGTGCACGCGAGCGTGAAAAGGAGCGTGAACGCGAACGTGAAAGGGCCAAGAGCAAGGATGACGAAAAGATCTGGGGTATCCCCAAAAAGGCGCTCCTTCTCGGTCTCGGTGATCTCAACTTCAACGCACAGATGGCCATGATGGCCGGTTGGGGCCACGGCAGCGGCGGCGCTTCCATCCTTCCCAGCACGGCGATCCCCACCAATGACCGCAAACGTCTCCGCCCCACAGAGCTGCCAAGACCATCCACCTCTTCTCGACGGTCCACGCACGACAGTGGTAGCGAGGACGACGACACGGTGCACGGCTCAAGACGAGGCAGCACCTCCCGCCGCGCATCACGGACTGCAAACGACGGTGCAAACGACAAGGAGTCTGCTCGCCCCGATGGCAGCGTCAGCTCCTCGCCTGCCGAAGAGCGCATGGACCCCGAGGAACTCGCTGCGCTCAACGCCATCATCAACACGCGTCGTAGCATGGCTGCAGCACAAGCCCTTGTAAGCGGTTCCATCAGCATCACGCCGCGTCCCCTACGCACATCGCCCAGTTTCGGCAGCTCAGCACAGGACCTCACGCGTCCACCTCTCGACGAAAGACGCTTCGAGTCGCAAGATTCGGTTCCTAGCATAAGCTCGGTTGGCCAATCCTCCAACAGCATGGGCAGCAGCGGAATGCCGACCTCGATCTCGGAATCTGCCGCCGCCCTGCCTTCCACGTTCCATGCTGCCAGCGCTTCTTCTTCCACCACAGGCACACTCGATGCCGCCGAAGCCAAATCGCCGCGCATCCGCTTTGCGCCTCTTCCCACCGCCACACTGGCTGCCTCTCCCTTACAGACGCTGAATGGCGGAGTGCTCGTCGAGGACTCTGAAGAATCCGAGACCGACGACTCGGACTACGACAGCGACGAAGATGCCAAATCGTTGAAGGGCAAATGGTACCTGATGGGCATGCCATCGGCTTACTTCAAGCCCGAATACTATACCAAGAAGAGCAGCAAGCGTCGCAGCGCCAAAAACGGCACCATCGCCGATGCAGACGACCGTTCCGAGGACGGCTACAGCCTTCGCCGCAAGAGTACAGGCAGTCTCTCTGATGGGAACAGCACCGAGGCGGTACGCAGGGCGACCTCTGATCACGACGAAGAGGAACGAGGCAGAGGGTCCCGCGACGCATCCAAGGTCAAGCGCAAGTCGTCGCAAACACGCAGACGCTCACGCAGCCGCACGGGCGCCATCAGCTCGGGCGACGAAGACGAACGTGCCCGTCGAAGGGAGCTCATCCGTCTTGCTCGTCCAGGCGGTACGGGTATGGTCACCCTCCCCGACGGCACCAAGATCCGTGCTCGCCGTGTCAACGATCTTCCCGCCGCGCAGGACGAGCCCGAGTTCAACGAGTGGGGCTTTGCCGGTCTAGCTCGCGAGGCATCTCGCCGCAGTCTCGGTGGAAGCGGGCCACCATCGCTCGCCACGACTCCCAACGGCTCCGACTACAAGGGTCTCTCTGCTTATATGGAAGCTCAGGAGGACGAGGAGGACGATGGCTCTGGAATGGCATGGGTGCGTCGCCGTCGACGAGAGAGAGAGGCAAAGGCGCGCATGGAGCGCGAGCAGGCGGAGAAAGCGGAGGCCGAGGAAGCTGCACGCGGAGCTCAACCCACGCAGGATTCGGCTCCCGGTCTAACGACATCGACGGAATCGACGAGCCTGGCCTCGGTGGCCAGCAGCGTTGCAGCCGATGGCAGCGCGACAGCAGCGCCGGGGACATCCATGGTTATCACCGTCGACACGACTCCTCCTGCGGCGCACAAGTCGCATCCTACAGATGTGGCACCGACAGAGTCGGTCGCCGTGGACGAGCCTATGCCTTTGTCAACGGTGGACACGGTAGTGCAGCCTGAAAGTAGCACGATTGCTACATTGTCACCGCAACCAGAACAACAGAAGCGTCAGTCGTTGCTGAGCGTCATCGACACATCACATTCGGCAAGCGGCAGCGGCACGTTGACAGGCAGCGACGCGTTTGTGGCCTCACCCGCCGCTGAAGAGTCAGCCGTTGTTGGGCTCGGAGCATCGATGCTCTCGGAAGGCTCAAACGGCGAGTCTGCCATGGGCGGAAGCCAAATATTGAGCAGAGCCAACCGCGCAGTCGCGTCCGAGTCGGGTGCCCCTGGAGACAGCACGCCACGTCAGAACACCGGTCTAGGTCTCACTGCCAGCAAGGCCGAGGAGATTCGGCGAAGGCACGAGGATGAAGTCGCTGCGCTCGGTGCCGAGGTGCTGGCACAGACGCGACGCAACAATCAACGTCGACAGGCAAGCTCCTCGAGCCGCGCCGTTACTTCCCCGCAGCTTGGCGGAGATGAATCTGCGGGTGAACAACACCAACACTCGCCGAGTAAGAGCAGCAATCGCGTCAGCCAAGGCGCCACTGTTTCGAATTCATCGGTCTCAGGCTCGACCGCACTCGCCAAAGCGGCGTCGCGCGAAGGCGGAAACGAGAAAAAGTCGCTTTCGCGCGCTGTAGGCTCCATCATGCGCAAGGGAACCACGGACAGCGAAAAGACGGTGCGGCATCCCGCTCCTACTCAACTCAAGCAGGAGATTGTCTTCCCTCAAGAAGCAGATGCTGCTGAAAGTAAGCACCCAGACGACACTTTGGTGAACGCCGCGGCTTCGAATCACAAGCACACAATGAATTCATCCTTGGCTCGCCTCGAGTCGCCTGAGAGCGCACTCTCGCGCAAGTCGTCGATGGTCAGCGGCTATGCAGCTTCTGCGGCCAGCAAGTCGGCATCGTCGCTTCACCATGCTGGCAGCCCTCACAGTGCTTCAAACGTGTCGGGCAAACGTATTTCGCTCGATCCGTCGGTGAGCACACCTGCGCCATCGCCTTGGCTGCCACGTCGACCTGACGCCCGCGGTGTGGCCGTGGTACCGCTGCCACAACTGGGTGTGCGTCCCGAACGGCCACGAGAAGGACGTGTGTGGCCCACGGATGACAGCGATGCCGAGGAAGCCAACAAGGAAGCGTTGAGGCTCGCGAATCAGGAGCGAAAGCATGACGAGGACGAGGACGAGGAGGAGGAAGAGGAAGGTTCGGATCTGGATGCAGAAGAGCTGCTCGAGGAAGAGCGCAAGACGGCTATGCAAAAGAAGCGAGCTACGACGCGGGCAGCGGGACAAGAAGTGGTGCATGCGCGTCTGGGCAAAAAGGCGTCGGCACGAGCACTGTCGGACCTGACTGCATCGTATGACGACATGGCTCTTGCCTCTTCCTCGTCGCCGTCGTCTCGGCGCCGCACGGGTCGTGCTGCACGCAGAAGCAGCTTCGACCCGCGCATGCCGTCGAACGCTTCACGCTCGCCCACGGCTCCGCGCAAAGCGCCGCCCAAGCTGGTACGCAGCCGTCGATCAGTGCAGTCGATGCGATCGGCTGAAGACGAAGATGAAGACATTGACGAGAAGGATTTGTGGCCGGCAGTGTCGGCGACGAGCAAGTCGGGAACGCCGCGACCGCGTCACATCTTGGTCAACTTGCCCGGAGGACCAGGGATCTGGGACAGCAAGACGGGAGGCGGACGTAATGCCGTCGCCGCGATCAACACAGTGGCGGCTGCGCGCGCCAAAGCGATCAAGAAGCGCGCACGCGACCGCCGTGGATCGTTTGAGTTGCCTCCGGACTGGGACGACGAGATGATGGATTATGGCTGGCCTCGCAGTTTGAAAGGCTCGCTGTATTGAGGTGAATGTCACCACCACACAACACAATTACCCACTTTCACACAGAACCTAGTTCCGTGCTACTTAGATACCCAATGATTTTGTCCTTAGCGCATAGCATCCATTCGCACTGCAAACTTTGTTTCATCTTCGCTTCTTGATTCTCTTACATGCGTACAGCGTGCGCCACGACGAGCCGAGGTTCAATACAGCAGTGAGACGGCAACGATGAAAATGCTTTTTTTCGAACAAGATCGCTTGATCTTGGCCATGCAAGTCTAGACCCTCTGTGGAAGAGAGGGAGAGTGAGAGAGAAGGAGAAAAAAAGGAAAGAGCTCAGACCACCTTTCATGGAGAATGCGGTACATAAGGGCATGAAAAATCGAAACCATGAAACGCAGCTTGAGTCAAAAGGCGGGAGAGCACCTCAGAAGAATTGCAGCAAAATCAAGGATTTGGAGAAACAAAGAAATGGTTCTTCTCGGTGGTTGACAGCTCTGCTTTGTGTAAAAGTGACAGTTTAATTTTGGCATTTCTCCAGATTGCGGCATTCGGTGATCTAGCGAATGTTGTTTGAAGTGTCAGCAGCTCGTCTCCGCAGTTTCAACTCTCCTCTCTCTCTCTCTCTCTCTCTCACACATACACATCACTCTTACACACACACACACACACTGCCCATCTGGAGGACGACTTTGATGCGATATCCAGGAGACGTCTTTGCCTCGTCAAATCCTCATGGCTCGCTGATCAAAGGGCGCGCAGGCATCGCGGCCCACCTCTGCAAAGTGCCCCGCGGCCCTCTGCCACGCAACCGAGAAAGCCATTCACCCTCACGTCCGTGTGCTTGGTAACAAATAGAGCAAATCATGGATATCAATGCGTGTCCTCCTCGCACGCTGGCCGTCGGTTCTTCGTCGGAGGGCTCGAGCTCTACATGGTCAATGAGCCCGTCGAATCTCGCAGCTGACATTGAGCTCCAACACAAACCTTCGCTTTCAACCACCCGATCTACTGATTCTGTCCCAGCAGCTGCATTATCCTCTTCATATCCAAGCTACTCTACCTTCTCAGCGGTGGCTAAGCCGTTGGGCTCGCTTTCGCCCACAGCCGCTCGACCTCCATCGCAGCCGGCACACTCTGAAGCTGTTCAAAGCCCAAAGACGCGCACATTCGAAAAGCCCAAGCGTCTTCCGGTCTATATTCGCATCGTCCCCAAAGACATATGGCTGCGCATTCACGTCGACCCTAGCCAGACGATTGCATCCATCAAGGACACGGCTCTGTTGAAAGCCAATGCCCCCGACCATGACCCTTCGCTCTCGTATCGCTTCTACCAGGACGCTGTCAACGCTTCGGCGCATGCAAAGATTGCGCCCGTCGCCAGTCACGACAAGGTGATCAAGCACCGTTCCTTTGCGCTTCCAAGATCATTGGCCGGCCCTCCACCAGACCTCAGCGATGTCGCCACTTCTGTAGCTGCCTCCGTTGCGCGCACTAGACGCTTCAACAAGCGACCTTCCCGCAGCCTAGATAATCAGCTCGCATCATCTCAAGGTGTGCCAACGCCGCCAGTGCCGCCATTGCCCAACTTTGACAACGCGTACAGCCCGCGTTCAGCTCAGGTCTCGCTGCCAACTGCTTCGACCTTGCAGCACCCACCACAACAGGATGCCAACCCTTCTCCGCGTTCGCGCAGCATACCCTTGCCCAGTCCTTCGCATGCTTTCGCCGCCAGCAGCTCTTCGGCAAGGTCGACAAATGGTGACGATGCCATCGGATCTTCTCCGGCCCCCGTCACTCGTCAAGTTTCAGCATCGACCCTTGCCACCTCTCCGCCTTCCTCCTCGTCTGATTCGGGAGCAGCGAGCATCATTGCTGCTGCCGTCAGCTCCGATGCCAGCAATTCAGATGCATCAAACTCGCCATTGCAACTGCAATCACACGCGCATGCGCACGCAGTCAAGGAGTTGGCCATTCGTATCGATGCATCCTTGATCACTGGCAATCGAAACGCAAAGCTAGAGGAGGACCAGGCTAGATCAAAGTTGTCTCAATGGCGCGCGCGTCGTGGTTCTACAGGCACGACCACAGCTACACAGCTGGAACCCAGTCCGTCTGTCACGCAGACGGCCACGTTGCCTACGCAAAGCTACAACTCGACGCCGACCATCGCTTCGAGCAGCACTTTCGGCAGTGCACCTTCGCCCAGCAGAGCCACTGCATCCCCCAGCGGCCTTAGCGCCTCTTCGGTCAGCGGTTCTGCGCAGAGCGGTTATGCTGCCTCCCCGCCAGGCGAAAGCTTGCATCCCATCGTTGCAACCCCACCTAGGCGTCCCCTTCGCCTTAATCCAGGTACAACGCGAAGCCCAGCAGCCCCACCCGCCATCTTCTATACGCAGCCAGGCGCCTGCGATTCGTTCAACTCGCTTGCGTCGTTTGACTCGCCCCCATCGTCTACAGCTGGCTTGGTGACCACCCAAGACGACGACTTGTCGATCATGCAGTGGGGCACGCAAGCTGAAGCAGCCGCGCCCCTGTCCGATGACCAGCTGAGCCCGTCACCGTCTCCGAAGCCTGCTGCAGCCTTTGCTACATTGTCGAGTCCTCCACAGCCGTCGTCCGAAGCGCTGCTGCCAGGCTCGCCTGCCTCGACCTCTTCGCCTGCTCGACCGCGCAGCAGAACAGTGACAGCCGCTGATGTCCTGCGGATGCGCAGAGGCAAGGCTGAAGCGCTGCCTATGATGCCCGACACAGTTTCTTCGCCCGCTCGCAAATCGTCGCTACCCAAACCACCCTTGAAAAAGATGGAAGCTGAATCGAGTCAACGACGAGGTGGGCCACAGCTTGATCTGATGCAACTACTCAACAATGCACCCGTGGATATGGACGAGGACAGCGATGAGGGGTTCCCCACGGTCAAGCAACGCACGTTGCCGACGACTATTACCAAGCCGCCAGTCTCACGCAAAACTTCAGCCGGCGATGCAGGTGTCCCCTCGTCGCCCGTGTCGCCGTTTAGCTCTGCAGCAGAAACGCGCGATCGATACATTGCAGGCATCCACACGAATGAGATGTCGCGTGGATCCAAGGATGCTTCGCACCCGCTCTCTGGCAAGTACACTGTGCTATCCTCGGCCAACGGTTGCGAGTTGGAAGAGTGGAAAACGGTGGCAGCGTATCGCATTCGACCGTACGAGCTGCTCGAGATGCAGTGGAGCATCCCGACTGAGCGCGTCTACATCCCTCCCATCAGCTTGCCAGACACGATCCGCGCTAGCGGTGCTTCAACTGCTGCGTCGGGCAGCAACACGGGCAAGGGAGTGTTTTCCCAAGCGTGGGGAGAGGATGTGGGTGCATTGGTCGATGCTGACGCGCTCTGCTTGGAGCCCTATTTTGAAGGATGGGTCTACATTCTCAAAGGAGGAGCGGCGGTGCCAGGCAAGTCAGCAAGATCGGTCAAAGGATCATCCAAAACGGGCAAATGGAAGTTGCATTGGATGACGGTCAAGGGCTGGCGCGTTGATGTGTACCGCAAAAAGCCGAGAGCGGGTGAAGCGGTTCTGCCGGTAGCAGAGCAGACATGGTCGCTACGGTTGATCGATTGGGTGATGGTGGATGCGGACAATGGCGTGCTTTCGCATGCAGCTCTGCCTGCGCTCGATAGCATGCCTCGAGCCAGTACCACGGTCGCCTTTTCGCCCACAGGAAACGCTGGAGCGTGGGGAAATACGACAGACACGGATCTCTCGATGCTGTCGTTGAGATGCATCTCCTACTTTGACCATGAAGCTCTGTCAACGTTGCTGCTGCGGGCGTGGTACCGAAGCAGTGCGGCGTCCATGGCGACAAGCTGGTCTTCATCGGCCAACACGGACGATTGGCGCAGGAGAGCAGTGTTCCGCGCCATTGTGGCAGGACGAGGCGGAACAGTAGCCGTGGGTCGAGTTGGACGCGGTGGACATGGAGGCAGAAATGCCAAGGCTCGCATCCGATTGCGACCGTCTGGCTGGCCGAAAGAATGGGAGGATGCAGATGAGTGGTCGAGCGATTCAGAACGCGAAGAGATTGCACCCCCGGCCGGGTTGGAGCACATGCTGGCGACACAGCAACAACAAGCGAGGAGGGATACGGTGACGCAAGCGAAAGCCAACAAGAACGCACAAAGACGTGGCAAGCAGCAGCAGCAAGAGGTGGATGAGAGAGGCATTGTACCGAACGGATTGTACGCGGCCTTGTCGGGCAGAACGATGGGTGCGGGTGGTAGTGCGGAAATCAGTGGCGGAGCTGTGGCTGCCTCATCGCCAACTTCGGACAATTCACCATACCACGAAGCAGGATCGGTGACGCTTCGACAACGACACTTGGCGCAAAGTCCGTCTTTGCCGCATATGGAACCGGGCCTGATGCTGGGCAGCCATCACTTCCACCAACAGACTCAACGACGCAGTAGCTCGGTCTCACGATCGGATGACCTCGACTCGCCCCAGTCTCATGCATCTCCAGAGCGCAGAGGAGCACGCTCGAGCTCGGCCCGACGCGGTCGAGGCACGCCGTCGGCGCATTCGTCGGCGAGCAGCCGCAACGTGTCGCGCGAAGTGTCGCCGATGCCTTCGAGAAAGGGCAGTGCTAGCGGCAGCAGTAGCCTTGGGCATGGCGATCCGTACACGTCGCCTGCTCTGGTGCCAGGGTTCGTGGATTTGCCTCCGCCACCCTCGGTGATGCTGTTGATGAAGTACAAGGCCAATCAGCAGCAGCAGCAGCAGGCCAAAGGTGGGTTGGGTAGCAGCCGAGATGATGTTACTCCTACTTGATAAAGGCAGGAGAGAGAGTATGTTGTCTGCGATGTCACTTTGAAATTTGACGAAAATTGGAGTCGCGGAAGTCGTCGTTAGGCTACAGTGAGATGGCATCGAGGACAGCAGAGCATGGTCGAAATTGAGATCAAGTCTCGATCGGAGGACATGCTCTATTGTGCGTGCCTGACAAAGGGGGTCGAGGCGCGAGAATACGTCTGGCAGCCGGCGTTGGTGCGAAGCAGGGTCCCGGGTGTGTGAAATGCAGTCAGTCAGCCAGCCGATTCTCGCTTGTGAAGCTGTTGGAAAGTGGGCTCAGGCAGCGCACACAAGTCGCGAATGAGTGTTGGATTCAGATTTTTGAAAATCCAGCTGAGCAGATCGGCGCACTGAACCCTTTTTTCCGCGCCTTCATGTCAAAAACGCCGGAAAAGCGCCGCCGTTGCTGCCCCGCCGCCCGCCCAAATGCGCACATTCCACAGCGAAAAAAAGGAGGGATTGCGCCCTTCTGCAGCAGTAATGGAAAAGTGTGAGACAGTGTATGTGTGATTTGTGACAGCAGCGAAACTCAACCAACGCCAAGAGAATCTTGAAGCTCCTGTCACGGCTTCTATCCGTATTGCTCTTGATTCTTTCCTCCCATCAAACACCCATCATCTCGATTCTGGCCAGTGTGTGTTAGCAGCCATGTCGAATCCGTATCACTACGCTTCGGCTGCCGATGCCTATGGCACTACGGCTTCCGCCATCAACACCACCACCCACGCCGACCAACCTTCTCAGGAGCAGTACGACTATCCTGTACGACGCTCGATGGATTCACCCTCGATCCCTGTAGCTGGCACTGGATCGTACGATGCACGTCCCACCAATGCGTACGGCTATGCGCGCGCACCTGGCGACGAGCATGACCTCGATGATGAAGATGAAGACGACGATCAAGACTGGAACGTCTACGATGACTTCAACATGACGCGACCCATGCCACACCGTTCATCCATCTCGGCGCTGACTAGCCAGAACGATGGCTACTGGGATGCGAGCAAACCGTCTCTTGTCGAAACGCCTTACTCTGATACGCCGGGCAACCGCAAGTCGCTTTTGCCGTCCGAAGCGTTTGGTTTTGATGTTCGCAATGCCGATCCGCGTCGTTCGGTGGTGCAAAACAACACTGGTGGTGGCAATCGCAACAGCCAGTTCTCCGCCACTGCCGCCATCCCCCACAGCAACACCATCACCGGCATGGGTCCGCAGCACGCCGACTCGCACACCGGCATCGAACTCATCACCGTCCCCGCCCTAGGCAATGAATTCACCAAGGAAGAACTCCGCGACATGACTCGCTCCTCGAAACGTCGGCGCAAACGCACTCACCGCAAACGCAAGTGCCAACTCTGGGTGAGCGGCGAGGATCATCTTTGGGGCTGGTTAAGCCCCAGAGTGGCCGTATTTATCGCCTTTTTCGTCCTGGTAGCGATCGGAATCATGCTCTTCTTTATCATCCCGCGCGTGCCCACATTTGCCATCCTCTCGACCAACCCGGTGACGGCAATCCCCAACGGTGCGAGCATGCAAGTCTCGCACTCACCTACCAACTTTTCCATGACCATGGGCTTTAATCTGCGCGCCTCGAATCTCAACGGTTGGATCGCCTCGCACGCTACCGACCTCACGCTCGTCATTACCGACCTCAACACGTACGAAACCGTAGGTCACGGCAAAATGGACAGCATCAGCTTCAAAGCTAGGGGCAACACGGCATTTAATTTCCCCGTCGACATGAGCTACGTCAGCTTGAACACCAGTGGCGATCAGACTTGGCAGGATTTCTACAAGGGTTGTGGACCCAACTATCAGGGTTCGACCAGGCCTACGTTGAATCTGGCGCTGCAACTCGGTATGAAGATCAACGGTCTGGTGGGGAGAAAGTCGACAAACACGCAGATCAATAGTGTCGTGTGTCCGTTTACGCTGCAGGCATATCAGTAATCCGGATGTTGGCCCTCGGACATCAGTATTGCGATTGCATCAGTCATGACGCTGGTGTGTTTGTTTTTTTACTCAGATATGTCAGCTCTTTTCCAACTCGCCTGTTAGTACCGCGTGCATAATGGACACTCTCTTTTTCATTTGGTTTGGTTCTTGATCTTTCGACTGGATTTCGTGGTGAGGTTTTCACCTCGCGGATCATGTCCTCTTCTGATATGATTGCCTATGTGTGCATCACTGGCTGGAATCCTTCAACGCCCAAACGCGATTTGCCTCGTCGCCGACCTCTACACTGCCCATGCTTGTCGCAAGGCTCAACTCCCACAAGATAGTCTGACCCGACTCGAGTACTCCCGTAGTAGCTAGATTTTTGCCCAATGCTTCGTAGCGACCATTTCGACTGCGGTCTTCCAAATCCAACAGTGCTAGCTGACTATCCGCCGACGAAGAGGTCGATTGTTTCGTAAGCAAATGTGCAATTAGCCCGAGTACTTTTCTTGGACCCGCCGAGGTCGAAGTTGCGGGCAAATGCAGCAATACGATGGCAAGTCGTTTGGCAAATGCTGCTAGCACGTGTGGAGCAAAGCGCGTTCGCGACCGAATGAGGATTGCGTAAATCGAATCCAATGCCAGATCAACAACGCTTGACGACGACATAGCAGTCGAAGATGACAGAGTCAGATGCGACTCGTTGACAAACGGTAGGTAGAAGAGCGTGTAGTAGAAATGTCCCAGTACATCTGTCAGGTCCAGATTGAGCATGCTCCCTTCCACTTGGCCGAGGAAGAGGTCAAATGTTGTCTTGAGCGCCAGGATAATGTGTCGGATGGTGCGTGTCAATGTCGTCTGGTCCAACAGCACGTTGTCCTGTTCCTCTTGGTCCTCATCCCCATCTCCGTCTCGGTCCTCTTCCGAATCCTCGTCTCCGTCCCTGTCCACCGTTTGGACAGAATCTTGCTCCAACAGGCCCGCATTGACTGCAATGTGTTTCTTCAACACGGCCAACAGATCGCGGAAGAAATCCACGTTGACGCGGTGCGCATACATACTCAACCCTTTCAACGTACTCTCCAACACGCCCAACCCCACCTGGCCTACATCGCGCTTGAGCACGGTGAAATAGAGCACAAAGACAAGCTTGAGCGTCTCAGTCTGATTCCTCTCGCGCTCTTGCAAGTCGACGGTGGCTTCGGCCTCCTTCATCTCGTCTTGGATCTCCTTGAGTTGCTTTTGCTTCTTGACCTGTTTTTTGGACAGATGCGTAGCTAGACCTTTACGCACGTCTTTCGAACTGGCACCTTTGCCACCGCCCTTGCCGGCCTTTTTGCCCTCTCGTGCTTTCATCGCCGCACGTCGCTCCTGATACGCCTCTCGTTCTTTGGCCGCTTCTGCCTCGGGATCCGTCGTCGTGGTCGTCGAAGATCGTTTGTTACCCAGCTCATCGCGCAGCCGCAGGTGGAGCAGCACATCGAGCACGCGCGAGTTGACCTTGTACCGCCGCTCCTTGGTCATACGATGGATCAGACGCACCACCTCGAGCGACACTTCGCCCGTCAGATCTGACAGCACCACCGATTGGATCGCTGCATAGCACGATTCTTCCGCAAGCCCCCACGTGCGCCGCGACATGCGCGCCACTACCACACCGAGGATGTTGGTGCGGAAGTTGAAATGCACTGCACGTGTAGCGAGCGTAGTAAACACCTTGATGGCGGCTTTTTCGAGCGCGTGTGATGACGCGTGCGCTGCTTGCTTCTTGCCTTTCGTGTCCATGTCGCCGCCCATGGTGCTGGGATTCGCCGCTTTCACTTCGGCCTCGCACAGCTGCAAAAAGTTCTTGTACACCTCGACCAGCCCGCTCTCAAATTCTCGACGACGCGCTACGTCCTGCCCGACCTTTTCCTCCTTCTCCTTTTCGGTCAGACTTCGAATCCGATACCCCGGCAAAATATCCACAAACACGGCGAGCATTGAGAGCATGGCCAACTGCCTCACCGCCGCCGGCACCTCGACTTTGACCGGTCGCGCCGTATGTGCCTCGCCCTTAGCCTTGGCTTCGGCCTGCTCGAGCCGAATCTCGGGGATCTTCTCGGGGGAGCCGAGATGGTAGGCGCTGCAAAGACGGCTAGGCGCCTAAGCAGGCCGAGGTTGACTTCGGGATCGGCGACAATCTGCGAAGCAAGCGAAGCAATTTGGTTCCGTGCAAGCAGCAGAGTTTGCTTTTGGGCGGGCAGCAGGATGGTTCGGTTATAAGTGAGTGTGGCTTTGCGGTTGGTGTGGGAAGGCGTGGCAGGAAGACGACAAGGATGAGAGGTGAGCAGGATTTCGTAGGGCGCCGTGAGGTTGAAGCGAGACGAGTGGGTGATCGACGAGAGCGTGGCGGGGGCGGCAGAAGGCGGTGAATCGTCTTCCGAGTCGCTGTCGGCCGGCTGGGCTGATAGAGGCAGAGGCGCATGCACGGCTCGACTCGATGGTTTGGCAGGCGAATCGTCCTCGTCCGATGACCCGAGTCCTTCCGGCTCGCTTTCTTGTCGAAAGCCTTCTTGATCGTCCAGAACGTCCTCCTCTTCGGGATCCTCGTCGCTGCTGTCCGGTTCATCAGTAGAGACGTCTCCATCGAGCTTGCGAATGGGCAATTTGGCATTGACGCGTTTCTGCCTTTCCAATTCGCCCTCGTACTGCTCTCTGGCCTTGCGCTTGCCCAATCTGGCCAGATAAGTGGCTTCGGCATCTTGACCATTTCCACCGCTGCGCCTGCTGGTCTTTTTGACGTTGCTTTTCGGCACGGCTTCAGCTTGGTCGGAGGAAGCGCCCACCTCTTCACCTTCAGATACATCGCTGTATTCCTGATAGTTTTTCTTCTCCACTTTCCTGCCCACCACCTCTTGTTCTACTTCTTCATCAAAGTCGTCTTCATCCAAGTCTGAGTCCGTGTATGCATCCTCTTCGTCCTCCTCTAGCGCTTTTGCAAGCTTTGCCTTTTTCTCAGCGACCACTCTCCTCCTTTCCTCTTCAAACTCTTTTCGATCCGACCGTTTGAGATCCTTGGCCTTTTGCTTGGCATCCTTTTGCGAGACATTGAGCGCCTTGTTCCCATCCAGACCCGAGAGGAAGGCCAGGTTTGCAGCAGAGACCGTCTTGACTTTCTTCACGCCCTCCTCCATGTCATCTTGGTCGTCGTCGTCATCATCATTGTCGCTGGCATCCGAGTCGGAGGAAACGTGTGATGCTTCGTCGGATTCTGGTTCGTAGTCTGGCTCGTCGGCGCGCGCAATCAGGTTGGCTTGCTGCTGCTTTGTGAGTGTTGGCGGTGCAGAGTCGTCATCCGAGTCGTCCGAGTCGTCGGGTCGGTGGATGTACATGTCGAGCTGTGCTGCGAGTTTAGGGATCTTGCGCGCTGGTTGTGCCTTTCGGGTAGGTTTTTTAGCAGCTAGTTTCCTGCTGTTGCTATTGCTGCCGCTGCCGCCAGCGGCAGACGATGGTGCCGCTTTGCGTTTGGGTGGCATGGATGCGACAGCTCCTGAAGGATTGATTCTGGAGCGAGAAGCTGAATGGGAGTAACAAGCCAGAAAGCAACAAGGTCTGTCTGTTGCTTTGAGGGGGACAAGACAGAGTGAAAGGACCCTTTGCGAGAATTTCCTCCTCGCGCCTCAGAAGAAAAATCCTCCAAAAATTTAGGACGTGAGCAGAAATGGAGGCGATGTCATGCTTATCTAATGCAGATTCGGCACACGTCCAAAGTGACACCAGCCGCAAACAACACCTGTTTCAACAAACCCTTTCTCATCCTCGAACACTACGACTTCCGTCCAAACTTGCGGCTTCGAATGGCTTCAATCACTTTCGTCCTTCTTTTATGAAGTAGGCGCTGCTCAACACGTAGCCACCAATGAAGGCAGATCTGCTGCAATTCGGCTCCCTCCTCACCTGGTGGTGGTTGCCGTCGCTCGGATCGCAACTCCTCCTATCGACGTGCTACTCTCTCCAAATCCTCTCACCGCCTGGCACGTCACACCTCCGGAACAAACACATGCAACTCTCACGAACCATCCTCATTATTGTCACATTACTCTACCAGCTCGTGCAAGCATCGCTCGCTGCTCCACCGAACTACTACCAGCTGCTCTCGCTGCCCCTCGATGTCGAGTCGGATGACGTGCGTCGGTCCTTCCGCTCACTTGCTCGGCGGTTCCATCCGGACAAAGTAGGCGAGGCCGGCGAGCCGTTTTTCATCCTTCTGCGCCAATCGCACGACGTGCTCTCGGACCCGATCCGTCGCTTTGCCTACGACCGATTCGGACCGGCGATCGCCGAGTGGAAGGACTGCGAGTCGATGCGTGACTACATGCGGCATGGGCTGATGGGCATGGTAGCGTTCTACACTGTCAATCCGGCCATGTATGCGCTGTTTGGGTGGATCAATGGCTCTCCTGGTCAGGGGGTCTCGTTTTGGCGCCTCGCCTGCCTGTTCTCGCTCCTCTCGTTCGAACTGTGCCTGCTCATCGCACCACACTATCCGGCGTGGACGACGCTTTTCCCGCATACCACCATCTTTGAAATTAGACAGATATCCCACTCGCTGTTCGTCAACTTCTTCTTTGCGTCTATGCAGCTTAGCGCGGCGCTCGATGTGCTCGAATACGGACCCGCTCTCCCGGCAAAGCGGCACCCCGACAAAACGGCTGTGGCCGAAGCGCAGCTAGCCGCGATCAGGCAGAAATCGCAAGCCTTGGACGCAGTAGCGGATACAATCAAAGTGACGATGTTGCAGAGTTTCGCTAGGGAGGTGCGACCGTTGAGGGAGTGCGAAAAGGGTGGGAAGGGGGAGAGGGAGATGAGTGAAAAGGAGGAGGAGGTGTTTGCGAGGATCGATCGAGTATTGTTGAGCAGAAGCTTGGTGCAGCAGCATCCGCAGTTGATGGCCATGGCTATGGATAAGGGTGTCGGGGAGATCAAGGTGGAGAAACAAGAGCAGGACGAGACAATACAGCCAATCAAGGCGGAGCAAGGAGAGCAGGACGAGACAATACAACTGATAAAAGTGAAAGAGGAACCGGTGGAGGAGCTTCTCCCACAAACCAGCACGGCGGTGGATGCAGAGGGCTCGATCGACACAGCAAGCTTTTCGAAGGCGGAGTCATTGCAGCATGGCTTGTCAGAACCGAGCGCTGCAGTCACAGTGGAAGCAGTCACCGACCCATTCACCTCGAATCTCATCACGGGGATCGAGTCGGACGTGGCCGACCTATCCTCAACGAAAGATTCAGCAGGTCATTCCGATATATCAGACACTGCGATACTAGCTGTTGCTGCTGCTGTCGCACCCTCGGTAGCAGGGGTCGAAGAGCAAGCTGTCAACTCAGAACCAACGGAACTTGCGACTTCCGAGCCAAGGTCACACCTCGATCTCGCCACTGAAAGCGACGCAGCATTGCCACCATTGCCATCGCAGAGCCATTTGACGACACACAATGCCACACGGGAGTTAAAGGAAACGGCGACACAGGTAGGAAACGAGATTCCGGCGGCGCTCTCAAGAACATTCAAGTCGACAAGTCTAGCCGAGGACCTTTCGTCGAAGGACAGCGATGCTGCTTTCACTACGGACAGAGGTGTCGTCCAAGAGTAAGGTCCAGAATTTCTCACCTTGTACTTGTTCATGCCCTACTCTAGCTCATCGAACCGCATGATCATGTCGTCTCGTTGTTCACCTGAGGGTCCTATCAACTTGCATTGAAGCGTTGCAAGCCGATGCTGAGGTGAGGGTGGAAAAATGGGTTCAAATGTTACACCCTCGTCTTCGCTATCGTCGGCTCAAAGAAAGGAAAGAGGAAAATTGTATTTCCGCTCGGCGATGCGCTTCGAAGCGAACTCGATTTGAGCCCCTTCAAGCGGTCAACCCGGCGTTGCTAAGCGAGATGCCAACTCGGTCTGTGAACTCAATTTGGCCTGTTTGCCCTCTCTTTCTCGCGCCGCTCTGCCACTTTCCGACGCCGAGCAGCGATTCCCACGGTTTGGCAACTCGCTTCCGCTATTGCTTGACATGCATTGTTGTCGCCACGAGGGACCAAGCAAGGAGATGCGAATCGCCGTCTTTCGTTCCTGTTCTGAGCTCTGAATGCAACGTAGTTCCATATCACGGCTAACGCGGGAGTGTCGATCGAGCGGTTACTTCGACCTAGATAACAGTGCTGGAATGAATTGCGGTACAGCGAGATAGTGGATTGGCTCTGCAAAAGCAGGGCTGCAACATTTCGACATCGGCTGGATATACCGTGCAGGCGACAAGGGTGGCGCTCATACATATATTGGGTCTCAGCAAGACGCGTTTGATCTGATCCCGTCTGGGCAAATTGGGCAACCCTCGTAATTGCCCTTGTGTTTGATTCGGCTCCGGGACTTACGACGCTTGATTGGCGACGGTTCCCGACGACATGTGATCACCATTTACGACAGGGGGCAGGCGAGGTTGAGATCTGTTTGAGCTCAGGCAAAGTGTGGCATGCCATGGCGATCGCATGAACCTGGCGACGCTGATCGCCCATCGTAACGACGATCTATATCTGAACATGGAGCGGAGTGCAAGGGCATCCCGGTGTAACAGAAAGAGAGAGAGAGAGAAACGACTTTTCTAATTAAGACCAGAGCAAGCAAAACATCAACTCCGCCCCGACCGTCGACCGATCTGCTTACCCCCGTTCCTCCTTGATTCCAACCTCGTCTCAATTCATTTTGGACCTTGTTCAGGGATCGCAAAGTGGCCAAGGCTGAGCAAGTTGTCCACGTCGGTCGGAAGTGGAGTCTGGACATCATCGCCCCTAGTTCGCATCCACCCCTCCTCTGTTTTGTACGAGGGCAGATATTCAAGTTGCAAGGTTGGCGTCTTTGTGCTTGTCTTGGAGTCTTGCCGACAATTGAAGCTCCGCCTGCATAACACGTTGACAGCGTACACGAACACGCGGTTGGGCGAGTTGCTCTTGGCCGGCCAACTGCCTGCCTTCTGTTTGTTTCGTTGCGTCGATTTTTCATGCAGCAAGGTTGCGATTTCGGGAAGCTGTTGGTCGACCGTTAGACTATTCGATCAATTGCGTGCACACCTCTGACGCTGCTATGTGTCGCGGTTGGTAGCGATGAGGGCATGCGGACCACTCGACCAGGCGGCAGAGATGGGCGACGGTGGGAAGGAACAGTGTAGCGCGCTTGTAAATATGCAAGGCCCGGCGTTTGGGTGAGAGAGAAGCTGAGACCGGGGGAAAACCGCCAGGCACAAATGCACGCTGCGACTGCAGTGTGACTGACAGCAGCCAGGCACAAAGGCACTTACCAGTCTCCCTTTTTTTCCTTGGAAAAGGGGAAACCGAGTGCAGCTGCATCTGTGCCTGCATTCACAAACAAGCCCCCTTCCGAGCCGTTTTTTCACGGCAACCTGCTCTCACTCAACACCATAATCTAGCCTACAGTTCTGTCCAAGAAGTCCACCTCGAGCGCCAGTGGCAAGAAGCGAGAACGTCGTCCGGTAAACGAGAGACGTTGATCGAGTCGAAAGGGGGAGTGTTTCCCAAAGGGCATATCTGCTTTGCTGTGCTGTGCTGCATATAAAATGATTTCGTTATGTGCAAGCTCTGCACGACGCACGGCCTCTGCAAATCAAGATGCTGTCCACGCTGCGTCTGCGCTTGAAAAGCTCATTTGCGTGTCTCTTTTATTCGTTTTGCTGTCGCTAAATTGCTCGTTTCCGTCTCCTGTCTAAACGTTTTTTCTACACGGGCTCCGATGACAGCCCGCACGGGAATTGCTCGCTCGTGCAAACAGAAGACAAGACTGCCTCTTGGTCACTACTCACACCGAGAAGGTTGGCGACCCTTCCAAAATGAGTCGCAGATCAAAGTGGGCGGGGGTGCCGATCAAGATCGCACTGCCGTTTATGGAAAGGCAAGGATGATCTCAAGGAATGTCGATTGGCTTGACTGGTATGCTCGACTGGACGATGTACAACAGTATAAGATATGCTCAACTTCTGCGCATACCTCGTTGTTCGCTTTGCGATCGACCAGGACGGCGCAAGGGCATGTGATTGTAAGGATCGCCATCCGCAGGTCGAGCATATCGCCTCGCATCCCAGTGGGGAAAGGTCCACGGCGAGCGTGGGCTATCGGATTGCGATCCGAGCAGACGAGACAGCTTAGGAAAAGCAATCCCCGAAAATTGTCGCTGTCCTGTCTATACAGTACAGTAACTTCGACGGTGGCTTTTTCTTTCTTCGTTGAATTGCTGTGAGTGGCGCCTCACCTTCAACTTGGTAATGATTGACAGCAAAGCGCAAACCTAAAATTGAGCAGTACGAATTGCAAATTGCACTCAAAGCCACAAGCGTTCAGAGGTCAGCAGGTGCTGTGCCCATGTGCTCTTCAATACGGAAATCAATTTGTGTTTTTTTTTTCTTCAGCGCTTAGAGGTGAGGCCGAGCCTTTGGATTTGGCTTGGTCCTTTTTCGAGTGTGGTGTTGAGCTGCTGTGCTGCCGCTGCATGCTGAGTGATTTCGTGTGCTGGTTAATTTCTTCTTTTCTCATTTTCGACTTGTTTGGGCGGCGGCTCTTCCGCGCTGCTCGGGCTGTACGGGCATGCTTTGGCTGACGGCTGACTGTGACTGTGAGTGCACTGCCGCTGTCGCCTCGCTCCCTCCCTCCCCCTCTCTCTCTCTCTGCCTTTGACTCTTATTCCCTTTGTCCAACCATGATCTCTCTTGCTCGTGATCATCTATACCGCTCCATCGACGGCGGCCATACACATCGACGAATCCAGTGCGCTCGTCATCGTCTCCCTCATCATCATCATCACCACTACCACCACCACCGCCGCTGCCACCAGTACTGCCATCGCCAACTAACTTGTTGAACCCGGTTTGGTCACCACAATAGCAGCGTGTTGCCACACCAGGTCCCTTTGTTGCACTATTACCTGCCGTTCCGCTCGACTTCATAGGCATTGAGCGTTCAATCCATCTGCTCCCTTCGGCGGTCAACACAACCCACATACATACGCACTCTAGATGCTTCGTTCGCTTCCACGGCCATTTCCGTGATATCCACTTCATAAGCCGGCTAACTCGCTTCGCACCGGTACACACCCCATGCAGTAGCATCGCCTTTTAAAGCCTCTCTGTCTAGCACCGTACCATTCTACACAGCTCCACGCTGAAGCCCTTTGCTGGTCACCATTACATCTTGATTGCGCAGCAACGCTCCGCCTTTCTCGGCCCCGTCCACTGACTTCAGTGCCCACTCGTCCCCTCTCGCTCTGCTGCCGACCGGGACGAGTGCCACGATGGATGTCAGCTCTCTACACAAGGACCATCCATGGTGGTCCACCTACCTCCAAGATCCCTCGGTTCGCGTGACCAATAGATCCGATTCCGACACCAACGCCACAAGTACTTTCCATCGCGAAAGCGTCGGCACCGTTGGTAACAATGTCGACATGGTCATCTGCTGTCTCTCACTCGTCGGATGCCTCGCCATCATCTTGCCCTACATCTTGAACAGGAAAAGCCGCAAACTTCGCCACGTCCTCATCCTCGGCCTTGCCACCAGCGATCTCGTCACCTCAGTCGCCATCATCATCATCACCGCTTGCCTCATCGCCGACGTCAACCTCGTTCAGGAGGACGGCGCCTGCACCTTCCTCGGTTACGTGCTCACCACCTCGATCTTCTCACAGCATCTTTGGAATTTCTCCATTGCCATCGTCACCTACATGATCTTGGTCCATCCCCTCTCCTCCTTCACCCTGACCGTCGAGAGGCGGGTCCGCTGGCTCTGGCCCGCCTTTTGGTTCATCTCATTCGTCATCAATGCCATTCCTTTTGGCTTTGGCGGCTTCGGCTTCAGAGGAGGCTATTGTTCCCTCACCACCGGCTTTTACTTTTCGAGCGTTTTTCAATTCGTCCCACGTGCCATTGTGTTTTGCGTCATCCTCTGCCTCTACACCCACCTCTTCTTCTTCCTGCGCAGGACGAACCTCTTCAGCAGAGCTAACAACTCCAACTCGATCAGTCAGGGCAATCACAGCCGTTTCCGATCGCACAACGGCCTTCAATCCAGGCAGCAGACCGAGACCCCTCAGCCATCCCATCCTCACGATCAACCCTTGCTCGATTCCAACGAGCTCGTCGACCCACTCGCTACCACCGCCGATGAGGCGAGTCCTACCGTCAAGGCTCACACCTCGTCTGGCACTTCGTCGGCTGCAGCCCAAAGTCGAAAGACATCGTCGGCTAGTCGCGTCATGCCACCCATCCTCAACAAGAACGATCCTACCTTTGTTGCACGTCGACGCTCGTCTTCGCTTGGCGAAAAGGACGACAGCGTCGAGATGGACACGCTCGCGTCTGCATCGCGTCGCAAGGGTTCGGCCTCGGGCTCAGATGCGCCATCCGCCGCCAAGACCGATCCTGAGCTATCCGGTTTGATGGCGTATAGCATGAAGGCGGCCGGTGCTGGTGATCAAGATGCCACGACCACCGCCTCGGCGCCTATCTTTGGGCTACTCGATCCCAATTATTCCATGGCAGCATCGCATCGTCCCGCGCCCGGCGCGTTGGACATTGAAAAGGCCAACGCGTCGCATTCTTACGACGGCTCGAGCACCCACGCGCCGTCGCCCTCAGACTCCTCGTATGCAGGCACAGCTGGTGCAGCGACCATGTCGACCAAAGGCTCGGCTGCTCCGCTCAATGCTTCTTTTGCAGCAGCAAGAGGCTCGGGCGAATCTTTGAACAGAGCCAAGTCGTCTGCATCGAGGCGACCCTTCACCGCCGAAGCATCCACCGGTGCTGATGTGGATCCTACCGCGACACCCAAGCCAGGCGATCGCCTTGCGCAGCAGCGTCGTGCATCCGCCGGCGATTCACGCTACGTCTCGGTCACGGCCGGCAGCGACAGCGAAGACAGCGAAGACATGTATCTGGGCCACATGCGGCCACGCAAAGACACGGCTGACTTTGACATGATTTCGCCGCCCATTGAGCATCTCAAGCACCGCGCTGCACCGCCCACGGCGCGTAACTTGCCTCGAATGGCCGACATCCTTGCCATGGATCAAGAAGAGATGAACCGCGCGCGTCAAGGTGGCTATACAGGCGAACGACGCAGCAGCGCAGTTCAGATCTTGCCAGGCGAGGTTGTAGTGGACATGCCGAGCAAAGAAGCTTTCGAAGAACAGCTGGGCAACGACTGGCAGTGGGGGATGAACGTGACGGCCGGATCGCATCCTCGCGACTACCATTCGTCTTCGAAGCGCAACGGCCGCCACGATAGCCACCAGAGAGACGACGCAGGTCTGAACACGGGCACCTCGTCTTCATCGTCTGTTGACGAGAACGGTGTCGACGCCATTGGATCTACGCTGAACCGACAAGCGTCGTTGTTGCTGCTGCTGTATCCCGCTGCGTATTGTTTGCTGTTTTCGATTTCGATTGCGCGCCTGGCGGTGGATCTGGCGGAACCGGAATTGACGGTGAAACGCGCGCACGACTGGCTGCACTCGTTGTCGCGCTGGCTGATCTTTGCGCAGGGCGGTATCGATGCGTTGATCTTCCAATTTGTCGAGCGACAGTTCCGACAGCGGATGAAGAGGAGGAGGAGAAAGGCGATGGGTGAGAGTGTGCAGGAGAGCTTTACGCACAGGATTGGCAAAAAAGTGGCGGGGCAAGTCAAGAGGAGTTGGCAGCATACGAGAAGTCGGAGTGCCCCAGATGCACAAGATCCGAGCGCTACGCTCAAGTCGCAGCAGTAGATGCCAAGTTGATACACAGACAGACAGACACTTTTTTTTTGTATTTGTACCTCAAGGTAAAGGAAAGTCGGATATTATGGCTCTCCAACTGTTTGCGTGTGTGTTGTAAAGCGGGTTTTCCATAGCCATGTTGTGTACAAAGAGACGATCAATTCAGAAAGTCTTTGACTTAGCGACGCGGTTGTCAGGAGCAATGAAGCCGATCAAGCCTACAGCGCCAAAGACGGCTAGATAGGAACCGATGGATCCAAGCAAGGCGCCTGTCCAACCGATGGTCATGATGTTGTTAGCAGCCCATTCGTCTGCTCTGCTGGAGAGTTGGAGGAAGTAGGTTTGGAGCTGACTGTTGCTTTGGAGCGAGAGGTAATTTGCGATTCGGTCCCATGATTTTTGGGCTGCTGACGATTTGGGAGAGGAAGAGGTGAACCAGCTGCCGAGTGTGTGCAGACGAGTTTTGGCAACTTGTGGTGGTGACGAGTGGAAGAAGCTTGCGGGGATGGCGTTTATTTTGGCGTGAAGCGATTCCAAGCCGGTGAACGAGGCTGCTTGACTGAGACGCTGTTGGACGCTGAGTGCGGGGGGAGCGGGTGCACCGAGCGGGCTGAGTGTAAGCAGCAGCGCCAACCAGCCAAAGATGATGCAGCCAGTGAGCAGTGGAATCGCCGTACCAAGACGTGGATCGGAGCGCCAATCCATGTAGTTGACCGCAAACCCGCGCGCCGGCAGCAAGATGGTATACGTAAACAATCCTACCGTTCCTGCCAACAGACCCAACGACAACGTTGCCAACCGGCCTGGATTGCAGCCTAACCCGAGCGAAAACGCATCGCTCAAATGCTGTGGTACCTGAAAATACAACATGAGCGTCAGACCGATCAAGAGGTACTTGAGTTGCTTGACCAGGTTGCGCACCGATTTCGGATTCGGATGCGAATCGATCACGGTTGCTGTGGTAGAGGCGGTGGACGAGGTTGCCGAGAGTGCCGGGGATGATGGTATCGCCATGGTGGATGGATTCGTCATAGTGATTGAAAAAGTGGTTGGGATAGGACAACGATGACGACGACGAGTGCTGATGGTGTTGATGGACGAGGGAAGAGAGTCCTGGAGCCATATTTTGGTTGGGATTGGCGTTGGTTGTGGAGCAATTTTGCGCTGTGAAAAGGCCAAAATCGCAATGACTGCGTCTGAACACGCGACAAAGGCACGTGTTTGTGTATGATTGCAGAGCCGCCGCCGCCTTTTTTCGGTATGCGAGCCGCAGAGTCCAGATCTAACAAGTTGGCCCAATTCAGCGTGCGTATCACCGATAAATGCGAGCGACCCAATGTCGTGCTCGTGCTCGTGCTCTTGGGCAGATAGAAAGCGCACAGACTTGTTGCATAAATTGCCTTGACACTTGTCGAAAATAAAAAAGCAAAAGCGAGAAAAACTAAACTGGATTTCTTTGAGTCACACACAATCCATCGGTTTAGGTAGCCGGCTGAGTGGTACAGTCAGTGTGCAGTACAGTCCACGTTCTTCTCGAACAAGCCGGTCCAACAAACAAGCAAGTGCTTGCCGACTCATCTCTCTCTTTCCTTCCGTCCTCTCGTATCTGCCGTCATCTCACATCGCACCACCCTTGATCGCACCCTGCTGTGCGTGACAGTCCTCACAATGGCCGAAAACGACCACCTTCTGCCACGACCCATCGAAATCCCTGGTCCCACCTCGCCCCAATCCAGCCTGCTCGCCGGACGACAACGCTACCTCCTCTTCCCGCTCTTCACCCTCGAATCAGGCATCACGCTTACAAACGTCCCCATCGCATTCAAGACGTGGGGCAAGTTGGCTCCCAATTCAAACGACAATGCGCTCGTAGTTTGTCATGCGCTCACCGGTTCGGCCGACGTCGAAGACTGGTGGGGTCCTCTGTTGGGCGTCGACAAGGTGTTTGACTATTCGCGCTTCTTCATCATCTGCTGCAATGTGCTGGGAAGTCCATATGGGTCAGCCAGCAGCTGTACCCAGGCAGGTGGCGAAAGTGCTTGGGCTGCCGCTCTAGAGGCTGGCGATTTGGATACCGTCTCCAGCAACAAGTCGCAGTGGAAGGGCGAGGGGTGGTGGGGTCCTGAATTCCCAGCTACCACCGTGCGCGACGATGTGCGCATTCAGAAACTCGTACTCGAGTATCTCGGCGTCGAACGCATCGCTGCGGTGGTAGGCGGCAGTATGGGTGGCATGGCGGTTCTCGAATGGCCTCTCGTTTTCCCAACCCGTTGGCCAGGCCAACCAACGTCGACAGACAGATACATCCAAGCTATCGTACCCCTCGCCACCTCCGCGCGCCACTCGGCATGGTGCATCTCATGGGCCGAAGCGCAACGCCAATCCATCTATTCCGATCCTGCCTTTAAACACGGCTACTATTTTCCGCAAGAGCCGCCCAGAAACGGGCTGAGTGCCGCACGCATGGCGGCACTCTTGACCTACCGTTCGCGGGATAGCTTCGAATCCAGGTTTGGCAGGAGGGTGGGCAAAGCCTTGAAGGGCGGTGGCAGTGAACAGCAGCAGCACGGCTTGCCGGCGAAAAAGGATGAGGAGGCGGCCAAGAGCGAGGATCAACGCAGACGCACGAGTTTGGCAGAGGACGCGGCGGCCGCACATAACGAGGGCAACTTGTCACCCAGGGTGAAACCCTACGGTAGCAATGTTTCGCCCAACGGTAGTACAAACAACAACGGAGGTGGAGGATACTTTGGTCAAGCTGCTGCTTCCAGTAACAGCACCAACGGTGCGTCACTTTCGCCTACTGCCACCACTCCTCTCGTACCCAACACCCCGCACCCACCCACCGAATTATCCGACCAAGCCGTGGTGCCAACCTCGACACTACCGCCCGCCGTTGCCGCCACCACCTCTCGCCTCATCGAACCCTTTTCTCCCTCCACCGCTCCGCAGATCTTTTCCGCCCAATCCTACCTCCGCTACCAAGGCGACAAATTCGTCAACCGGTTCGACGCCAACTGCTACATCCACCTGACACGCAAGATGGACACGCACGACGTGGCTCGTGCGCGTTACGGCTGGGACGCTATCACGCTCACCCGCTCGGTGGGCAGCCAACCCGAAACTCCAGAGCAAGAAGACACAGCGCTGCTCAACGTGCTCTCGTTCCTCTCTTCTCGCGTCGCCACTGCACCAAGCGTGCTCGTGGTGAGTATAGAGAGCGACGGTCTGTTTGCTCCACCGGAACAGGTGCTGATTCACAAACTTGTGCAAGGGAGCAAGTTTGTTAGTGTCAAGAGCACCGATGGACACGATGGATTCTTGTTGGAGTTTGAACAGATTAATGAGCAGGTGGGCGGGTTTTTGAGAGACGTTTTGGGCGAGTTGTATGCCAGACAGCCGATCGAGGTGCGCGATGGAGAGGGAGAGATACTGGGGACGGAGGCGGTAAAGGAGAGCGTGTTTGGCGAGGTCGAGGATGTGACAAGGTGGTGAAAGCGTGGAGGAAGAGGTCTTGACATGCCAGTCCAACAAAACTCCACCACCACCACCTACCACCGGCTCGACACTCAGAGACGCTCATCGCCCACCTGCCATGATTTGTTGTCGGGAATCTTGCATTCCCAGCTGCGAGCCCTTCCATCCGCCACCTGCTTCAAAGCCGTATGAAGGAGCTGCAAGGTATCCGCGTCATTCGTCACATCCGTCCTGCACCTCAACACACGCCATGCCAAATTGTGTGGCGCACAGAGGCATCCTTCTTTTCCTTAGCATCCAACTGCATACAAAACGCATCCAACTGCACCCAATCATTGTCGTCGTTCGTTCATCGCATCCAACTGCATCCTGTCATCCGTATTAAAAAAGCGCATCCAACTGCACCCAATCGTTCATGGTCGTCGTCTTCTATTGCATCCAACTGCTCCCACACGATCAAATGTATTGCGAACAAAAACGCATCCAACTGCATCCTGTCGATTGTCGTCCTTGCATCCAACTGCTACACGTGTTTTCGTATACCCCTGTAATCCCCCCTCCCCCCCCGCGCGGGCGCCCGGCGGCGATTTGTACTTCTGTTCCCTGTTCTCGTCTGCTTTGCAGCATCCAACTGCTTGTGACTCGGCTGCAGCATTAGAGAACTTTTGGCTTGTGATGTTGCAACACAAACATTTTCCCCCTTTTTTGCGAGAGTGTGTGCTGTACCGTCTGCCTTGTGCGGATGAGGGAGGGTTATGTTGCGTTGCCCGCGACAAGTCGACGCCACTGCGATCTCCTCTGGACAGAGAGGCGATTGTACCTGACTGTGAATCTTGTTCATTGGCTGCTCAACATTTTGGTCCGCGTTCGCGCTTTCGTCTGCATGTTCGTCACCGCTTGCTATGACGACACATGTCTTTCCCCCCGGACCCCGTTGCTCGTCGCATGACAGTCTCTCAAGTCTCGTGACACCGTGTGCGCCTTTGTGCGTCTGCTGGCCGTCACATCTGCCGGCCACTTCAGCGCAAGCACCGCAAATGCTGTGACATTCGAACCGCCACTGCCGCCTTGATCTCAGCAAAGTCCTGCACTCACCTCGCCCAGTCACTCGGTCGGCTTAGATTATGGATCGATGCATCGTTACGCAAAACAATTAACTTAGACATTTGGCTCGATTGTAAATCTATCAAAGTAGCCTAGCTTGCCTGAGCGCTCGTCTTCACCTCCTACTCGCGCTCCTCGCCCTCGCTCTCGAGCTACTCGCCACTAAACCCTCCACCATCCCGCTCCCATTCACGCCTTGGGTACCCCACACGTCGTCCATCACCCTCTTTGTCAACTCCGTTCTCTCTCCCACCCTCAACCCCATCGCCTTCTTCTTGCGATCATGCACCTTTGTAAAATCAAAACCTCTCTCTCCATACGCACCGTTGCATACTAACAAGACCTTTTGCAGCTCATGCACCGCCAAGTCGGGTAGCAGCTTGGGCGTGATCAAAAAGTACTGGCTCGCCGTCGTCTGGCACGTGAGCCCAACAATGTGGTTGTGCGTCACCCTTTCCGCCGTCGGATCCATGCCCTGGTTGATCTCGTCCACCAACGTAAACGGTGATCGCGAGAGCTGCAGCAACGACATGACGTACATGATGGTACTCAGCGTCCGCTCGCCTCCCGATTGATGCTGTGCAGAGAGCGGAGCCAGTTCCTCGGCATTTCGAAACTTGACCATGATCTCCAACTTCCATTTCTCGTAATCCTCGTCTTCGACGATGCGCAGCTCTCCGGCAAGTCCCATGTCGTCGAATGCGCGCGAAAAGGCGCGCGAAACTTGGCCTACTAGTTTGCGCAGAGTCGGCTCCCATTTCTCGCGCAGATTTTTGATCTTGTCGTTGGTGCGCGTCTGCAGTTCGGTCATGTCCGAAATGTCCGAGGCCATCTCGGCGATCTCTCGCTGCCGCTCGCGGTACTGGTCGATGACTTCGGGACGTACACCCTCCGCCAGCTCAAGCTTGCTCTGCTCGGCACGAAGCTCGGCGTTGAGTCGATCTAGATTCAACTGCTCCTCGTCTTCTGGGTCCAACCCTGTCAACAGATCGCCTGCTTCATCGATCAATCTCTGCACTTGCGCTCGCAGCTCGTGTGCATCGCGACGCGCCCGTGCGTGCGCCTCTACCGCTACTTCCAGCGACTCTGCTAGCTCGCGCTCCGTCTCTTGCAAATCTCGCAAACGGTTATCGAGCCCAGCAGCCGTAGCATCCCATTGCCACTTGCTCAGCGAAGCGACGTGCTTGCGATCCGCCACTTTGCTCATCTGCACCGTTTGCGCACACAGATCCTCCATCTTTTGGCTGCGTCTCTGCGCCATCTTGCGTACCTCCTTCATCAACCGTGCGCGTTTCTCTTCGGCGGAAGGCTCGCGCTCCTTGTCGCGGAGCTCGCGACGACGTGCTTCGATCAGCGCCGATTCGCGTTCCCACGTCCGCTGGGCACCTACACGGTCGCGTTTCTGCGCTTTAAGGTCGTTGATCTGCTCCTCGATCCGTCCGATCTCGTTTTGAACCGACTTATCCTCTTTGACGAGTTGCAACGTTTTCGCCTCGAGCTGCTTCCTTTGCTCGGTAAGCTGCTGAATCTGGGTGGACAGCGAACGTTGACGTTCTCGATCGATCGAATTGACCAGACTGCGTGGTTGGCCGATCCTGCGCGCTACGGTTTGACGAACCCCATTGCCGTAGCGCGAGACGTTGATCGTAAAATTTTCGCCACCGGCAATGAATCTTCGAAAGCGACCGGATTGCTCGATCCGCTCCACGTCCAGCTTGGGGTTGAGTGTCACCGGAAGACGGTGAAGATGCGACTGTCGGCAGAGGTGGACGAGCACGTCTTCAGGACCATCAATCATGTCGATGATGTATGCTTCAAAGCCCAGGTCAGCCAGCTGATCGCGCGGCACATCAGGCTGCATGCTCTCGAGCGTAATGCCTTCGACTTCGGCTACAGTGATGCGCAGCTTGAGCCTGTCGATCACCTCGCGCGTGAACAGATCGTAGTCTGCTCGCGTCTGGCATACAAACGACTTTTGCACCACAAAGGGGATGCAAGACTCGACGGCGGCGGCGTACCTTTGATCTTTGAGGGAGATCTCGAGCAACACCGGCTCGTGTACGGGCTTGCGGAACCTGTGCTGGTTTTCGCGGAGCCACATGACAGCACGAAAGACATCGTTATCGGCGGCACGGATCTTTTCGAGACGCTGTTGCGGCACATTATCGAGCTGGGCCAGCTGCTGCCGATAGGTGTGAAGCCCTTTGTCGATGTTCTGGCTCTCAAAGTTGACATCCCGCATCTGACGTTGGATGTCACCGCGTCGCGTATGACGGCCGCTCAACTGATCCCGCTGACTGCGCATCTCAGCCTCAATCTCGGCCGTGTCTTGTACAACGGGCTCAGGACCAAGCTGGGAGGAACGATCAGCGATCTCCTTGCGTAGCTCCTGCACTCGACGAGCGCGATCTTCATCTTTGCGAGTGAGCGTACCGACTTCTGTCAACTTGTCATCAATTTCACGTCCGATCTCCTCGACGTTGCCAACCAGCTGTCGCCGCTTCCTCTCGTCGCCAGTGTAGACGTTTTCGAGTCGCTGAAGCTCAATCTTGAGCTTTGCCGTCTTGTCTTCGAGATCCTTGCGCTTCTGTCTGATGGGCTCGCTCTGCTTGATCGCATTGGAAAGTTCTTGGCGTTTCCTCTCTCGCTCCTCGTGCAAATCTGTAACGATGCGCTTGGTGCGGTTGTAATCGGCCATGGCAATCATGACTTCGAGCTTTTCGATACGCTGCTCGATCTGCTGTCGCTCTTCGAAACGCTGCACATCAACTTGGAGCGCTTGATTACGCTGCTCGAGATGAGCCTTTTCTTCTTGCCTCGTTTTGAGCCGTGTTGTAATCTCCGCTGCCGTCTTGCCATGTTCGGTTAGCTTTTCGTGCCATCGGACGAGCTTTGCTCCTCCGACCGCCTTTTCGGTCTCGACGAGTCGCTTCGCGTCGGTCATCTTGGCAAACTCATGCACCTTGTCCTGCGGCAGGAAGGAGCAGAGATTGGTAACATCGATGTTGAATTCGGACACCATGGCGAGCACGTCGGTCTTGGTGGTGCCGCGGCCATCGACGTACCAATCGCTCTTGTTGCTCGAGGTGGTGATAGTGCGTCGAATGACAGGGTTGGACGAGCCGGGCCACGCTTGCAGTTCAATCTCAATCCATCCGTCTGTCTCTCCACGCTTGACAAAGGAGCCAAGATTCGAGGCACGACCCAACAGGCTTGGGTGACCTCCTAGGCCGAGAGCAATGGCACAGGCAATACTGGACTTGCCAGTACCGTTCGGACCACAGATAAGGTTGAGGTAAGGCCCGACGCGGAACTCGACCGAGTCGTAAGTGAGAAAGTTGGAGAGGGCGATGCGACGGATGGAGCCGGGAAGGTACCTGTCCGGGGAGCGTCGTTTGCGGAGGTCTTGTTCCGCGCCATTCGCAGGCTCCGGATCAGCAGGAACGAGACTTTCCGGAGCTACATCCAAAAGGTCGACTTCGTCTGATGCTTCCTCTGAAGCTTCGCCGCCCGAGTTGAGCTGGAGATTGGCGGCATGCTCACGGTGAGACGAAGCTGCTCCATTAATCGCCTGAGAGTCGGTGAGTTTTGCACGTCTGCGCTTGGAGGGAGAGCTGGAGGTGTCTCGCTGAGGTCGACGAAGTCCATTAGTGCCGATGGCGCCATTGGCGTGACCATTGCTGGTGCTGGAAGCGGCTCGGGTCGGCGAGGGAGATTTTGATGGCAGTTCCACAGATTCCGAGGGAGAGCGCTTGAGCCCTCTGCGCTGTGAGAGATCCACCTGTGATCTGGATCGCTTCATGGATGTAGTGGGTTGCGAGTTGGTCTTTTCTGCAAGCGCTGTGCGGCTAGACGTCGTGTTGGGTGATGCAAAGATTCGACTAGCCGAGCTCGAGCCCGAGCCTGAGCCGGGTGCTGACCGACGCTGTGATGACTCCGGTATAGTGTATGGGTCGAAATCCTGATCCTGCGAGGCTCGGAACAAGGCAGAAGAGGAAGGTAGCGCCGATGAACGTCGAATCATGGTCGTTGATTCACAGCCGCATTGCGGAATTGCTGCTGCTGCTCAGCTAATGATTACGAACGTGTGATGTAGAAAGACCTTGATGAACGACAGAGCGGAGTTGCTCGTTTGCCGCGTTTCGCTCAAATGGCCACCGGGCAGACCATGCCTTCCGCCTTGGACGAAATGACAGGTTGCTTTGCTCCGACGAGAAGATTAATGCGATGATGTTGCTGTGATGTTCGAAGTCATGCACAAGCTTGGTGGGTGATGGTGGCGAGCAAGACAGAGATAATGTTGAAAGCAACGGGAATGTCGTAAACGTGACAGAAGCCTACTCTGACCTCGAAGCCGCAGGAGAAATTAGCGTTCGCCTGCACGCTGCATCGCGTGGAGCGAAGAGACAGAAAAGAGAAGGCGCTCCTGGGACTACTCTCGACTGCCGAGACAAGAGACGCGCTGAGCTGCATTGTCAGGGTGTTGGACTTTGAAAAAAGAGAGGGTTGAGAAGCGCGTTCTTTTCCACTCATGTGCGTCCAAAACCCAAAAAGCTGAGTTTCCGAAGTGGAGAGGCACCTGAACCGTGTCCGCGTCCTGGTGTGTCTTTGGAAGAATAAGATACGCGTAAAGAGCATGAAAGGGGTGCGCTCTTGCGGGGCTTGGATCTCTCGGACTGGGGTTCGTCGCAAAGTCGTGAGTGGTGGTCTCGGATTGCGGTCAAGGAGGTGGCGGTGAGAATGAATGCCACGCCAGCACATGCGCATCGTCGTCGTCAGCGAATAGGAACACCACGGACCGTCTGAGAAGAAGCGTTGGTACAGTATTGATCGTCTGGTCATCCGGTGCCAGAAATGAAGCTACAAGAAGCGACGAGATCCGCTGCCAAAGCGATCTCCAAGTGCATTGGCATCCGACATCGCCTTGCCTCGTTTGGCTTCATCCATCAGCCTTCCACCGATGCTGAGCGCTGCATCGCGGTCCCAGATCATCGGAGCTGCCGCTTTACCGGAACGAACATCTTCTTCTTCCCTCTCTTTGCGTGACTTTGTGCTCTTGCGGTCCTTTCCGCGATCACTGTCTCTGGTCCTGAGCCTGTCCTGGTCCTTGTCACGAGAGCGATGTGGCTCTTTCCTATTACGCCTCTCCCTCCTCTTCTCTTCGTCGTAATCGTCGGAACCGTCGGCGCGTCTGTGGCGCGTGCTAGCGTGGGAACGTTCCGATTCGTCACGTCGGGAACTCCGATGTCGGTGAGAAGATGAAGATGAGGAGCCATGTCGGTCTTTCGTCTTGTCTCTTGTGTCTGGCGATCTCGATCTTGACCTTGACCTCGATCGGTGCCGCCTTCGACGGTCTCTATCGTCGCTACGACTGTGCCGAGATGACCGCTTATCGAGCCTGTCGCCATCGTTGTGCCGTCTTCGCTTCTCTCTTCTCCTCTCTTCGCGTGCCTCATCCTCAAGCTTTTCCTTCAACTCTCTCCGTCTCCTCTCATTGTGCTCTTCCACTAGGGTCTTCTTGCCGCTCCTGCCGTCAGCCACGGCTGCAGCAATGCTCGAGTCTCGTCTGTGTGCTCTCTCCCTCTCCAGTCGCTCCTTGTCGCTCGTTCCCGAACCACTTTTGGCTTTGACACCCGACACCTCGTCCTGCATCCTCTTGAGCCTTTCTTCAGGAGTTTCGGTCCATATGCTCGTGTCGGCATCTTCCGCGCTTGCGCCTCCACGGGCCGAGACCCGAGGGGTCGTCTGAGCAAATCCGCGCGATTTGAGATTGAGCGGATCACCGGCTACCGCTTGCAGCGACGAAGCATTGGACAACGAAGGAGGTAACAGCATCCATTCCGGACGTGAACTAGCCGCTTTCTCTGCAGCCAACCTTGCTTCCTCCTCTGCTGCTATTTTGCGTGCTTCTCGTTCTAGGAAGAGTTTGGCTCCGTCCCCAAGTCCAGGGTTGGAAGATGCAGCGCTGGAAGCGTGCGCCGGACCAACGGATGGTCCGACTTCGTCATCTTCCGAGGACAAGATCTCCGAGCGTGAGCTTGAAGCTGAGTCGGCACGAGAGCGAGAAAGGGCAAACTTTTCGGGGAGCTGAGGGCCTGCGACTGGGCGTCGTGCTGGTGGTCGGTCAGAGGTATCAGAGCCGGATGGCGAGGGACACCGCGAAGATGATGATGCGACCGAGGAGCGAGACGAGACCGATTCTGATCTTGACCTAGCATACGCCTGCGGCAGCTGCGGTCCGATGGTGGCCATCTCAACGAAGTTGTCCTCGAGGTGACGAGGATGGTGATAGCAGGGTAGAACAGATCTGGTTCACGGTCGGCTAGCATGCCGTGCATCTGTGTGGAGTTTTTTTCTCAACTCGCCCAAAAAAGAAGTCGACACCGAATTCCGAGCTCTTGTTTCTCTCGACACTACTTTCTCGACCTGCCTGCAAACTCTTCTTAGACCTACGCATCGCATCTAGCAGCACCAAGGCTGGGTTCTCGCTCACAATGGGGGATCATATCGCCTCCAGTTCGTCCACGCTCCTTCCTTTGGGCTGGACCGCCCACATCAGCCCTACCGGTCGCACCTACTACCACAATTCTTCCTCCGGCGTCAGCACCTACACCTTCCCCGCACCGAAGAAGCCCAAGCGAGAGAAGCCCATCTCAAAGAGTCTGGTACCAAACACATCCGGCTGGCTCAAAGTTACGACGAACAAGGGAAATGTCTTCTATTTCCATGCCGAATCGAAAAGGAGCGAATGGCTGCCGCCTAAGGAGGTGGTGAACGCTCTGAAGCAGATGGAGGAAGAGGAGGCCAGAGAAAAGGAGAAGGCGAAGCTAGAGGAGCAGGCGAGATTGAGAGAGGAAAGAGAGCGTGCGAAGAGGGAGAGGCTGGAAAAAAAGAGGAAGGCAGAGGAAGGCGTGCCTATCACTGAGTTCGACGCGAGTAAGCGAGCACGTGCGGACGAGGAGGATGGCGACAACGAGGAGGACGATGGAGTTGAAGACGACGAGCAGGACGATGAAGACCTGGACGAGGGCCTTGCAGAATTGCATATGGATGGCGCCTCATTGCACATCCAGTCAGCAGACCCAGCGGATGCTCGGACTGACACAGTTGACACAACCGAGAATGGAGGTGACGATGAGGACGACGACGACGACGAAGAAGACTGGCAACGACAAATCGCAGAGCAGATGCTTGCCGAAGCAGAAGCAGAAGCAGGAGATTCCGCAGAAGCAGAGGTAGCAGCTGCTGAGGCATCCAATGCCGCATCAGCTAGTCTATCCGTCAGCGCCGCTCAAGATGCATCGAAACCTCCAGTACAATCCCTCGAAGAGCAAAAATCCGCTTTTTTGAGCTTGCTGACATCGCTCAACACTACTCGGCACGAGATCAATCCAATGGCACCCTATGATCTGGAGCTGCCCAAATTTGCCCAACATCCCTCTTTTCTCGCTCTACCCATCCGCGAGAGGGAGGATATCTTCAACGAATGGTGCAAGGTTCGCATTCGAGAGAAACGAGCTGCAAAGGCTACCGCCTCCACAGCATCACCTTCTCCAATTCCGTCTCGTTCAGTAGCAGATCCCTTCTCTACTGCAGCAGAAAACAACTTGCTTGCCCTTCTGAAAGCTGAAGTCCGGTCCACGAGAACAAAGTTCTCCGACTTCTCCTCGACTTTCTCCAACGATCTACGGTACTCTTCCTTTGGTCGCTCCGATTCAGATCGAGAGCGACTTTTCAAACGACACCTCGTTCAACTCGGCGAAGAAAAGCGGAGAGCGGCGCAAACAGCAGAAGCCCATTTCCTGCAACTGCTCTCCGATCTCTTGCCCGGAAACTATCGAAGCAAAGTAGCTTCCGCCAAGGCATCCGCCTCCGCCAAGGATGCAGTGATGGAAATTTGGTTGCAGGCCAAACGAACGCCCGGATTGATCGATGATAAGCGATACGATGCCGTAGGAAGCTCAACAAGGCGGTTCGAGCTGTTCAATACGTGGGCAAAGGGCGAACGTCGGCCTCAACCTCTGTCGTCTTCTTCGCAACCAAGCACTTCAAGCCTTGCCACTGTAAGCGCTCCTACAGAAGATGCGCAGGTAGCGAAAGCAAGGGCAAAAGAAGAAGCTCGTCGAGCAGCGCTTCGCGAGCGAGAGGAGAAAGTGGCACGCGAACGGTCACGGATCCAACGGGCGAATCGAACGGCGTTTTCAGCTGCTACGCGAGAAGAATCGCTGCTCTCCTTCCGGCAATTGCTTCTCGACGCCGTACATTCGCCTCACACTTTGTACGATTCATGCGTCTCGCTTCTGTCTCGAGATGCAAGGTTCGACGCACCTGGATTGACAGATGCCGACCGAACCCGACTGTTTGAAGAACACTCGAGCCGACTCGCCGAGAGAGAGGGCGCCAAGATTGGACGCATCTTTGCTCGATACGCGCCATCGCTGGATACGCACCCGGAAGACGTGCTTGCTCAGACGCTGCAAGACGTCGAAGTCTCGCATCCGCCCCTCTCACTCCTCGCCGAAGACGCGCAAAAGCTTCGAGCAGCTTACGATCGATGGGACGAAGCACGAAGGGCAACAGCCGAAAGCGCGTTTAAAGAGATGCTCCGCGAAAGCGCATTCGTCGAGTTTTGGGGTCGCTTGAAAAAGGCTTCTTCCCAAACCGCGGCCTCCGAGACTAGTCAACAGGATCAGCAGAGAAACAACGGGCGACAAGACCGAGATCAAGGTGAGGATGAGGAGGCAGAGCAAACGACGCTCCTGGAACTGGCCAACAAAGTGGATTTGGCCGAGATCGAGTCAGTGTTGAGAAACGATGCTAGATTCAGAGCGTGGAAACACGTGCCGGAGCAGAGGAGGATGTGGATTCGCGAGCATTTGCAGCAGCTGGCAGCACCGAGCAAAAGCGTCCATCGTTGATACTGGGTCAACGTCATCCCATCCGTCTCGAGCTCGGACGCCGCTCAATTCAAGGGCTGCACATCTGTGCCGTCGAATGCACTCGCAACCAATCGCAGCACAGCTCTCACGACAATCGTCGCCGTCCGTCGACGGAACAGAGTGCAGTTTCGATCAGTCTTCTACCGTACTTTTTATTCTAGAAGCGGTATCTACAATCAATTCTTGGCTTTTGCTTTCTCCACCTCATCGATCCTCTTACCCAACTGGACGCCCAGCCCAGCATAGTCCTTGGGCCTCACGGGCAGCAGCCACTGCCTCAAGGTCGCCCACTTGCTCAAGCCGAGGTCGATGTCCTTTAAGGTATCGTCGATGCTATGCAAGCTGAACGGCACCAGATTGGTTCCGTGGGCATGCTTGCCGCTGCTCCTAGCGTCCAACCAGGCGAATTTGAGCTTTGCCGCTTCCAGCATTTCTTCTTCCGGTGGTAGATGTGTAAGACCGGCCAGGTGAGCCGAGATCCACAGCGCCGCCGCTTCCGACGACGTTGGACAGAAGAGCGAAGAGTTGTAGCCGTTGAATGTGAGGTTGGGCACGCCGATGGGCATGATGTGTTTGTGAAGCAAAAAGTTGTCGTTCTCGTCCAAAAACTTTTTTTGGATGTTGACCGGGAGGAAGGGAACGTCTTGGTGGAAGCCTGTGGCGCAAACAAGCAAGTCGCAGGGAAGAGTCGAACCGTCCTTGAGCATCGCGATTGGCTTGCCAGCGTCATCGACCGTGAGAAGCTCAATTTCAGCATCGCGTTTCACCGAGACTTTTCCCGCTTCGATGTTCTTGTACAGCCCTTCAGTGGAGAGCGAAATGGTACTGCGAGCAATCTCCTCGAAGGGTCCTTCGGGAACCAATCCGAGATGAGCAAGCTTGAGTTGGCCCGTGACCACCCATTGCAACGAGTTGAGCATGCCGTTGCGGATGAATCGGCCTGAACCATTGTTGAACCACTTTTCAAAGCCGGAGGGGGTAATGTATTCGAATAGTGATTCGCCCAATCGTGTCAGCAAGAGATACTGGTACGGGATGCCACGGATCATTCGAGGCAGCTTCCAGATGAGGCGGCGAGCCACAAGGGTGGTGCTCTTGGCGTTGGCAGAAACGGCGTTGGCCACGTCGCAGGAAGATTTACCGTATCCGACGACGAGGACATTCTTGCCCTCGATGGTTTTGGGATCCAAGCCGAGATCGGACGAGTGACAAATGTGACCGCCAGCAGCCTTGAATGCGTCTACGCCCTTGTAGTCTGGGATCTTGCCTCGAGAAAAGGTGCCGGTGGCAACGACCAAGTGCTCAAAGCTGTGCGTCTGTGTGGAGGAGCCCTTCTTGGTGGTGATCTCCCAGCCATTCTCAGTAGGGTCGGCACGTTCGACACGCGTACCGAACTGCATCAAAGGTCGCAGGTTGTGCTTGTCGGTGTAGGCGTCGAGGTAGTCCTGCACCTGCTGAGCAGCGGGCCAGGTGGGGTAGTGGCGAGGCATGTCCATATCAGAGAGGCTGTATGTCTCTTTCGAATTTTGAGTGGCGAGACCGGGGTAGCGACGGCTTTTGGACCAGACACCTCCGACGTCGTCGCATGCCTCGAAAACGGTGACGTCGTGACCGTACTGTTTGAGGTACTTGGCGGTGGAGATGCCGGCAAAGCCAGCTCCTACGATGGCGACCTTCATTTTGGAGTCGAGACAAAGCAGAGGGACAGAGATGCTCGGTGTTGGTGGTGGCAATGAGCAGGACGGAGCTGAGGAATGGAGCTTGAGGGGAAAACCAGGGAGCTAGGGACGGATTACCAAAGATGGGCGGCGGCTATATACAATAGGGTTGGCCTGCAGATAACCACCGGCCAAGGAGCGAAAGAAGCTATCCGAGGATGCGTGTATTGAGAGCTACTGACGGGCGTGGGTGTGCGGATAAGAAGCGAGGTCGAAGGTCGAGGTCGTCTTTGTCAAAAGCGAAGTCCGAAAGGGAAGGAGCAAGAGGCAAGAAGGGGGGAATGAGACGAGGCGGGTCGTGTCGTGCAACGTCCGCGCACTCTACCGGCCATGAGATCCGGTCGGCGTGACCTCGACTGGGCAAGCAGAGTGAGAGTGAGTGGGTCGAGACCTGAACGCAGCGCGCTCTCTCACACACACATACACACTGACTGGTGTATCAGGAAAGACCTTCTTCTCTCTCTATCTCGGACAACATCTTATCAGTTGCTCTTTGCAAGGGAAGAACAATTGGCATCTCGGCAGTGTTTTTTTTTTCTTTATTTCTTTCTGGAAATTAAACGAGAGACCCTTGGTATTTCTTCTTGGTGGCTGTGGCATTAGAGCAGATTGCGGGGAAGCGTGCAGTATTGCCAATGAGAAATTGACCAGAAAAAGAGCTAAAACGGGCCAATCACAGCCAAATGTTGTTCAAATGCTGTCACGCTGGCTGATAACGACTTGCTGCTGCCTCGCTCTCTTCGCCCTTTTCGCCCGGGCTGATGAATCTATCCTCCGAAGCTTGAGCATGATCTTTCCTCCCCTCGTATGAAATGCTTGACTGTATCCCCCACCATGTCCATCATGAAGTTTGATTTCGTTCGAATGGAGGCGGTTCCGACGGTGCCGCTTCGGCCTAGCTCGGTCGCCAAATCAGCTGGTTGGTAGCCAAGAAATGAGAGTGCGGCTCGTGGGCCTGCTCGACCAACGACCCGCTGTGTGCATCCTCTTGTCAGCTGGTCTTTCGAATGGTCACGAGATCTGCTGAAGTGTGGGGACGTGTCAGAGAAGGCTGCATGTCGACAGCATCGGTTGCATCACACCGCATGGTATAGACCGGAAGGCCCGATAAGACGCACAGCAGCACATACCTCAGCGGACCTCGACCGAAAGGCAACGCAAGGGCGCGAATACCAAGCTTGACGTGAGGCCGCCTTCACCACGAGATAAGCGAATAGCGACGGACAAGAGGCGGCTGCACGAGCAAGTCTGACGGCGACGAGACTCGAATAACATAGCTGCTACGACGGCGAGTGCGTTTGTTAGAAAAACGCGTGGAAAGGATCCGGTCCGCGGACAATTGCCAGATCTTTCAAGATCTGCCGTTATCAGCCATCGTCGCCACGCACTGCCCGCTTCCAATCGCTGGCTGCCTCCGCCAGCAGAATACGCTCTTGGTCCGGTTCGAAACTGCAGTTCGCCCCGCTCTCAAGCGCCGCCGTCAACACAGCAGTATCATTCCAATGGATCCCACAGCTCGCACATGAGGCGGCTGGTCAAATCGCAGAGCTCGTCTGAGATACACAGCCGTTAACTTTGAAAACAGGTAGCCGGAAAATCGGACTGCGCTGGCGTTCGGTCGACGGGACAATGTCGAAGCGACGATACTACTCTGCTTCATAGTAGGCCCTCATGTGATTCAATGCGAAGGAACAGAACTTCTTGATGGGGACCAAGCAAAAACACAATGCAATCAGAGAGCCTTGACTTGTGTGACAGCCGAGACAGGGAAACAGAGGAATTTCATCTTATAAAAATTAAGCGGCAATCGGATTGAGCGACAATGGCTTTGCTACTGCAGTTGGAGCATACAAGCACGGGCCAAGACCGCTTGCAAGCGGAAAAGGAAGATTCAGATTGCATTGCTTTCAGTTGATCGTCCTGCAGCCGCGGGTGAGTCCACCAGCGCCTTTGTCGCCGCAGCTTCTCGCTCGGCAACGTACCGTAGAGCGACAGGACGAGCACCCTTTAATAGATCGGACCCGTCCTTGCCCTTTGCCGTCGTCAATCCTTGCTTCCCAGTCCTCCTTGCTAATCATCACTCGTCATAACCGGGCAGCTTGATCAACGCAAAACTTCTCTTTTTTTTCTTCGACAGCGAGCAACAAGAGCTCAAAGACTCTCACCCTCATTATGGCGGTGGTACGACCCAAAGTGACTTCGGATGGCACCTGGCACTTTTTCGACGGTGCACTCAAGACTTACTTCGTCTCGGAGACCAAGGACTCGTTTACATCTGGTCAGATCTTCCGTGCCAAAGATCCGCACTCGGGTGTAGGTCGAAGCAGCACTGCTACCCCACCGTACCACATCCACCTCTACCAGGCCGAGACGTTTGACGTCAAGGAGGGCACGCTCTGCTACCTCATCGATGGCAAAGAGGGAAAATTGCAGGCAGGACAGAAGGTCAACATTCCTCCATTCCGTCCGCACACCTTTTGGTCCGATCCAGAAAGTGGCAAGGATCTGCATGTGCACATCACTGTTCGTGGCGGTCCCAACCCTGGGTAAGTCTGGCAATTGCTCTCTCGCTATCTCTTTCTTTGACGTCCAGCTATGTTGGTGTTCAGATTACTGACAGTCGGTCCATTGTCTCGCAATTATTCTCGCGGTGCAGCTTTGACGAGGACTTTGTGCACAACTTTTACGGCTACCTCAGTTCGCGCACCATGGCAGGAAAGGCGCCGAACCCGTTCCAGATGCTTCGATTCCTCGATGATGCCGATGTGATCCTTGTACCGCCTCTTCCGTTTTCGGGGCTGCTGCGCACTCTGGGGTTGCTGTGGCCCATCGGAAGGACGATCAACATTGTGTTTGGTCGCATCATTGGTGGCTGGATCCTGGGCTATCCAACCCGATACAAGCAGTTTGATGACGAGGTGACCAAGTGAGCTGCCGCTCGCACCTCGTGCATGATCAACAGCCGCCTCTTTCTCCGTCTTGCTTTCTGTATCAATATCTGTTTCAATGGATCTGTGTGCCACCTCAATTGCGTGCCAACAGCCTGATTCCGAGAGATGGTGTCGTGAATTGCCTGCCCGATTATAAAGGAAATCGCGTGCCGATCTGGAAGAATACACTTTTCTCACGTGGCTTTTTTTTCAAAAATCTCACAGCTCTGCATGTCGAAACCAAATGAGTGATGGTCCGAAGTCAGGTGTTGTTTTGGTACGGAAGTTTCGTTCCCGTCCATTGGTCGGGCAAAAAAAATGTGAATGCATCGGCGACTTCTTTGTATCTCGAGCTGCTGATGTCAAGAACAATTCGACCACACATTGCTTTCAATGCAATGCAACAATGTACAGAGGGCGATCAGCCGGTCAGCGTGGGCGAGGAGCAAACAAACCGGCTGGTCCCCACCGTATTGACTGAACCTGTTACTGGCTCATCAACGCAAACTGAACCGAGTCAGACAAGCAACCATCGTTAATAAGCTTTCGAGCCTTGTTGCAAAGTAAGAAGAAACCCGCGAATTTCGCCGTTGCTGATCCGGACGAGATGGAATATCAAGGATCAAACAAAGAAAAAGAAAGTGTTGGTCTTTTTTTGGCTCCGGTTCCTAGTTTCCAATTGAGTTTGTCTGAGACCGAAGGATGTCGTCGCCACTACCTAGCCGAGCCGATGGTGGATGTGATAGCAGCAAGTACAGTGTGAGAAACAGGTCTGTGCGGTGTTGTGCGTGGCGTGTGTTCACATCCCCAAGATCACCTTCGAGTGAGTAAGGGAGAGACTGAGCGAGCGAGCGAGCACACTTTCAGGGGGTCTGCAAGAAGGAATACGATTAAGAAGAGCGTGTCGAGTTGCTGTGGGTCTCTTGTTCCATTTTTTCCGTTTGCCCTTTTTTGAAATCGATTTCTGTGTGACTTTGAACAGGGTTTCAGCACAGAAAATGCAGGGAGAGCAGAGCTAGAACCAGAACCAGAACCAGAACCAGAGCTGCGGTCGCACCAAATTTTCCGCCAGAACGTGTGCGTGTGTGTGTGTGTGTCGAGGTCGGTCTGTGCCTGTGACTGTGACTGTGTGTGACGGTGTGAGAGTGTGTGTGTCTGGTCGGTCGGCGTGTGGCTGTCAAATCAAGTTTGCAGCCACACTGCGGTTCCACGGCTTGGATTAGCTTTGGCATTCGTCAGTCAGTCACAGTGTCGGTCAGTCAGTCAGTAAACCGACTCTCACTCCTCCACCAACAACACTTTGAGGTCCACCCATCATCCTCTTCTTTTCCTTCTTGCCTTTCCCCCTCGCACCTCTCCTCTTTCCTTGCAACCTCACTCCAAGCTCTGTCGGGCACTTATCTCTTTTCCTGACCTCCCTACTCACACCAGGGACTCGGAAGAGATACTGTACAAGACGAGTTCACATTGCTTCACCATCGACATCACCACGCAAGAAGCAAGATTCCGGTTCCGCGCGTTCTTTCATTCACACACTGTACCACCACCATCATCAACCATTCGGCGCACATACCTCCCTGCGACTATCAACGGCAAGCGGCAGTCCCCTTTCGCCAGCTCGTACCTCCGATCGCATCTTCTTGATTTCGCATGGACTCCTGCATTCACTATATAACCATCGCATTGTAAGTATCTTTCCTCTCACTTGCCTCGTTTCTCGTGGCAGCAGCATAGCCCACGATGCTGACCTTTTCCGAAACATCCCCCTTCTTGCCTGTCGACAGTCTTGTCTCATTGCATACCATTGTACAATTCTTGTAACACCACCTTTGCAAAAACAAACCCCACGCACACAAGCTCAATCCCGTCACGACCGCAATAGACGATCATCTCCTTGTCGACCTCCTCGCAAATCACCATCGAGCCGTCTACGACAACCATTTGGTACGTATTCATCCTTCCGCTGTTCAGTCTTTGAAGCTATTTTCTTTCACAAAGTAGGCACACCTTGCTTATACTCCTCCGGTTTCTTCCATCACAGTCAGAAGAAGCTCTCGACGATCTGCAGCAGTCCCAGCCAGCCGAATACGCCGCCAGACCTCGGCATCGTCTTGATCGACGACTTGTCTTCCCGTGCACAATGTTGGCCAAGGATCAAGGCAGCTCGGCGACCGACATCAGTGCGACCACTGCCGTCGAGTCTAACCCGGGCTCAATTTCGCTCTCCGAATCCACTCCCTCCATTGTGCCGCCTTCAGGTTCCGAGACCGCCGTCACCTCCAGTTCTCAGTCGCCTGTTCAGCGCGCGACCGATTCCGACGATGCCAAAGTCGACGGAGACCAAGCTTCCGAAGCCGACATTCAAGCTCGCATTGAACGCAAGAGATCAGAGCACGAGAAGCAGCGCGCTATGCACCAAAAAGCCTTTGAGCAGCAAATGGCCCTCCTCGACAAGAAGCAGCGCGAAGAGGAGCAGAATCTCCTGTCTCAGCGATCCTCCTCTAACACGGCTGCTTCTGCACCGGCTACCCCGCCTAACGAGGCTGTTGCCTCCGATCCCAAGGCGGCAACTGCTCGTGTTCAGCAGTCGGCTGACGGCCTCGCTTCGGCTGTCGGAGCCATGTCCATCTCGGCCAAGGCGGCTGCTAGCAGCCAGAACCTTCCCAACGACAAAGGTGAAAACTTCACCCCAGTTTTCAACGAACAGTTCCTCTTTGACGACGAGCTCGACAACGAAGATTCGGCTTTTGTCAAAAAGTACAACCTCAAAGCCAATGATGACCAGTTCCCGATCCTGGTACAGCGCGATGCAGACGCTCAGAATGCTGCGCGCGCAGCCAACTGGCCCAAGTTTGGCAGTGCCACCGCCAACAGCAGCGGCACTGCTGATGCGTCTGGTGATGCAGCTGGCGACACCACTGCCTCGTCGTTGCGTGGCTCGGTCACGAGCAAGTCGCCTCCTCCAGGCACCCCCAGCATGGCTGCTTCGTTTGGCACCAGCGCTGGCCGCCAGCCGGGCGCGTTCCCTCTGCCTTCGCCCTCGCCCCGCCTTCCGCAGACTGGACGATCGTCGCCTGCCATCAACGCGGCCACATTTGCTGGCGTAGCCTCTCGACAGGCCAGTGGGCCCGGCTCGCCCTCGCCTGGTCTGGGTGGTCTCAGCGGCGAGGTCGGTCGATCTGGCGGTGGATCGCGCTTTGTCAACACGGCCGTCTCGATTCCTGCGGCCGCTGCCAACCTCAAAAACCAGAATGCCGCCGCCGCCGCTGGAGCAGGAGGCGCCGCCTTCCCGAGCTTCAACCTCGGCGCTTTCTCTGGCGCTTCGACGGGCAGCGAGAGCCCCAGCCGCTTTGGAACTTACTCACCCAACAGCTTTGATGCTGCCGACGCACGACGTGGAAGCCGACCCTCGTCTGGCTACTATGATGCGTTTAACCCCACCGCTGGGGCTAACGCGCCTGGCTCGCTCTTCCCAACGGACAAGTACTCGATGGGTCTGGTAGGCGCAGACGAACACGCCAAGCTGGGCGGCGGTCTTGGCCCGCACGTTGCTGCCGGTGCTGCTGCTGCCAACGCGGCGCTCGCAAAGCATGGACGCAAGGGCGAGCTCGATGCCGCTACGCAGCTCGAGGATCTGCAAGGCGACATTTTTGCGCTGTGCAAGGACCAGCATGGATGTCGTTACCTTCAGAAGAAGCTCGAGGAGAGCAATCCTGCTCACCGCGACATGATCTTTTCCGAGACTTTTACTCATTTTGCCGAGCTCATGACGGATCCATTTGGCAACTATCTGTGCCAAAAGATGCTCGAGTACTGCACCGACGAGCAGAGGAACTTGATCGTGGAGCTGGTGGCGCCCGAGCTGGTAACCATCTCGCTCAACATGCACGGCACGCGCGCGGTGCAAAAGATGATCGATTTCCTCTCGACGCCGCGTCAGATCCACTCGATCATTGTAGCGCTTTCGATGAATGTGGTCACGCTCATCAAGGATCTCAACGGCAACCACGTGGTGCAAAAGTGCCTCAACCGGCTGGGAGCCGAGGACAATCAGTTTATTTACAATGCTGTGGCTGCGCACTGTGTCGAGGTGGCTACGCACCGACATGGCTGCTGCGTGCTGCAGCGATGCATCGACCATGCCTCGGAGGCGCAGCGGGTGCAGTTGGTGGCCGAAATCACGTACAATGCGCTGACGTTGGTGCAGGATCCGTTTGGAAACTACGTGGTGCAGTACGTGCTGGATCTGAGCATCCCGCGTTTTACGGATGCGGTGGTGCGTCAGTTTGTAGGCAACGTGTGCCTGCTCTCGGTGCAAAAGTTCAGCAGCAACGTGATGGAAAAGTGCATCCGCGTCTCGGAGCCTGGTGTCCGTAAGCAGCTGATCGAAGAGTTGCTCAACCGGACCCGCTTGGAGAAGCTGTTGCGCGATTCGTTTGCCAATTATGTGGTGCAGACAAGCTTGGACTATGCCGATCCGGTGCAGCGGATGCGGTTGGTCGAATGTATCCGGCCCATCTTGCCCGTGATTCGCAACACGCCGTACGGAAAGCGGATCCAGAGCAAGCTGCAGCGCGACAATTTGGATTTGGGACCGCCCAACGGTGTGCCGTACTCGGTGCTGCATGCGGCTCATCAGCAGCAGCTGCATGCCATGGCAGCTATGAATGGAGGCGGTGGTGTTGTTGGTGGCGGAAGAGGAGGCTACATGGGTTTGAACGCGTATGGAGCTCCTCCTCTGCAGGGTCCGCCCCCTCATATGCAACATGCTCCGCACTATCAGCAGCACCAGCCACCGCAGATGTACGGTCGATCCGCGAGTGGTGGTGGTGGTGGTGGTGGCGGCCCGCACGGTCGACACGGTGGTCACAACTTACCTCCGCCCAACTTTGCAGGCGGATACGGAGGCGGATTCAACGGCTCTCTTCCGCCACCCATGGGTATGGCGCAACCGAACGCAGCCGCTGGACGCAGTGGAGCTTCGCCCGGTGGTTTTGCTAACAGCAATGCCGGTGCCGGTGCCAATGGAGGATTTGGAACCTACTAGGCACCACCTCTTGCCTCTCCCTCATCCTCTCTCTTCCCCACTTTTCTCTCACACTGATTCCAATGCTCGATCGATCGATTCAACCAAAGAACCTGAAGTTACTACGACACAACATCATCTGTACAATTCTCAATCACAAGCGTTCCACGAGCCCCACACCATCCTTGTTTACGGTTGACCACTTTGCAGTTCACCATACCGTTGTCATTATATTTTTATTTCCCACTCTCCTGTTTCGCTTCGCGTGCTGGGGCGAGAATTTGTTGGTGTGCGGCTGTCTTGAGGGTCTTTAGGTGGATGTGGCGATGAGGGAATGCTGGATTCGCGGTCGCACCGCATGATGCTGTGAGGTAAGGAATGGCGACGGACGACGGTGACTGACGAGGAGGAGGTGGATACTTTGGTGACCCCATTTTTCGGCCTTGATTTTTGGCGTGATTTGCAACCAGGAGAAGAGGTTCCATTTGTACAGTACAGTGTACGTGCGTGCTGACCGCTGCACAACCACTGACAGACAGCAAGCCGTCACGAGCAGGATGGTTCTCGGCGCAAGAAAAGCTGGCCCAGCCCGGTTTCCAGGGACCGCCTCGACCGCCCTGCCCAAATTATAGATTCAACGACCTCGTCTCTCGTCCCGTCTCTCTCTCGCAGGCCCAAACAGACATCTGATCCTCCTGCGCTGCAATCAAAAGGAAAAATGAAAGCGCTCTTGCATGGTGGGAACAGTACATGCCTCGCAAAGCAATCACTCTTGCACTCGTACACTTGCAAGGTGTCGAGAACAAAGAGGCAGATGAACATGCAACAACGAAAAGAGCAAGACTCTGCCAGCTAGCTGTCTTGCCATGTTGTTGTTTGTCTTTGTGCATCGTATGATGTTCAGGAGGGGCGTCGGGAATCTGCCATGTTGTTGTTTGTCTTTGTGCATCGTATGATGTTCAGGAGGGGCGTCGGGAATCGGGTGCGCTATGCAAGGGGAGAGCGCCCATCGTTTACACCGAGAAGAGAGACACAGCTAGCGAGCTGGCAGCAGCCGCTCAACAGCGCAGTAAAGTGGGTTTCGTGTGGTGGCGCTGCCGCTTTTCTCTCTCTCTCTTTTTCTCTCTCTGTCTAGCGAATTGCTCTCTTGGTTTTTTCTCGGCATTCCTCGTCGCACTATTCTTGGTTCCCTGTTCAACATTCTTGACGCATTCTCATGTTCGTTTGCTCCTCCGCTTGCCTCTTCGATCCAGTGTACGCCAACCATACGAAAGAGATGTTTTGATACACACTCTCCGACACTGAAGCTCAAGACGGATGAGAAGGGTCCCTCTTTGCCCTATGTGGACGTCTACAGCTTCTTCGCTTTGGCTGCAGAGCCGTGACTCAACTTGACTGCATGAACGGAACAAGAAAACGGTGCGTCGGAATCGAGTTGTTACGCGAACGAACGACGGACGCCTCAATCTGCATGCCGCTTCGACACAAATGTACAATTCATACACACACACACGCACACACACACACGCACATACGATTGCCGTGCAGCTCTCTCAGCCTAAACTTTGATTTTGCTCCGGTTGTCCTCCCTCCGACCTGCGCTCACAAAGACAAAGAGTTTGATGCTAAATAGCGTGGGCGTGGGCATTACCAAGATGTCGACCGCTCGATCGTGGTTTTGGTCCTTTTCATGTATCTGGGAGGAGAGCAAGCTCTTCCAGTGTCAACCAGTGGGGAAGGTGCACAAAGGCACACATGCGCCCTGCAGCAAAGACGAAATGTAGGAACAGCTGCACGCGGGAGAGGAGCGCGCGGCCACTCGCAGTTGACACTGCACGTTGCAGTGCGTGACTGGCCAGAGCCCGTGTGGGATTGTAGAATCATAATATTACACACTCTGAATTCCGTCACTGCAGCAGACGAGTGCATCGCATCGGTGGGCCAGCCAGAGTGACAGGCGAGGCGGCCGAAATTCTGCCCACTTTTTTTTGGGCAGACTCCCCGTGCAGCAGCAGTCCGTTTGCCCGATGAGCCCGTTGTTTCGCGCTGCTGCCTGTCCAACAGAACGTAATAGCTGGTTGGGCGTAAAAGTTAGGTTAGGTGACGCTCGCTATGTCTGTCAATTAACTTTATCGCGTCGTCTGCGAACCGATAATTCGAGATTACAGTAAAAGGCGTACTTGGCAAGTGGGCATAGCCGGTATTCTGCTTGCTTTGCCTTGGCTCTCCCGTCAAGAAAGTCCCACTCACAATTGCACACACGCACAGAGGATGTTTCAGTTGGGTCCATAATCCCCCGCCGCTGCCGAAGTGGCTCTCCCGCGCTCAACTTGAACCCGATGAACCCTTCCTCGCTATCCCCCGCCCTCCGGACCGTTTCGACTCTCTCTATCTCTCTCTCTATCTCTGACTCCATTCTGAGGCTCGGACGACGACGACGACGACGACGACGACGATACCAGAAGATTGAGGCCAGCAAAGCAGGCGACAACCGTGTCAGTTTCCACACCAAGCACCCGCAGCATCCGGCACGCAAGCTTGAGGGCCAAGTTTCGGGATCGCCGACAGTCACAGCAGCATCGGAGCATCGGACTCTTCTTTCCTATCTGTTCTTGCTCCTCTTGTCACTCTGCAACAGCCAGTTGTCAGGCTTGGGAAACTGCATTGCGAGAGATCACCATCGGCGCCTTTCGAATCCCGGCAATTGACCGGCGTGTGGTGACAACCACTTGCTCTTCACATTGGGACACCCCACCGCGAAACCAAAGAGCGCACCCTCTCTCTCCCTCTCTTTGCTCCCTCTCTCTCTCCAGATCAGCACGGCCCAAGTTTCTCGTGTCTTCTTGAATCTTCTTCCCTCAAGCCACGCGGACCTCCGTTCAACCCCTTCCTTTCGTACTTTGATCGTTCTGCCATCGTTTACAAACTTACAAAGGATCGATGACCGTATAACGCACAGCAAACCCAAGATGACCAGCCGTCCGACCACGGTTGCTGCTTCTGCTACTGCAACTTCTTCGTCGTCGGCGGCGGCGGCAGCAGCAGCAGCGACACGATCACCATCGCTAGGAGCGCCTCCAATACGACTTCGACACCCGCTACCTGCACCACCGCTTCACTCGAGTGCGGCTCCTCCTCTCTCTGCATCTTCCTCTTCATCTACGTCTCGACCACCACGGCCGGCCAAGCCAGCTCCCACAACCTCATATCTCTCGAGCAGAACCTCTCCCCGCTACACGTACCCGACCACCACAGCCTCGCCCTCCACCTCGCCATACTACTCTAGCTCGCACCCGTCGCCCGTTCCCTCCACCACCAGCACCTCGAGCAGTGCTGGCAGCACGCTTCGCACTCCACCCGATCTGTTGGTCAATGGCGCCAGTGTCGGGCATACCAAGGGTGCGCAGCCCGTGGTGAATACCTGGAATGGCTTGCTAGTCAAACCGCGCCAACCCAGGTTACTGGCCAAGGATGAAATCCGCAAGCGGCAGGGGCTGTTGAAAAGCTTGCCCGAGGGCAAGAGGTGGGAGTTGCCCAGTCCTCCGCCCAGCCCAAAGCCGAGCCGCGATGCGGGAAGGAGCAGCAAGCGACCGAGGGATTCCATCGACGCTGCTGACGGCGACGCAGAACCTGCAACGCGGAGACACTACCACCGTCCATCCCCCACACCACCCCTACCTACCTCATCCCATGCGCTCTCGACCCTCGCCGCAGCTTATCGCGCAACAGCACGCTCGCTCAAACACTCGGCCGACTCGCGCGCCTCTTCGCTCGCCGCTTCTCGCCCCTCGTACCTCGCTGCACGACCCACACAAATCTCGGCATTGGAACAGCTCGATGCCGTACTGCTGTTTTGCTATGCATTCTGGCTCGACGACCTCTCGTCTGATATGGGTGGAGGCTGCATAACCAGGAACTGGATCTCGCTCTTTGGATTGCTACGCTATGCGACCAATGCGCACGCCGACCTGGGCAACGACGTGCTGCTCGGTATTTGCCGTCTGATCGAATCGGCGGTGCTGCGCAAACTGCATGCGCACGACTCGGCGTTGCTCCTCCGCCTACTGTCTGGCAGCTCGAAACCCTCTGCCGAAGACATGGCTTCCATGGTAACCAGACAAGCCGCAGACCTCGAGAGGTCAGATCGCCTCCTTGGTCAGGCGAGAAACCTCGTCTCGATCGAGAACCTGCGCAGTACAGTGCCCGATCTGCTGCAAGACGCTCTCGAGCGAGGCGGTCCTGTTTCCGAGGCGGCGGCGAGGAGCGTTGATCCCAGCAGTGTCGAGGCAGCTGCAACCGTGGTTTGGCCGCTAGACAGTCTGAGCGCCATGCCGTTTTTGGTGGCGTTTGGCCGAAGGGCGGTGGGCGAGTGCGCGGCGAGGGGAGCGGTGGATGGGTTCGTGATGAGGAAAGTGGTGGTAGCGATGGCTGACGACGACTAGCCCGGACCTGGGACTGAGCAAAGGTCGCGCGTATGTCCACAAGAAGCAAGCTCCTGCTTTTGGAACCAACTTGTACACCTCGCCCTACAAGCCCACGCGTCAGCATTGCGCATCATTCTTGCCCCTCTCACGACCCTTGTGCTCTCTCTCTCTCTCTCCCTCACGCTACCATCACTTGTCTAAGATGCTGAGGTCTTGCCCACCATCCCCCACCCCCTTCTCGTTATTCCGCATGCATTCCCCCGCCCCTTCCCCCTTCTCATAGCTCATGATATCCCCCCTCTTGCATCGTCTCGTCTCGTTCCAGTCTTGCTCTTATATCCCTCTTTCCCCGCCCCCCCCCCCTTCCCCCCTCCACTCGCACACTTCGTTCGCACTTGACTATTCTAGCTTATCCATTTGTCAAATACGAAGATCCCCGCCTCTTGCACATGACCCACAGAGGGGCTCGTCCAACGTCTCTTGATCGTCTCGATCCATCGTTCTCGCTCCGTTGCTCGTCTCTTGCAATTTAACTTTCTACTTTTCTTTTGGTTCATCTGGGGCCCAAAGTGCGCATGCCTGGTATGTTGGGCTAGGTTGGTCTGCCGTCAGTCTGCCCAACCTCTTTGATCTGGGCATGCTCAGTGTGGATTTGAATCTCGAGGGCAAAGCGAAAGCGCGAGTGATGCAGTTTCAACAACAAAGAGCTTTCAGAGCGGGGCTTTGGATTAAAAAACGTTGAGATTGCACTTGTGCGCGTGCACAGCAGCGGCGAGAAAGGCGGTGAGACAAAGGCTGCGCATCATCAAGGTGTTCTGACATTTGCACTTCGAACCAATGCCAGTGCATAATTGGGGGCACTCACTTCCTCTTACCTCCTCCACCACCAGCAGCAGCCTTGCCCTTGCCCTTGCCTCCCGCACCCGCCTTAGGCTTCTTGACCAGCTTATCCTTGCTCAAATCATCCTCATCTTTTCCCTCATCCTTGTCCTCTTCCTCGGCAACCTCCTCTTCTTCCACCACATCCTCCAAATCCGGTGCCTCGCCCTTGGCCACCTTGACCTTGGCTCCCGAGAGGTCCGTCTTGTTAAATGCAATTGGATGATTGGCCGCGTTGTACTTTCGCGTGAACCCAGCCTTGACCGCACTCGGGATCTTTTTCATCGCCACATCGGCGTTGTTGGGCTCCACTCCGAGCTCCAGAATTGCTTCACGGTCCTCGACTCCCAGGTAGTAGTCGTCCATAAGTTGGATCACCTCGTCGACGCCCTCGGCTCCATTCTCGATCATGGGCTGGATCAGCATCGACCACATCGAGGGCAGGTAGTGCTGTCGCAGATCGTGGCGCGATCCCGAACACACCAGACGCATCTTGGCTTGCAAGTCCACAACGGCACGCGTGAGACGCTGCTGTTTCGAATTCTGCCCCAACCACGCTGGAAAGCTGGGAAAGCCTCCTTCGGTTCCACCATAGATGTACGAGCATGGACGGACGGTTGACGCGATGGCGTGAAGCGGCATGAGTGACCAATGCTGTTCCCCACCGTGAATCATACGATCGACAAGGTCGCCGTCTGAAATACTCTCGGATGCTTTGCGAAGCAGTTCGAGATGCTTGATCTGTTGTTTGGCCCCCGCTTCCCTCGAAGCCAACACAGGTCGAGCTTTGACGTAGTTCTCGGCAACCATGAGGGGCACAAAGGCGTGATCTTGAAAGTACAGGTCAGCTTTGTCGTTCAACGTCTTTTTCGACGTGGCGTTAAACATGCCAGGAGCAGAGAGCTCGCTGTAGAGCGAAAAGGGTGTGGAGAGCCCTGGCTTGGAATTAGCAGCGCCCAAGGCTTTGGATTCGTCGAAATCCATACTGTCGTTGGACAACTTCCATGTGCTGAGCATGTTAATGACGGAGCGGATGTCGCTTTGGGCTGCTTCAATGAGCTGTGCCATGACTTCGCCGGGAATCTTGAGCTTTTCCTTGAATGCGATGGACAACATCCTCGACTTGACCTGGTTGGCATCGGGTTTGCGGAACGAGAGGTTGTAGGTAGTGTGCTCAAAGGGCTTCATCTTTTGGTTACGTCGATCGTTGCAAATGCAAATGATTGGCACCTTTGTCTTTTTGATGAGCGCATTGATAGCACCAACACCGCCTCTGTCACCACCCGACATGCCGTCGACCTCGTCCATGATCAAGACGGTGCGCTCGTGAATGCGCGGAAGGTCAGCGGAGGAAGACGAGGGGTGTGTCACCGTATTGTACCAGCTGTCTAGCGACTTGTTGTTGATCGTATCCTGGAGCATGCCCTCGATCAGTTTTTTGCTTCGCGCATCACTGGCGTTGAACTCGAGCGGCGAATATCCTTCCATCTTGGCAACAAGATGGGCCGAGGTGGTTTTGCCGATACCCGGTGGACCCGAGATGAGGACGGCGCGGTAGACATTCATGCCGAGAGGCCCTGGTTTCTTGAAATTGCTCTTGTACGAGGCAGGCCAGGCTTTTAGCCAACCAGCGAGCTTGTCGACGGCTGCCTTGTTACCGACGAGATCCTTCATTTGGGTAGGAGCATACTTGGTAGTCCAGAGCATGTTGGAAAAGTCGACTTGGCTGACGTTGGCATTTTTGGGTGGACCCATGCTTTTGGCCACTTGCTTGATCTTTTCCTCTTCGGCCTGGATCTTTTGTTTTGCTTTTTCGTCGAGCTGACCGGCACCGCGTGTGCGGATCATGTCGAGGAACCCGTCCTCGTTGAGGGTGGGAATCTTGTTTTTCTTGATCGAGTCGAGCTTTTTGGGACCGGCGCCCTCTCCGACAATGACGAATGAAGTCTTGGAGGAAGGTGCACCGGTGATGCGTGCGCCATAACGTTTTGCGAGGTCGGTGGCTTCATCGCGGCTGATGGACTCGAGCTCACCTGTGAAGACGAGGGTGAGACCAGCAAGGCAGTTGGGTTGGCCCTGAGGGATGTCTTTGGAGCCGGGATTGGCGGGACCGGCGGCGCGACGGGCGGCCATTTCCCTCCAGTTTGGCTTCTTGTCAGCTGCTGGGGGGGCATTTGGCGCAGGATTACTGTCGTCGTCGGCCTTTTTGGTTGGAGCTGGCTTGGCAGGGGAAGCGTTTTTAGTGCCGTTGATGATGCGTTTTTTGTGCGATGGCGGTCGTTGGAATTCATTGTCATCGGAATCGTCGGAATCATCCAATTTGATTGGCTTGGCATTCGCTGCGGCCCGACGAGGGGGTTGCGAGGAGGTAGCATTCACTTTGGCCCTGGTGGAATGAGTTGCAGGTCGCTTGGCAGCGGGAGCAAAGTCTTCGTCGTCGTCGTCGTCATCATCATCATCATGATCATTGCTGCGCTTGACCTTTCGATCTTGAACAAAGTCATCATCGTCGTCCGAATCTTGCTTGGCTTTGCGCTTTGTTGTTGCGGACTTCCTCGGACTGGTCCGCGCGGAAGCGCTGCCATTGGAGAAGTTTTGCTTCGACTTGGTAGCAGGCTTCAAGTCGAGGCTGTCGTCGTCGGAATCGTCGATGATCATGGGATCAGCTTTGGTTGCTGTGGCCGAGCGTCGGGTGGAGGAGTTGTCTGATTTGGACTCAAAGTACTTGGATGAAGTTGCAGCTGCTGAGGAAGGTTTACTAGAGGCCGAAGCTGCTGCGGCGGTCCGAGCGGTGGGATTTGGTTCTTGAGATGAGGCTGGACTGGAGCCGGAGGGCTTACTGCCAAAGAAATTGGAGAGCGAAGCTTGGCCCTTGGGCAACGGAGTGGTAGGTTTCTTTGGCGGCATTGTGTACAAAAGTGTGGGTGGCGCTCGCGAGCGAGTATGCGTGCGGCTTGCTCGCTGTCCAGGGATATCGGGTCCGGCGTAGGAGTCGAGAAGGCGGCCGAGATCGAGATTGAGATGATGAGAAGGAAAGTCTGGCGCTGCGCTCGGTTGTACGGTGGGACGACGCAGTGTCGCAAAGCGCCGGTGCGTACAAGCCAAAGCGAGTCTGTCACATTGTTCTCGATCCCTCAACGACAGCGTTCCAACTGAAATGAATTGAGTTGAGAAAAAAGTGGAGAAAAGGCTTCGCTGCCGTGTTACCTCTGGAAAGTCAGTCAGTCACTTACTCAGCATTGTCACCTCGCTGTACGCGTCAAGAGGTTCAAGCGCGTCCTCTCCCAGCTGCCACACACATATTTAGGAAGAAATGTTACACTCGTCTAGTCTCAACAATTCAGACGAGTCGCGCCGAGATGCCCTGTGCGTGTCAGATTGCACTCGGAAGGACAACGAGGACCCTGATTGTGCCTGGCGCTTCCATGTTCAACACCAACTATCACCTTGTTCTCAGTATACCCCGCACCCTTTCGTGGTGCAACAAGTCAACACACCATGTCGCAAGACGTGGCATCCCACCCCTCCTCGCTGAAGGTGTCCATTCGACCTCTCCAATCCTCCTTCTTCGCAGGAGAGCACTTTGTCTGCCACATTACTTTCACCAACACCAACCCACGCGTGCCACATAGTCAGCCGCTGCCTCAGGGAGCGTTCCCACCATCCACGCCAAGTCAAGCCTCGGCGGACCGCTCTGATCCATTCAGAAGGCCCTCACTCGAAGACAACTCAACCACACGCCGTGTCGTCTCGTCTTTACCCACTCACTCCAAATCTCGCAGTGTCGACGTAAGAGCATTAGGTAGAAATCATGACAAAGATGCTTCCGCCTCCGCTGGCCTATCCGGGTCCGCTCGAGCCAACAAGCTCTTGCGCCAACTCAACGGCCATATGCTACCAGACCGTCACAACTTGATCGGCAAGAGCACAGCTTCCTCCTCTAGTCTCAATCTCGTCCACCCCTGGTCAGTGACGCCTGGCCTCACAACTTCCAAACCCGCGCATCGTTCCAGCCAGTCCACCTCGTTTCCATCCCAGCGCCAACGATCTGATCTCGGTCTAGGCCATCCAATCCGACCAGATAGTACTCCTACCAAACCATCCGCCGCGTCGCCCGGCGCCCAGTCAAATCAGTACTCGCCCAATCCACCCTCTAGAGTTTCATCTCTTCCGAGCTTGAACAGCAAGAGGACACCATCTGCTCCTATCTCTCCACACCATTCACATTCGCGCAAGAAATCCGTCGCTCAGGTCCAGGCTGAGGATCTCACAGAGGCTTTTGAGCTCGCTTCGCCATCCCCAGCCCCTTCGCCAACCTCGACGACTCCCAATGCTTGGTCGGGCACCCAAGCGGCGCATGGTGCTTCTTCTAGCTTCTATGCTGTCGGTCGCAACGAGTCCATGGAGAGCGTTTTTCGAGAATCCATCACAGATTGGTCCCGCTCCAAGCGCCGCTTGTCCGTTTCCAGAAACCCAGGCCACAGTCCTATCTATCCATCACCAGACACGTTGGCTTCAGGCAGTGAAAAGATCCTGTGGTCTTTTGCACAGATGCGAGGTACCATCGAGATTGATGAAAGTCTCATCAAGCCAACCGATTTCGAAACCCTGAAGAGAAGAATCGCATATGGTGACTTGACGGGCGCCAATGCCGCTCCTCACTCCGTACCTGGGACTCCCAGAACGCTCGGGGGTGGCGACCTCGGCCAAACCTCAGACGCCCGACCAGGCCCTTCGGGGTGGAGCAGCTACCTGCGTAGCCCCTTTGCTGGTCGTACGCCTTCACACCATCGGACCGGCTCGACGCTTCAAGATGCTCAGGAGCGCACGCTCCAGAGTCGAAGCGTACCCACCTTCTCCACACCACCCAGCATCGTCGCCGTCGACTTAGTCCTTCTTCCAGGAGAGAGCAAGACGTTCCAATTCAAGCTTCCCCTCCCCGTCGATCTGCCCCCTTCTTATCAAGGAAAGGCTATCAGACTCAAATACGTCTTTGCTTTGGGTACCAATCGCACCAACGCATCTGGCGCCTCGACTCGCGCCCATACCAGTCGGCTCATCTCCGTTCCCATTCGCATCTATAATCATGTCGGGGCATCTGGCTTCAGGCCCTTTTTCGATCTCATGAACCCGGTCATCCTCACCAAGGAAGAGGCCTCTGTCACGCTCGTGAGACAAGACGAAAAGGTGACGCTTGGCGAAACGTCGAACTCCATCGTGTCCAACGAACGCCCTACAGCAAAGGCATCGGCCAAACACGCCCCACACATCCGCAAAATTGACTTGCAGGACTACACCAAGCAGCTCTTCCTGAGCAAGCTAAATGCCGACGAGTCTTCTGCTGCTCCTTTGCCTCTTATCGGCCTGCCTGCATTGTCGTCGACGACTCACGCGAGTAGCACCTGCAAAGCTGCTATCGAAGCGCTCGCCCGATCCGCAAGTAAGGTCACATACGATATTTCCAAGGACGGTAAGGTTGCAGCAGTCCTCACATTAGTCCGCTCCAGGTACAGACTCGGAGAAACCATCACCGGCGTCATCAGCATCAACAATCAGCAATCGCTCGCGCGCATCGCGCGCATGAGTGCCACACTCGAGACGTTTGAAGAAGTGCAGCCGAGCATCGCTACGCTACCTCCAGGCCGATTGCAGCGAGCAACAAAGATCGTCCATGCCGAACATCACAAAAGCGTCCTCGACAAAGGTAGGGCCAGTTTCAGCCTGTATATCCCCAGCGGCGCCTCGCCCGAGTTTGTCACCAGCGGCGTCAAGCTCAATTGGCTCGTACGTCTCTCTTTCCTCACCGTATCGGCTAGCAAGCCGGCCACCGATAGCAAGGTCTCGTCCCAGGAAGAGCACAAGTTGTTGCCTCCGCCTCATCTCTTGCCCGCTTCTTCCGACGGTTTTGCACGCTACCACGTCAGCGTCAGAGCGCTAGACAGCCTCGCCGGTTCGGCAACCGCACACGGAGCATCACTCGCCACAGTGCTAGGCCAACTCGGCTGCGCTGCAGAGACAAAGCTCGAGACGGTCGAATGCGCTGTGCCCGTTTCTATCTTGCCCAACAGCACCAGCTACAAGGTTGGCGATGCCGAGTTCTACGCCTAGAGGGTTCCACTCGTGCTCGCTCGGTTGGTACGTCAAAGCACTGCCTGTGACCTTTGCTCAAAATAGCAGGCTTGCCACACATCTGTTGGTAGAATGATCAGGATGATGTGATTCCCTTCGTTTGTGTTCAGCAACGAGATCGCTGAGCCTTGAGTCGTAACGGCAAACTTCACAGATTGGTCAATGGTTTGTCAAGTGGCGCGAGCGACAAGAGCTGAATCTGAGGAACGTGAGAGACACAAACAGCGATCAACTCGTTGAACGAGAAATGGGACATGTCCACCGAACAGATTAAGTTACAGAAAGAGAAGAAGACGTGTCACTACAAATGAGATGGGGAATCGAAGCATAGAGGGAAGACACGATGTGTACGTATGTCCGATGAGGAGAGAGCTGGAAAAATGCTCGAGGAATGACCGTAGTTGTAGATCATGAAGCAGGTGGCAGCACCATCTAGTAGCGGCCACCGCGCTCCGACATCTCGGGGGGCATGTCCTCGGGATCCATGGTCTGCAAGATGGTGTCCTTGATGCCGGGAAAGACGGTTCGGAAAGCATCGACACCAAAGATCATGTCGAGATGCTCATAGTTTTGCAGTTCGACTGTGTGAATCATCTCGACATTGGTCTCATGGCGTTGAATACGTTGGACCATAGGCTTGCCAAGCACAAGGTAGTCAATGTCTCCGTAAAAGATCGAGTGAGGCGGGAAGGTCCTCGGGAACCAAGGTTCGGTGATACGTGGGTCGAAGATGCAGCCTCGGTGGGAGAAGCCCGACATGTACCAATAGAGAAGCTCGGAAGAGGTGGGGACAGGCACGGTACGGAACATCTTGGGCTTCTGGCGCGAGATCCAGTTGTGGTCATGGAAGCCAAAGAGGAAGGCAAAGATGACATAGGCAATGTGGCCGAACCAGAAAGTAGGTAGGAACTCCTGTGCGATACCGATGGCGGGCATGAACTCTCGCACGCCAAAGATGAGACCCCACCACTTTCGGGAGCGGAATTGACGCATGAGGGAGAAGGGGAACTTTCGCAGCACTGAGCCGGCATAGACGGAGGGACCGAGAGCGACGAAACAGCTGAGTTTGTTGCCGATTTCGGGGCAAATACCGGGGCTGAGGGCAAGGTACATAGAACCGGAACCCTGCGAGTGGCCTACGAATGCAAGCTGAGGATATCCGGTAGCAGCAGTAATGTAGTCGACGACGTCGCGCAAGTCGAAAGCAAGTTCCTTGAGACCCCAAGCCCAGAAGCGGGGGTCAGAGCGGGTGTATTCGGTGTGGCCAGCCTTGAAGTTGGAACGGATGTTGGTGATCCAGACGTCGAAGCCTTGATCGACGAGCCAGAATGCCATGGAGCGCTCCTCGTTGACAACAAAGTGAGAGGAATTGCAGAGAATTCCGTGCTGAAGTACCACAGGGTATCCGACGCCACCCGGACGACGAGGGTCGGAGATGCGATGGGCCTTGAGAATCCAGCCACCTTCGGTAACGATCTCGTGTTCGTCGCATTGATATCCCCAGAACTCGGCGTAGTAAGCAGGTCTTCCGGAACCGCGCTCGCCGGTGATCCTGCGTTCGTACTCGCGGTCGGCCTTGGCCTTTGGCGGAGACTTCTTGAAAGGGTTGAGGTAGACGGCGTAGGCGGCGAAGAGAACGGTGCCTAGAGCGGTGGTACTGAGAAGGAAGGAAATGGCCTGGCGGAAATTGAGCCGCAAGCGCTGGAACGAGCCGTAGTGGCCATAGTCGGCAACGACATGGTCGAAGAAGGGCATCTCGAGAGGAGCCTCTGACTGATAGCCGGGGAAGGTAGGGTCGAAGAAAGGGCGTTCATCGCGGTGAGGGTAGTTTCCACGGGCACCACGATCCCTCATGACTTCGACACGGGCAGGACGGGAAGGCTCGGTGGTGCGACCGTCAAACTCGTCCGAGGCATCCTCGAAAGGACCCTCGCTTGCTTCAGAGCGGCGAGGTTCTTGAGAACGGCGGGGTGCTCGAAGGTCTGCACCCGTGTCACTCTCGATATCGGGTTGTCGACGAGCGTCTTGCTCATCCAAAGAATCGGCTGTGTGTGATGCGGCGCCTCTGCTAGTCTCCGAAGCGGTATCAGCCGCACGACGGCGCTTGCTGTAGTCGATGAAGCCAGACATGTTGCACACGTCAACCGAAATGCGCGGGTTGCACCTGAATCAGGGCTTCCCTGAGTTGAAGGAGAGTCGTAGGGCGGTGTAGAAAGAGACAATGGAGCGGCGACCGTACTCTCGAACAAGCAGGTCCCTAACTCGTAATAGGCTAAGTGATAAAGCGGAACAGGCGACGATACTCGGCGTAGTGGAACAAACGAGGACAATTAACGCGATCGGGACATAGACGTCAAATGTGAAGGGTAGGAGGAGGAGGTACTGAGGGGGAAGGTGAAGGTGAGGTGAGAGTGAGAGTGAGAGTGAGAAAGTGAAGATGAAGATGAAGGTGGCAGGCCAAGGCGTATGGTCTCGAGCGAAAGCATTGGAGCAGTCGAGGCGTCAGTGGCATGCACAAAGCTGATGAGATGAGGAGCAGGCGGCGGTAGAGGCATGAGCACGTATTGAGCCAGAAGAGGTGCCAAATACCAGTCTGCAGATCGCAGACAGAAAGTGAGCGCTAAGTGGGCGTTTGCGGCCGAACTCGTTCTTTTCGCAAGGCACGACAGCAGTGGCCTGCAGATCCAGCTTGCAGCTCAACATGCGGGGAAAATCCCCCGCCGCCGCCGCCGCCGCCTCCCTCACGGCTTTGGTGCTGCAAGTGTACTTTGAGTCGACAAAAGGCAATTTTCACCACAGCTGCGTTTCTCTGGATTTTTTTCCGAGATTTTTCTACTTGTGCCTGTTGGGCACATGCAGCCATCCGTCACCCCTAGACCCCGCTCGAAATCAACGAGGTTTGGGCACATCCGAGCCCACCAGCTTCATGATCTCCCTTTGCTCTCAGACACGGACCGTTTCGCACTGAGATTCCCAGCAGTAAAAAGCAAATGGACGAGATCTCGTCACCGTCCTGACCTCTACCTTCTCGCGGACCAACGGCAAGGCAAAGTGAGCGGCGGCGTTGGGAAATCAAAGCCCAGCGAGGGCGTGCATAACCGAGCCTTTGGCGATTGGTGGTCGTTGCAGCCTTTGCCACTTTCACGCATGTGCCGACCTTGATCCAGGCAAGCAACGGACGAGACAGCCCAACCTATCTGCGCTGTTCCACTGTTGCCTTCGAAGCTAGAGCTGCATTATACAGTAGCAGGCGGCGGGGGCTGAATAAAATTAGATAAAAAAAGAACCATTTTCTTACAATGTGCAGCAGTCTGACGAACGTCAGCTGAGACGGGGCAAAAGCGGCCGAAATTGAGCAGTGCAGAATGCGGCCAAAGCACGAATTCACCTGAAAGCCTCTGCGTCCATCGCAAGGCGGCATACGAATTCACTGCCAGTTGCAAAGCTGCGGAGTTCGAGTGGCCCCCCGCCAAGCGAGCCTCAAATGACTGTTTGAGTGAGCGCGCGCCTTCCTCCGCCACCGATGCAAGAGCGTGCTTCTGTTAGACCTCAGATCACAAGGCATTTCGACGGCGGCAGCTCCGCTCCGATCTTGTTTGTATTCTTTGCCTTTAACGCTCCGATAATCAGTACCGTCAGCACCTGCTTGGGGTTTGGCCTACAAACCTCTGAAGTACGTCCAGTCGCTGGCTGCGTCTAGCTTCTTTCCTCCGCATCACTGAGAGACGCTCACGGGTCCGAGCCGCAAATCTGCAAGTCGGTCGAGATAGTCACATCTTGGGTCAGAGCGCGCAATGTCGGTAATTGCGAAGCATCTCTGTTTAGTTGCGATAATGGTACATATTGCCTTTCGACGGTTCAGAACATGAGGGATGCTAATCGCTCGAAGCACAAGCGTACTGACGGTAGGCAGTGCGCCGAGCGGACTTCCAAGCTCGTGCTGTATCAGAAACACATACCTCTGATCCCGCTCAGGCCTAGCCTCACGCCAATAGATGCCTCCGGAAGGAGCGATGCTTCAATCCGAATCCGAGTCGGAACCGCTCTCGTCAGATGAGCTCTCCGAGACCAGATCGTCGTGTCCTCCCCCAGCTCCTTTCGAGCCAACCGCGTCCGCGTTGCCAAATTGATCCAGTTGCTGCTGAAGACGAGCGATCCTCTCGGCCTCTTCCCCCTCGTCCAGATTCTTTTTCTTGATGCCTCCCGTGCCGCGCTTTCGGCCGTCCAGCGGCGCCGACTTGGAGTTCTTGTTGACCACGGGCGCTGGCTTTTTGGGGCGCACGACGTATTTGTACAGCTTGTACAGCGTTCGAGGCGACAGCTCGTCAATGTCGAGCTCGATCTCCTCTTCGTCGTTTTGGTTGGGCGGCTTATCTTCGTTGATGATGCGGATCGCACCGTCCAGACGCTCTTCGGAGAGCTCGGTGATCTTGGCCGCAAGCTCCTCCTTCTGCTCGTACGTGACATTGCGGATGTCTTCGTCGCTGTTGTCGTCTCTGCGGCTGGTGGTCGCCTTCTTGCTGCTTGGCGCGGGCTTTTTCTTAGCGGGGACCGACTTGGCCTTCTTGGCCGGAACGTATTCGGCCGCGGCGGCCGAGGGGCTGCCAGCCGACTTGGCCTTGCTCTTCTTCTTGGAGGCTCCGCTGGACTCGGAGGCCTTTCTCTTGGTGCCAGACGCCTTGCTCTTGCTCTTCTTGGAGCCGCCGGAGCTGGCATAGCTCTCCTGCAAGGATGCCAGCATGGTCTTGGTGTTGGCAATGAGACCTGCGTTTTGGTTCTTGGCACCTTCGAGCATGGCCAGTGTTGCTGAGAGCTGCGTGATCTGTTCTTGCAGCGCAGCCTGCAGTGCCGGGTCGACGTCGTCATCGTCGTCCTCGGCATCGTCGTCCTCGTCGACGTCGCTCTCTTCGTAATCCGGCAGAGGAGCTGGGGCGGGCTTGCGCGCCATCTTGTCCTCGTACACCGACTTGAGCTGCTCACCCATGTTGTGCACATCCGAGCCTGGCGGATTGAAGGTGAAGCAGTTTTGGAAGAGCAGCTGCATGTCTGCATCAAACTCCTGCGCGTCGGCATACTCGCCCGACCTGATGTTCTTCTGAACATCGCGCAGAGCGATGGGCCTCTTGATCATCTGGAAGTATGCAGGTGCCCAGTCAAAATCCATGGTGGGCTGGTCGTAGAAGACCCAAGCAACATTGGAGAAGGTGGGCTTGAGCAGGTCATCGATGATTCTGGTGCAGAAACGCAGTTCGTCCTGAGCTACTTTGGCGTAATGCGCCTGTTCACGTGCCGACAGACCGCCCGCCTTCTTGGCTGCCTTGCGCCGCGCGGCTTTGCGCATCTCGGACGAAGACGCGCTCTGGGGCTCGTTGGCCCATGGAAGGTCCTTGGGGGGAGGAGGGTGAATCTCCCTCTTCGGTCGACCGCCGACGTCAGAGGAAGAGCGTCGGATGGTAGGCACGGGGTTGGACGGACGACGTGCGCGAGCAACAGCCGGATCGGACGCCTGAGCTGCAGGTGCGGTGGCCGCGGGAACATCCTTCATGTACTTGTCAAAGGCGGCTTCAAGGACGCGCGCATTCTGGGTGTAAGGGCTGTCGGGTCCGTTGAAGGTGGCGCAGTTGAAGAAGACCTGACGAACATCGGCCTCGAAATCGTGCATGCGGCGATAGACGTCTTTGGAAGCATCGAGTCCCCATGAAGGAGCTGACTTGGCCTTGTCTCCGGGCTTGGAGTTAGGCTTGAGGACGAGCGCGGTGAGGGCAAGCTTGATATCGATGGTGCCAAAATCCATGGGTTTGGTGATGATCGTTGGGTACTGAGGAATACCGAGGGCGACTGGATCCACGGGAGCAAGGAAGGCGATGGCTTCACGCCGGCTCTTGAGCGACTTGAGCGTGCTTTGTGCAAACTTGAGCTGAGCAGCCGTGATCTCCATGGGGCCATCGTAAGGCTTCGATTCGACGTCGGAGGCGGCGAATGCAGCGGTAGCAGCGGGAGTTTCGATAAGCTGCGTAGCTGAGTGCGATGAGGCTGCCTGTTGCGAATGCGCCTGCGCTTCCGAGACGAGCGCGGGTGGCTGAATGCCTACATTCGAGATAGGTTCTGCGGTGGGAGGGACAAGGGGCGCAACGCTCGACTCGGGTTTGAGAAAAGATGGTGGAAAGGACGGAGCTACATCGTGTTTTACCTCCACTGTCGAGGCGGAAGCGGACTCGGCGACCAAAGGAGATGCTCCATAATCGTGCCCGCCGTTGACAGTTTCACCGTAAGAATGGGCGTCAGACATCGTCGTACAAGGAAGCCAGTGGGATGTAAGGTGCGATTTTGTCGAGCTAAAGTCGCAATAGGACCGGCGCAGCAGTGGGGTGTTCACAGGCGGTGGGAAAGGTGCGGGAGGAACCAAGGGGTCGACACAGCGGCGACGAGGGTGGAGATATGCGTTCGTGACGGATGGCTAGGTGAAGGACCTAGCGACCGGGCGGATGGGTGAGCGGATGGACGGGAGATCGGATGGATGGATGGCTGAGTAGATGGATGGATGATGGATGGGATGATGAATGGAATACGAGTTGAATTGATCGGTGCGTTGCAATGCGGAAACCAAGGCAAGAAGAATCAACTCGCTCTCTCGACTGCCGACGTGTCGATGCGAATTAGACAAGGAAAGGTGAAGCGACAAATAAGGAGGGAAGGGACAATTTCCAAAACGCGTCGTCTTCAAATACCCGCTGGTCCAATTTGCAATTTCGACGTTGCTTACTCCCCTTCTGACTGCCTCTCGCGCCTTTTTACGCGCTCGCGGCTCTTTTCTCTGGGTCCCGAGAGCGACACGCTTCTTCTTCTCAGCCGTTACGCGCTGTAGCCTTTTTGCAATCGTGATGTGGGCAAGACCAAGCCCGATGCAAATTTTTCTTCCAATCTTCGACTGAGCTCGGAGCGGAAGGCGCGGACAGTGACCTAACATAGCTTGAATTCTTTGGACCATGTAACGCTAATCAGTATTTCTTGCCAGCTAGCTCTTCGCCTTCGTGTGTAAAACTTCGCAGTAGCTCCGATGGGCTCTCAGTGATCATTCTCATTCCGTTGGTTCAATTTGATACCTCGGCCTTCCGAAATCCGAAACGGAAAAGTGACTCTAGAACGCTTCAAACAAAAAGATCGGATCCTTTTTTCCGCATCAAACACCCAAATCTGTGCTGGCTGATTGCTTCGCTCTTGCTTTCTTTCCTTCCTCCCTCATTCACTCGCTCACTTTCTATAAAGCAGCTGTCCACACCTTTTTGTGCCGCTGCTGATCCTCTCAGCAGACAGGTCTCGGTGACTGTACAATTGCAGCACTCGGACCTGTAGCCGGCTCGTCACCGCAGCCCAATCAACATTTGCTCGCTGGATCACCTGAAAGCTTGGCATCTCGATCGGTCTTGCTCGCTCGCCTCTACACTAGCCTTAACTGTTCCTACGTCTACATGAGCAGTCGGTTCGCGCGTCCTTTGCCGCCGCCAAATCTCTCGACATGGGCGTGAGTGACGTCGTGCGGGGAAGCTTTGGCTTTCTCGTAGACCGTCAGGAGCATGATCCAATTGCAGCTGCCAACGTCGTCGATGTCATGCCTGCTAATGCACTTCAATCGCTCTTCTACCGTCATAGGGATGCACCTCTGCCCATCACTCCCGTTTCCATCCTCAAATCCATGCTGCAATTCGATGACCTCCAGGCGCTCCTCTGGGCCTGGACCCTCATCGGCATCCTGCTCCTCTTCGCCTTCTGGACTAATCCCGACGAGGCTTCATTCAGACCCTTCCTCACGGATCTCGTCTTTCGGGAGCGTCTCCGACTTCTCAACCACGATCAGGATGCCGCCGAGTCGCAGCTGCCCGACCAGGCTGCTGCAAATGGCAATTCGACAACAGTACCCACTGCTTCGCGCAAGGCGGACGCCAACAATGCTCTCTCTTCGCTGCTCTCCTCAACTTCGTATTCGTCCGGTCCTTTCGCACTCACATTTGGAGCCAAAGTTGCCCTTTCGGTACGCACACCGCCGTTCCATCGCAAAGACCTCGGTTTGCTTTCCATAGTCACCATCTCTCAGAGCGCGCCTGTCCGTAGCGCCGACGAACAGCAGACTTCGACATCATTGCACAACAGGCGCACTCAACGTGCCTCTGCCAAAACTGATGGTACCATCGATCGCACATCCCTCTTCATTGGCGCTTTTGGTAAATGGTGGGTTCTCGGTTACGCCATTCCCGATCTACCTACCACGCCTTCCTCCAATGCAACCCGACAATCGAAGAATGGCCGGCCAGAGCTCGAGGAGAACATCGCCGACGCTCCAGAATGGGGCGTGCTCGAGATGCGCTCCATCGATCCCGAGCCTCAGTCCCGACGCGGCTCCCTTCAAGCGTCTCAGGGTAGCGCGCACGAGAGTGTAACGCAGCCATCGTCTCGCCAACCGTCCAGCACTGAGCCAGCCGCTCGTGTGGCATCTCCTACGTATACTCCTACAACGACAATCGATCCGAACGAGAGTATCTCTGAAGCCGAGACTCAAGACTGCCTCAGCATCAGTGCATTGGTCTCCCGGTCTCAAAGCGAGATCGTCGATCTTCAAGGCCAGCTAGCTCAGGTCCGCACCGCCTCGGCTCGCGCCTGCGAGACGCTCGTGGCCGACCTGGAAGAGGTGCGTGCCAAGAAGAAGGAAGAAGAGAAACTCCGTTCCGATATTAAGTCTAGGACCAAAGCTTTGGACGACAGCAAGAGGCAGGTTGAGAGCACCCGACGTGAGGCAGAAAGGCGTCTCAAAACTGCCAACGCTGCTCGCGCACTCAAGCAGGCCAGCATTCAGCAGAGGAAGGACCAGGTCGATATGCTCCACAAGCGCAGAGCTGCCATCAATGCTAAGAAAGCCGCACACACCGAAAAGCGTCAGCAGCGCTCGCAAGAGCTCTCCGCTCTCATCACTGAGGCCAAGCAAAAAGCGGATAAGATACGCAGCGAAATGGATAGATTACGCCATGACGTGCAAGCTGCGCAGGATCAGTTGCAGCTCGAAAAGATGATGGCCCAGAATGTTCGGGAAGCGAACTACCAAGATCAGAGCCGCATCGACGCGACACCTTACACGTGGAACCCCGCAATAGAGTACAGTCAGATGACAGGACATGAGGCCATGTATGCACACCTTGCTTCTACATCCGACCCGCTCGTAGATAGCCTGGCCCGCTTGGAAGAGCGCGCTCTCGCTGGACAGCAGTACACACAGACACCTCTCGACTCCGATCCTGGCCACGCTATCAACAAGATGGCGAATGTTCATGCGGATGGATACGATAATCTTGGTACCAGTGTCTTGCGCAATGCCTTCCGTCGCGCCAATGCTGCATCTGCAGCTGATGGGCGCGACATGATGCCTCAGGCTCCACAGGCCATCGGCAACCCCTCTCTGCAAAATGCTTCCAACTTTGAGGCCATCAAGCAAGCCTTCCAGCCTACGATTGCCACCGAGGAAGATGGTCGACGATCTTGGTCTGCATTCGATGTGTGGCAGTCCGATCTTCGCAGTGGCAGCCGTCAGAAGATGCAGTGGGCGTCTGGCGGTGCAAATGCAAGTGCTGATTCGTTGCCCCACTTCAGCGCAAGCAGTGGTTTTTTGCCCCTTGATCGCAGTAGCAGTGCCGAGCAAACCGGTTTTCACAGCTTCAACGACCACGAAGGTGATGCTGAGTCAACCCGTAATCTGTCCAAGGTCAAGAGAGCTTTTCGCTGGCCCTTCCGACCCAGTCAGGTGCAAGATGATCTTGTCTAGCTCCGCTCTCCACACCGTTCTTTCTGTTTTGAGATCCGGAGTCTCGCACCAATCGGATCGCTTACCACCATTATGCTTATGTACTTTGCTGACCGGTCACTATCGTTACCACCGGATTAATATTCTTCACCTCATAGAGCTATCCCTCTCCTTCAATCTGTTGAGGCTCGCTTTGTCTGTGCTATCAAATCCGCGACTTTCGCCCGATGTCGCCAACGGTAATGCCCCCCGGCGGCTCTAACCGCCGAAATGTCCAGCTCCAGCCTCGCTAAGTGGCGAGTTGGCAAATGAAGCCTTCGTTGGTTGCGGTCGTGCGAGCCCATGAAAACCTCAAAGGCCAAAACAGCAACCTAGTTAGTGAGTAGTAAGTGTTCGCCTGCATTGTTTGCACATAAACATAGGCCCCCACCCTATTTCGTGCATGTTGGGGACAGCAAACGCAGCTTGATATATAACTAGGAAAAGGCGACATTATTTCTGCTTAAATTGCGAATTAGTGAATTCAGGGGGAAGTCTGTCATGACAAAATTACAATGAACGACAAAGCCAAGCTGGCCTTCAACGTTTTGGTGAAGTGATCAGGTGGTTAATTGTCGCATCGATTGCAACGCAAGATTTGCATTAAAAATTGTCTATATCTGGTACAAATTATACAAGCAGGGCCATAAGAATGTGCCAAAAGTAGATCCCGGCACTGAGCGACTACTTTGCCCGACCTCGAAGAGCTTCAATGATGCAAATGCTACCGTTCCTCAGCTACAGCGACAGTGCACGTTGATTGATCTCGATCATAAAGGTAACATCTAGTGGCCTTTGTGTCAATCTCTGTACATAATTCGAATTTGACCCTTTTTTAGGCAAGATCTAATCAGACCTTTTGGCACCACCTACGGCGCCGACGAGTTAATCATCATTGTGACTTGAAGATGTAAAAGATAAGTCGCAACTAGTATTCCATACTGAGGCCCCCATGAAATTGCTATACTGGGCTGCTTTCGTGTGCGGGAGGCGAAGTCAATGGACGATACGCGCTTGTCGGCGGGCAAGCGATACGCGAGATACAAGTCAAACTCATCTTGCAACTTTATTTGTGGTCAGTGGTAATTAAAAAAAGAAGGTGGTGAGGGAGACAACGTCAGCTATGCTGATCCTGCCCATGACGGTACAAAGATAATATGCGAATTTGCTCAAAATGCAGATTTTGTCACAATGGTCTAGTCTTTGATGAAATTGCAATCTACTAATTGCGCATAAACATGATGCCTATTATCGATGTATTGTGCTGGCAGGAAATAATTGAAAAGTAGAAGCAAAGTTTGATCGCTGCTGCGCGGACAAGCCCAAGGTGCAGGCGTTCTACACTCGTTGACGAAGCTTTGCTGCTCTTTATCCAGTCATATGGATCCACACAAGCAGCCTACGTTGATTCTGGATTGCTCCCCTATACCTAATACATTTACGACGCTAATACCCTGGATGGCAGAGCAACGGCGCGTATTACGGTCAGCTTCACATTATCAGACAACGCATTTTGTGTTACACATATTCACAACGTCGAGAAATAGGGAAATATATTGTCACTCACGATGTGGAGGTTTTGGACCCTGACGAATCCAGCACAGGCCATGCTCCAGACGCCGCGGTGGCCTCGAGCGATCCATCGCCAACCCTTTGACGTAAGGCTGATACCCTCCTAGACATTCAACGGACTCCAATCCCACAGAGAGTGGTCATAGCAAGCTTCTGACCTATCAAAACTTGCCGAAGACGGTAGCGAACGAAGCCGGAGCCACTGGTACATGCACAAACATGGCGCTCGACATGACTCTCGAATCGATTCTGCGCAGCGAGTGCTCGCATCTTGGCATATCTTTCACGTCGCGCGGTGCTTCATGCGTACTAGCTCAGCCTAGCGGACGCAGCTACTTTGCAAAGATGGACAGCTCGGTCGAGCAGACCCTTGGAGAGGCCGAGAGCCTCAAAGCGATGGGATCAGCCTTGAGTAGCGACGTCAACGGTGAAAGCGAAGCCAGGCTCACTCCCGAAGTACATGCTTCGGGCAAAGCCACGGACGGGCGAGCGTTTCTCGTCACAGACTATCTCGAGCTGAGACCATCGATCAATAAAGCAGGTCAGAGAAGACTTGGGAACAGATTGGCAGAGATGCACAAACGCGGTGTCAACCATGAAGGTCGCTTCGGGTTTGGTGTAGCAACTTACTGCGGAGTGACAGTAAGTCCCTTGCGTTTCACGCTCTTTAGCTATGCTCGCTCATGTCATGCAGTAGCTGATCTGGCTGCGACTCGCCACGTGGATGTCTAAATGTCTGTTCAGCGGCAGGACAATAGATGGAACTCATCCTGGCCAAAGTTCTGGGCAGACCAAAGGATCGGTGACCTTGTCGCTCGCATCGAAGCCGAGCAGGGCGATCCCGAGCTGACAGACCTGGAGAAACAGATGCGAAGCAAGTATGTACACAACCAGACAGCACCGCTAACTGACGAGCTGTAGCTCAGGCTCACTGATTCAGACTTCTTCCTATGCACATAGGGTGTATCCCGTCCTCCTTGCGCCGCTGGAAGGGAAGGTGAAGCCGAGCATCTTGCACGGTGACCTCTGGTAAGATAATTGCTTTAACAATTTGGCTTGAATGTCTTTACACAGGCTCAAATGGACAATGACGTTTGGTTCGCACAGGTCTGGCAATGCCGGTACAGTCATCGACTCTGGCGAACCAGCCATCTTCGAGTAAGTAAGCCCCTTCCTGCAAGAGCTCGATCTAGAAACTTGCCCCACTAACTCCTCTGGCCCTCTTTACCGTACGATGCAGCCCGTAAGAATCTCCCCTTTGTCGTATCGAAGCTCGACATGCGAGCTTGCTTGAGCTTACACGCAGGATCTTTACCATCCCCACAGCTCGAGCTACTACGGCCACAACGAAGCAGAGTGAGTGTTGCCTCTCAACGCTGAATAGAGATCTGACAATGCATGTTGACAGGTCAGCTGACTTTGCAAGGCCTCCGATTGACAACAGACTTGGAATCATGAACATGTTCGGTGGCTTCACTCAAGACTTTTTCGATGCCTACCACGAAGTAATCCCACGAACAGAGCCGTATTACAACGAAAGGTTGCGGCTATACGAGCTCTACCATCAGTAAGTTAAGCAATCCTGCTCCTGCTTGACCACGCAGTGAACGTGCAACGCTAACAACTCCATCCTCACCTGACCGTTTCGCGATGCGCCCAACCTCCAACAGCCTGAATCGTGAGTTTGCTGTTCCCAGCAGGAGCCCACATCAAGGGCTCGACACTTGCTCATAGTCACGGTTGGGCCTGACAAACGTTCAGTTCTGACATGATTTTTGCATGTTTGGTGTCGTAGATTTGCTCATGTTTAAAGGAGGTTACAGATCTGGAGCCATCTCGATCATGCGTTCCCTGATCAACCTCTGCGACAATGCCGATGACACATGATGAAAATGGCAGACGCCTCCTAGGCAAAACCGAAGCCTTCGCCACCTTCGTTCATGGCGAGCAGAAGCGAAGAGCGCAGCTTCTCGTATGATTCGTACTGCGGCAGATCGAGCTGATTGAAGCATGTATGTGCTGCTGGCAATCGATCGGCTCCGTAAGCCTTGTGAATGTTGAATCTCTGCGTGCCCTGTACGCCTTGAAGGTGCGCGAAGCCTTCGAGTGGCACTTTGCTCGTGCCTGTGATGAACTGGAGGAGCTTGGCCTTCTCCGTTTGGTCGAAGGATCGAACGGCACGCCACCACCACTGGATGACGGCGTCGCCAGAGCTGTAGCCGTGCAGCTCTGTGTTGTTCTTCCAGGCATCAACGTCGATGTCGGGCAATCCCGAGATGAGAAGCTCGAGCTCCTGCTCTGAGAAGATGCGAATGAGGTCAGAGGGGATGATTTCGTTGAAGCCGCCCAGGAATGCGTCGATCTGCGATTTGATAGATTTGGTGAGCCTCTGTTCGGTGACAAGGCGCACATACTCTTGTTTGTTGGCCTCTGTGACTGCGATGTTCGTGCCGTTCGGTTTGAGGTCGATGACTTTCGTTTCGCCAAATTCTTCGTCATCGACGCTAAAAGTGAGATCGAGAATGTCTGTAATGTCGTTGTTGAGCATCCACTCGAGACTCTTGAAGTACTCGGGGTCGATGGACTCCAGATCTCGGTAGTCAACAGGCTTGCCGAGGATATGCTTGTAGAAGCTGCGGGTAAAGTAGGCGTCGAGGAGGCGACCATCATAGATGGCTTTGCCAATGATGCGGCCAACAAATTTGAAGAAGGAGAGATGGTCGGGATTGACGTAGGACATGCGGTTTGGCTGATACGTGGTTCGGTCCGCTGCACAGGGCTGGAAGAGAGCGTAATCGGGATTGAACATAGCTCTGGCCAGGACCTGGAACCACTCTCTGGTGACACCACCTGCGTCAATACCCTCCTCGTTGTTGAAGCGAACGTTGAGCTTACCATGCTTGACCTCTGGACCCGTCTTCCTAGAGAAATATCGGAAGCTATCTTCAAAGACCGAAGTTCTTCGTACGGAGAGCGAAAGCGGTGTATAGTGATCACGTCGTCCCTTGTGAAGTTGCTGCGTAAAGTAGTTTTTCTTGTTGTCGAAATCGAGCACCTTTGGATTACGGACGAGCAAAGCGAAGGACCCAGACATGAGCGAAGGATTTTGCCGCACCATGATGTTAAGGATCTTGCGGTGCTTTTCGGTAAAGGCGAAAAAGTGGTCCTCCATGGCTTCTCGTGGTGTCTTGGGGCCGCCTTGAGTGGAAGAGCGGCTATGTGGTGGCCGCACGTCGCTGGGAGCGCTGGAGCTTTCTGAATCTGTGCTGGCTACATTTTGAGAGATGACCATCATGCTCTCGATCAAGGGTAGAAGGATTTGAGCGGCTCCAGGGTCATTCTTCATGCGTGACAGTACGTCGCTGAGCTTAGACCACAAGGTTTCGAATTCAAACGACTCGTAGATTTTTGCTAGCGCGGCTTCGCTCTCCTCGAGCTCCTTCTTGCGTGCCTCTGCAACTTTGGGGCGCCGTGATGGTGGAAGATGCGCATCGGTGGGATGCCCTAGAAGAGAGTTGAGTATTTCGAGGCTACCACCTCCATGCGAGAGGTCCATGCCTCGCGATTCTGATCCGACGGGAATGCCAGCATGATTGATCGCAATGAAACCGCTGAGAGGACGACTGCCTGACGACTCCGGCATGGCTGCAGTGGTGAGGCTATTGCGTGGTTGTGAGTGCGTTTGGAAGCCGAAGGCGAACAGGTGCGACTGTCGACGGACAGGCTAGAGATTGTGCTTCTGGATGACGACTCGCTGTAGTGAGGAATCTGTCGTTGATCTAACGTGAGTGTTTCCGACCAAGGCGATTGACCGGTTCGGTAGGCGTGCAGCAAGTGTTCGCGGAGCGCGGATGGTCCGAAAGGCGTCAGAGGCGCAACATACAGCGTTGATGGTCTAACGGCGTTTCCAACGTGAAGTTGCGTTGGAGGTTGCTGAGCAAGGATTGAGAGTGTGTGACTTTTGCGAAAGAATTCCACCGATTCAAAAGTGGAGCGGAACAGCGAGGCGAAGCTCCAAGCGCCAATGTACATCGCAAGTCCATCTGGACGGGATACGATCTCCCGATCGATCCATAGCGCCGCGCCCTCCACGTAAATGAAGATGAAACTCAGCTTTCAACCAGCCAGGATAGCATGCGAGCTGCGTGTCAAAATGCACACCTGACTTTTTTCACAACATGCTCATCAACCTAACCACCATTCGGTCTTCCGCCGTTTCTCACTCATCTTACGGACGGAGACACAGTCGAAGCACTCAAACAGGTGCCTAGTGCCCCCTGTGACAGTCGCAGAGATGAGGATCGCCACTAAGCGTCTCCAGAAAGAGCTGTATGTCTCGCATCAGCATGCTCACGCATGCGAAACGTTGGCACGGCTAGAAGCACACTAGGCTGACAAATCCCTCTGGCTTGCAACGACCGAACAGCTCGGAGATCAGAGTCAAGGGCGCGCCAGAAGGATGCGAGATCATCAAGGCCGAAGATCTGCAAGAATGGCAGTTCTCGATACAAGTGCTGGGTAATACTCTCTATCAAGATCAAAAGTTCGGTCTCCGCTTTCGCTTCTCCGACTCATACCCGATGGAGAGCCCCGAGGTCGTCTTCATGATCACCGATGGCTACAAGGCTCCTGTTGTAAGTTGGTCGATCTCGACACGATGGCACACATTTGTTCACTAAGTTCGCTCACCCATTCAAGCTCACAATTTTTCGTGATCGCAGCACCCACACGTCTACAGCAACGGCCACATTTGCGCCTCGATCCTAGGCAACGAATGGTCGCCCGTACTCACAATCAGCTCGGTGCTGCTCACTCTGCAAAGCATGCTCGCCAGCTGCAAACAGCTCCAGAGGCCGCCAGACAACGATGCCTACGTCAAGCGCGCACCTCTCTCTCCCAAAGATAGCAGATTCGTGTACGACGATGACACAGTTTAGGCTCTCTTTTCGCATACGTCTCGCGCAATGATGAACAATAGGGGTTTTCAGGTTCACAATTTGAATGCAGGTTCGTGCAGTGGTTTTGTGGAATGGTGACATGATTTGGGATAGAGCTCGAGCCATCTACTGCGAGGTACGTCCGAAGAACGCTTTTTGGTCACCGCAGACCGAGTTAACGCAACCGGGACATCGGAGCAACATCTGCTTGCTGGTGAAGCCCTGACTCCAAACGTCCTCTCCGCGCTTCTCACCTTCGATCCTGCTGGGTGTGCCCTCGACCGCTGATAGATGCGAAGCACAGATTTCAGCCATAGCCCGAATGAAAGTGGGCTCGTCGTTGAGCGATTCGGCACGTTTGAGCGCAATACCGTGTTCTTCCGCCTCCTCCTGCAGTTCAATGTCGATTTCGTAAAGCGTTTCGATGTGGTCGCTGGTGAAAGCGATGGGTACTACGATGGCGTCCTTGTGGCCCTGCTTGGCCCATCCCTTGATGGTGTCGCTGGTTTGCGGCCCGAGCCAAGCAGCTGGACCTACCTGCGACTGCCATGTTACTCGGTAGGGGTTGCTCCACTTCAAGCGTGTCATCACAGCAGCCACGGTAGCAGCCACCTCGGCGGGGTATGGATCACCTCGACCTGAGACAATCTGCATGGGAAGCGAGTGGGCGCTGAACATGATGGGCACCTTGTTGCGCTTCTCCTCCGGGTACGTGTCGAGGACAGCTTGGATCCGGTTTGTGAAGGCTTCCACGAGCAGAGGATGAGTTGGCCATCGATCAATGAGCGACCACGAGATGTTAGCTTCCGGTGCGCCGCGCTCCTTGCGCCTCTGGATTTCGCGGTAAAGCTCGTTGAGATTGCTACCGGTGGTGCTGCAGCTGTATTGAGGGTACTGGGTGAAGCCGACCGCACGCGTGACGCCGTCCTCGGCCATCTCGTCGAGCGCTTCTTCGGTCAAAGGACGTGCATATCGGAAGGCAACGTAGACCTTGTGCGGTGCAGTCTCGGGATGAAGCTCGTCGAGCAATTCGGTCATAGCTTTGCCCTGCGTCCTCGTCCAGCGCAAGATGGGCGATCCGCCACCGATCTTTTCGTACTGATCGACGATCTTGGGTGTTCTTCTGCGAGCAATGAGCGGAGCGAGGCGAGACTGGAATGGGAGCTGAATGAGCTCGCGGTCGTGAAAGAGACGCGAGAGAAAGTCGCCGACCTCTTCGGTGGTGGAAGTGGAGGGCCCGCCCATGTTCATAAGCAGGACCCCTGTGGGTGGCTTGTTGGTGTTCTTGGAGGCAGTGGCGAGTGTGCGCTGCAGAGGTAAAGAGCATGCAAGCTGAGCGGTGGCAACGACGTTTGCCGCCCGCGTTCGGCTCGCAGCGGCCAGCATCGTTCTCGATGAGCTCGAGATCATTGTGGTGAGGGATAAACTATCTATCTGCGGAAACGGAGGCAGGGCTGGAGTGGCGTGCTGATGCTGGTGCGGACAAGGCCCAGCTATCAAGAGCAGAACTGAATCGAGAATTTGATGAGCTCGATAGCAGCGCAGCCAACCGTGTGAGGTGAATGGTGGTGGGTGTCAGTCAAAAGAGGATTTGGAAGAAACGATGCATGGGGAATGTACCGAGCTGAACAGAACCGACGATTTTCGGATCAGCCGCCTGCATCGCGTAATCTTCGACTACGAGCTGCTGCGCCCAATCGACGCTCATGCATCTTGAATCGGATTTTGGAGCTGTTTCTCTCAACCAATGCAAACAAAATGTAACAAAGAGACATTCTGGTGAAGGACTTCACCATCTGTCAAGATCATAGCCCTATTCACATTCACGTCCGACATATAGTTCGTACGTCAACGAGACAACGAAGGTGCGCTTGATGCGGATCTAACACCTGTGCCGGTTGAGGTTACGACCGGCACTGCATCGTCAGACAGGCCTTGCACAGTCTGCCAAGAAGTCTTTTCAGAGGTCAGGGCTCTGCTCAACTGGTGCCGATGATCGTTTGCGAAAATGTAGTCGATATAGGGGTATTGTACAGAAGCAAACAGCATACATGAAGTAGTTGTCTCGTCGAGGGCGAGAACGATCGGGCCGGCCTCATGCGGAAACGCACTCAGTGCTTGACGACGATGGGGACTGCAAAAGATGGAATGGCATCAAGGATTGCTAGAGTCAGTATCTGGATATTTCACATTTTGGCAAAGTTCAGCAAGCCAATGTACTCACTGATGATGACGCAGAGCAAGATGACGATACCGACTGTGAGGATCGAGCGACGGAACCGCAGAAGTAGAAGCAATGCAGGGTCGAAATCAGCATCTAATATTCCACATTGAGACCGCCTTGAACTTGTGCGGGCAAGTACTTACTACCAATAATGACTGTCGCGAAGTAATCGTAGATGCGATTATGGTGAGGTTGGCAGGATGTTGCAGAGGTAAGATTAGCATGTAGCGCACATATAAGGCTGTAGTGATCAGCAAGTCGGAGCCTGTTGTCTGAACTTACTTCGCATCTTCATGTCCTTCCACCACATTTGTTTGCGGACGCGGTTGGCGCCTCGTCGGAAGCCCTGAGCGGACACAGCGAGGTTGTCTGTAAAAGGATCAAGCAAGCAAAGTCGAGGGTTGTAAAGCGATATGTCAATGTTCCATGCAGTTGGGTCTTTGGAAGGAGGCCTGCAGCTTGCGGCGACAAGAAAGTCCCCGCTACTGCTGGTCCTTCGATTTGCAACGTACCAGTCTTGTCCTGAAGGCTGTTGAGATTTTCGCCACGCTCGTTGACTATGGGTAAAGGAAGTGCAGTTCGTTGTATTCGAAGCAAGGAGAAAGCAGGCAGTCGAGGTCAGCATATCGCTGAACGCTTGGAGCACGATGATTGGGCACAATTCGCACCAACTCACCCTTGTTGATGTTGTCACGCATGATGGAGATAGTATTGTCGATCTCGGAGTGGATACGAGCCGTCTTGGAGTTGGAGAAGTTGGCTCCGCCGCCCGAGGGATCGGAGCTGGCGTTCCCCGAGGGAATATAGGGGTCGTAGCGGCTGTCGTTCTGAGCAGACATGATGATAGAGGATGCGTGCCTTTTTCGATGATGGACCTGCGGTGGTGGTGGAAGATGGAGGAGACGATGACGAGCGGAAGCGGGATTGCTGCAAGGCGGACAGTCACCTGTGCAGTGCAGGCGAGTGTCGAGTCCAATCTTTAAACCCAAGACATATTTGGCAAGACGCACAGCCATGCCTTTTGTGTACTTCTCGGGGTGCAGCCCAACCACAGTCACAGTTACAGTATTCAAGCCGTGCCGCGCTGCTGTGAGCCAAGGAAAGTTCAAGCCGAGGGTGTCAGAGCTTGGCGGCTGGTGCTGGTGCCAGTGCTGCTGCACTTGCCGCTGGCACGAGTGCGCTCGTCCTCCAGTTGGGCGCGTAGCAAAGTTCACGCTCCTTCTACGCGCTGTCAAGAGATTGAGAAGCCTAGCTGCATCATAGCGCCATTTGCAACCACAAAAAGTTGAATCGTGAAATTTGGTCGAAATTCAAGCTTCCCATTCCGCCGTTCAGGGGAAGGGAGGGCATCAGGCAGTTCTTACCGTGCGTGTTAGCAGACAGAGAGAGCCTGAATGGCACGTGCATGTTTTGTCGAGCCTAAGCAGCCTCCACTCTCGCTTCTGTTGCGCTTTCCGACCGACTTGGCGCTTTCTGCCACACACAGGCTGCGAGGCGAGATTTCGTGCAATGGAGAAAGCAAGAAAGAGGAATGCGAGTTGATTTGATGGCATCATCGCAGACAGTGGTGGTGACTGTGACTTGCAGCGGCAGCGTCACGCTATATTGGACGTGGTTCAAATGCCGTCCGTTCCCGGCGTCGTCTGCCAACTCTTTCTCCACCACCATCACATCCACAGTATCACTCTCGATCCTTAACTCGTGACAGACCGCATCAACGCCCATCATGCCTCTTTTCGTTCTCAGCCCTGTAAGTTGCGCCTGAATCGTCTGACCTGTTCCACACAGTGTCTTGTACTGACCTTCTCCCTTGCGGGTTGAACTCTCCCTGAAATATGTTTCGATCACGACGCAGGCTTCTCTGGCGCACTCGGCGCTCTTCGCAGGCTACTACTCGTACCTCTCGACCAATGTGATTGTCAACCGAATCAACTCCAACATCTACCTGGGCTCCGGCGACTCGGACAAGGTGCACGGTCCCGGCGACAAGAAGGTCAACAGCCCCGCCGAGGTTGCCAAGCTCCAGCGTGCTGTCCGTGCCCATGGCAACTTCGCCGAATCTGCTCCCTTTGCTTTCTTCCTCATCTTCCTTGCCGAACTCAATGGTGCCCCCACTTCGCTCGTCCACGCCGCATACACCACCCTGTTTGCTGCTCGTGTCGCTCACGCCAACCTTGGTATCCAAGCCGAAAACGGAGCTGCGATTGGTCGTCCCATCGGCGCCGTCGTCACCCTCGCTGTCACCATCAGCGCCGGTCTCTACAATGTACGTACATCCTTTGCCAAGATGCAATCCGCTACTCTGGACTTGCCGCTGACGTCCCTCTCTCTTTGTTTCTGCCTCTGCTTCCCCACTGCAACAGCTCAACCTTGGATGGGAGCCCCTCAAGTCTTTCCTCGGCTTCAAGTAGGCTCGCTTTCCGAACAGCTCGTTGAAGGACGCTCCATCTAGCCAGGATTCTTCGACTGGGTGCGCGTGCATGTCACCACAGACAGATCGCGCATACATCGTAATCGAAACAAACCCCATGGATGGAACGAAAGCCATTCCTTTTGGTATCAATATTGCAAAGAGTGATTGGTCAAGATGCTGATGCTTGAGGCAAGCTCAATCGAGCTGGACGCGCGAAGGGGTGACCTGGCAACAGTGGATGTGTCGTAACTTTGCAATGCATTGGGAGAGCAGCTTTGCTTTCCAATGATTGAGCACGTGAGGGAGTCACGAATCGTCGAGATCCGAATATGCTACATCTCTAAATAGGACGGGCGTGCCCAATGCTGGTTGCGGATTGAGCAAAGCACCGAATTGGCCAGCTTCCGAGCCAGAAGAAGTTGGAAACGCCAGAGGCTCATGTAGTCGCAGAACGTTGTCGTGCAACGCTTTGTTCGCTCCATCGCTCTCGTCGAGTACGGCCATAGCAAGTTGCTGCATATGCTGCGGCATGCCAAGCGGCGCGGATGGGAAGGTGGCCTCGAAACCGCCCCGCGTGAATGTGATCGATTCGTCTGCCGCATCAACGGTCTGACGGGACAGTTCGTCTGCTGCGTCATCATAATGTGAAGAGGCGTCAGAGGATTCACTCATCCCTTTGACGCTGCTAAGAGATGAGCTGTTTCCGCTCGTGCTAGCGCTACTCGGATCCTGTCGTTGGCGCAAAGAGTCTGCAAAAAATTGGGTGCGACCTTCTTCGAACACGGCTTCGGTTGCATCTGGTGCTTCCCCCTCGTCTCCGCCATCTGTACCACTCTCTGTGAGTTCGTCCAACTCGGACTCGGATGTACTACGATCGGCAGCGCTGCGCACCCAAACGTCTTTTTCCGAATTGTGATAGCTTGGCAATTTTCTCTTCTCTGCCTTGATGCTACCATCTCGCGTTTTCCCGAGGCTGTGGGCCTCTTTCGTCCCGCTCCTATCGGCCACGACAAATGCCCGATGTGCTGGCAAAGCACGCGAGGGCACCTTGAGCCTGACAGTTAGGCTCGGTCTTGGTGCGGCCACCGCCGGTGAAGCAGCCTGTGGCGAGGATGCCTGCTTGGCTGCTATGAGTTTGAGAATGCGCCGGGCTACATGAAGCCTTCCGAGGACATATTCTTCGAGCTGACTGAAGACCTCTCCTTCGGCCACTTCGTCGGATAGATCGAGTCCGAATTTGAGCGGCACAAAGACAAGCCGTGCTTCCCGATCCTTGCACAACCTTCCGCGGCGCTTTGGAGGGCCTGAAGATGGCGAACTCGGGTCAGGAAGCTGCTTTTTGACCTTTTTGTCGTAGACTTTACGTTTGTTGGGTGTCGCTTCGTCCGTGTCGAGAAGGGCGGTCTCTGCGAGGATAGCGCTGATGCGACCCCCTGCGCTGTCGAGCTCGTCTTGTGCTGCCAGCTTTTGGAGCTCCAGAGAGAATGCCAGAATGCGTTTCCTGTCTTGATGAACCATGTTGCCAAAGCCCGAACGCCTGAGACAGATGGAACAATTGCAGAAGCGGAGACACCTGGGGCAAGAAAAGTTGGAGTCAGAAGGATCGAAGGTCATGTCGTACCGAGCCGTGATGCAGCGTTGGCAGTACAAGAGTGGACAGTCGGCTCGTCTGCACCGCATCTTTGGGCCTGGTGTTTTGCGCCTGCATTGATGACAGGATGACGTGGTGGTACCGTCAGGGAGCACGTCTGGTTGCTTACGGGTACGTCTGGTCTTGACGCGGCCCAACGAGTCGTGATCCAGAGTGCTGCTATCTTCTGGATCTGCGTCAAGCTCGTCCCGTTCATCAGCATCGGCGTCTTCGTCCTCGCTCCATGACGCTAGGTCCTCGGGTCGAATGTCGGGCACGTCTCGGATGAAAACGTAGTCGTTTCTGGCTCGATTGCGCAGCGGCGCCACATCGACAAAGGCAAGTGTAAACGCTTCTCCCTTCGGAGGCGCGGATTTGGTGGTGCCGTCTTCGGCAAACCTGGCCTTGGGCAAATACTTTTTCCTTTTGGGTGCGCCAGACTCGAGCGCGCTGTCTGAGGGCCGGGCGGAACCAGAGCGGCCACGCTTTGGAGGAAGACCGCGGCTTCGAGCAGGGCCGTCATGCTCTTGCACGGATTGCTCGTCGCCGTCTTGCTCTAGTGCTTGCCCACTGTCTGCGCGATTGTGTTCAACATGGTCGGAATGGCTGTTGATGGCAGCAAGGCCAAGCTGAGCCAACAGTGCGTCATTCGCACGTAGCTTGCGCAGACGACGCTGCTCATAGTCTTCGTCGTCCTCATCCGCGTTGCTAGCCTGCTCAGTCTCGAGAAGCGCTTTGACTTGGTCGTATTGCATCTCGAAATCCTCGAGATCGAAGAGTGGACGTTGATCCTCTAGAGGATCAAGCGGCGGCTCGAGCCGAGGAGTTGGCTCGTGTGCGTGGCCATGGTCGAGATGTTCTTGAGCGCCAGCAGAGGTCGACTCTGCTTCCTCGACGCTGACTGTTGGCGGAGTGTCGGGCGTTCCTACTTCCGGCTGGGGGAATTCGGGCAGCGATGGCGCAAAAGCATCCGCAGGCAGTAGCTCGGGGGTCACAACGTCGTCCAAGTCGTTGGGACTTGGGTTGTGCTGGGGTTGTGCTGCGGAAAGTGATGATGTCTCGTCATCGCTGCTTTCGAGCAACTCAATCACACGTTTAGCTGCCTTGAGAGTTTTGCTTCGGTTTGCGGATGAGAAGAGGTCGCCGAGCGTGGGGCGACCGGCTCTGCTCGAAGTTGAAGCGGATCCGTTGACCTGCAGATGCGAGCGCCTATGGAACGGTGAAGGTGTGGAGTGTGAGGAGCTCGCTACAGAAGAGCGTCGGCCATCCGAGCGACGTGACCTTGGCGTTCGTTCTGCGGACCGTGAGCCGGACGCCTGTGAGGATGCATGCCGCCTCAACGGCATGACCACGGATAAGCCGGCTGGCTGAGCGGAGCGCTGTGGTTTGTTAGTGCCGCCCCGAGTTCAACATGTGAGGAAGCATTGAAGAGCTGATTCGTTCGAGATGCTGGTAAGCAGCGGGTCGCGACACAACAGGTGAGATTAATGCGCAAGGTTGTTAGTGCCGGAAGGACGAGATGCCTTTCGGACGACAAAGTAAGATTTGCACGTGTTCGTGATGAGGCTGAGCATTGATGGTGTGATGGACGAGAGAGCCAGATGAGACGGCCTGGCCGCAAGTCGCGGAATGCGATTGTCGCAGGGAGCGAGCAAGATTGCAACGTGAGTGAGGTTGGAGAGGAGCCGAAGGAGGCCGAAAGCTTGTTGCAATACAAAGTCGATGCGGGAAGCCGAAATGCGTCAGTGACGGTTCAGAAAGGGTCCAATTCATGAAACGACCTTCGAAATTGGCCTTTGCTCACCTCGTTCTGCAGGAACTCACCAATCCCACATCGGAAGCGCCGTTTTCCTCGCGTGGAGGCCCTCTAGGTCCACGCTGCCTGCTGTATGCTCTCTTTGTCGTGTGCCACTGCAAATCACCAATGCGTGAGAGACGGCCGGACAAAACCTCAAAATTCTCGCACGGCGTGAGCGTGTCACTGCGCCTCGGTTTCGTATCGGGGAAATCGTCCCCAGATTACCCTATCGCACTGCAAGGATCGATGCACGGACTCAGCGTGGTATCAGACTGCAGAAACGAGCTCACAGGCCAAAGGATGCTCGCGGCAGCTCAGGCAGGATCGAGTGCGAAATCACAAGATCTAAATTCGGGACGGAGGAGCAGATTAGAATTGCGTCGCCAAGAAGAAGCTGCAGGAAATGCAAAGGTCCGAGGCGGCGCTGCCGATGGGTATAGCAAGTGGAAAGCAAGAGCATAACGCGTAGAAAGAAGAGCGTGGAAGGATCGTATCAGGAAGTGTCCTTTGAATGGTTTAGATGGTTTGTTAAGAATTGCTATGTGGTTGAGTAGCCGACTTGTCGCAACTAGAACATCGTTGCAAAGGCGTCCGATGCATCCTTGGACGTCGATGGTGGGAAGAGAGGCTTGCCATTTGCACCGAGGTGGTTCTTGCCGAACGTGAAGCCAACCCACAGAGCCCTTCCGCCAGCACCGGCACCTCGCTCGCTCACTGCCTCGACATTTCTCTGCTTTTCGTGAACGTCCTTGTAGCGCGCCATGTCGGCAGGGTCCTCAAAGTTGTCAAAGTAGCCAGTGTCTTCCTCGTTCTCCAATTCGGGGATGAATGGTGCCTTGAGCTCGCGCAAACGGTTGAGATCCAAGGAGCGGAAAAAGGGGTGCGCTTGCACTGGCTCCAGACTGCTATAGCGGCGCTCGGGCGTGTCGACGAGCTTGGTGATGGCGTCCCAGGCGACGTCGCTCAGGTTGAACTGCAAGTTCTCGGGCGTGTCGTAAACAGGACGTTGCAACACCTTTTGCCAGTTTTTCAGATTGGCAAACGTTTCGTCAGGGTTGCTACCGCTGAAGGGTGGGAATCCGCAGAGGAATTCGTACAGGATGCATCCCAAGCTCCAGTAGTCGACGCCGAAGCTGTACTGTCGGCCACGAAGCATCTCGGGTGCAATATAGTCGGGACTACCGACGATCGAGTTGGCGCGGTGTTGCGTGTGCTGGATCATCTTTTTGTACATGGATCCACGCTCGGCAGGTGTGCGGTAGACAAAGTCGGTATCCTTGACCGCATCGAGCTTGGCCTTCATCGACTCGATCTTGCCAGGGTTGAGTGCGCCAGAAGCGAGACCAAAATCAGTGAGCTTTACGTGGCCACTGGAGTCGACGAGGAAATTCTCCGGCTTGAGGTCACGGTGAATGTAGCCAAGACGGTGGAGCTCGTTGACCGAGACGAGCATCTCGGCCATGTAGAAGCGAGCGTACTCCTCCTTGAGCGCGCCATTGTTGCACAGAAGCGTACGGAAGTCTCCTCCGGGCACATACTCCATGGCGAGGAAGACGTGATCGGGATCTTGGAAAGCATAGAGCAGACGCACCAGCCAGGGCGTCTTGGTGGCGGTGAGGATATCTCTCTCGGTGAGAACGTGGCGTACCTCGTCCATTTTGACCAGGATGCGCTTCTTGAGTCGCTTGAGCGCGCAGATCTCGCCCGTGTCGCGCTTACGAGCCAAGAAGACCTCGCCATAGCCACCAGCACCCACCTGGGTGATTATGTGGAATTGGTTGACCCGCAACTTGGTCCTCCTCTTGCGAAGCAGGACGCGTTCGCGTCCAAAGTAGGAGCTGCGCTCCTTGAGGTATTCAGCGTTCGGCTCTGCATCATCGGTCTCTGGCAACAGGCCGCGAGCACGCGTCGAGTCTTGAAAGCGGGCGTACCTGCTCTTGCGATCGGCAATGTATCGGAGGTTGTCAAAGTAGTAGTTGAGGAAATAGAGCTGGGCTACGTTGGCTTTGCGTTGCACCTCGGTGCTGCGGACGATCTCGTTCTCCCAAGGCTGCAGACCGTCACCTCGCCTCCAACTCCTCCAACTGCCCTTTGGATCGGGCTGCAAGTCATTGGACGATTCATTGATCCGCGAAAGCTCGTGGTTTCTGGGTGCTTTGATCTGTTCGTTGATGACAGGGTGCTGCGCATAACTGTTCTCCTTCTTAGAAGGGGCGAGAGGCGAAGCGGCCGAAGTGCTCGCATCCATAGCTGCAACTGGCGGCATGGTGAGCGTCAATTGACGATAGATATCGATGGTCTGGGAAGAAGGAGCAGGTGGCGGGTGGGTGAATGGTGTGAGTGCGGATGGAATAAGAAGCAAGGGGTCAATTCGCGGCGTCGGCTAGACAAGTAACACAACAACTCAAAGCACGGTCAACAGAAAAACAGTGCGACGCACAGCTCTCCCTCTCCCTCTCCCTGACTCTCTCTCTCTCGAACAGGAGACAAGATTGAGAGAGAGCGGGAGCTGTCACGAGCTGCAGCTGCAGCTTGCACTGCAGCCGAATTTACATGTCACAAAAGCAACACACCAACACGGCGAATGAACGAACTCCCCAAGGTGGAGTTGAAGCGTCTTTTTTTGAATTTTGTGTATATTGCATATCGCAGTACGGCGCGTATCAGTTCGTGGATCCCATGATTCCGTCAACGATGTTGAGCAAGATAACTGTATCACCAGACAATGCTCTCACTCTCACCCTCGGTCTCACTGCCATTGAAGAAGATTGGTGTCTGCCACGAATAGGCTTCTATGTCCACACTGACTTTGTCGCCGTGCTGTGGTGATTGCTGCCGGAGACCCACTACATTCGAAGCTGCCCTTGTGGAATGATCCTTCCGTCTGCTTGACCAGTGAGAGGGCTGTAAAGGCGAGTGCATTGGATGTGCCGTGCAAGCGCAGGGATGCCTGTCATAAACGTCGCAATGCGAGCTTGGAGCAACAGTTTGACAAGGCAAGTTGGACCGAGAGCTACGAGAAACGAAACAAATTTCAAGTGTTACTTTCGTTGCAGAGGCGCGACGCGGTCACGTGCAGAGACCCTCAAGGCGGGTTTCAGTGGCTCTCTGGTTGAGCAAAAAGAGCAGTTTGAGAGAAGCGCTACGCGGTGCTCCCCTAAGGGAATCAACACTTTTTGAAGTTGAGTCGGAAATGCAAGTTGCTGCTGAACATCGACAATCTCAGTTTCGGTCGGCCTTCAGAACTACCATCACCCCCTTTGGCATTGATTTCATTGTCATTCGCTTCCACAGCGATTCCTCGACATACACACTTCTGTAGTCTCGTGCGCTCCCGGATCCAGGGCTTCCTTTGGTGGCCGCATCATCCCGAAATATCGACTGATAACTACGAGCGGAATACACAGCGGCTGACCTCGAACATGGCGACTGCCCCAAGTCCCTCGGTCCTTGCGACACCGCGAAGGCCCTTTGGCACAGCGACGCCCTCGAACGCCGAGATGCGCAAGGTATATGCTGATCTGGACAACAACGCCGTCTTTGACTTTTCCAGCATCGTTTCCGCGGTCAAGACTTTCTCGACCCGCTTCCGCGCTTACACCGAGAACGCCATCTCAAACATCCACGATGACAAGGCCGAATTTGATGCTAACCGCATGGAGCACCGCAATCAACTTAGAACGCTAGACCGCGAGATTGAGGATGCCAAAACAAGTCAGGGTGATCTGTGGGATACCATCGCCAAGGAGCGCGAGCAGGACGCCAACCTCCGAGCGAGACAACAGACTCTTCAGGCGCAAAAGGCATCAGTCACACAGCGTTGCAACGAGCTGCAAGCCGAGATCACCGAACTAAGGCAAAACCTCGAGAAGAAAAAGCAGGCAAAGGAGTCGCAGAGGGAGAAGCTTAGGGAGCAGATTGACAAGAACGGTCCCGAGCTGCGTCTGCTCGAGGCCAAGACTGGCTGCTCTGTCGTGCCCACCAAAGTAGGAGATCAGCTCAAGTTCACCTTCAACCTGATGAATGCCGACGACTGGTCCAAGGAATGCCACTTCACCATCGACGTCAGCAGCAGCAAGTACAAGGTCACGTCCGTCTCACCAAAACTCGACGCCAACCTCCAGGAGTTGTTGCTGCAAGAGCTCAACTCTACACGCAAATTCTACACTTTCGTTAAGAAGATGCGCGCTGCTCTGCGCGCACAGGTTGAGAAGGAGCGTCTCGAGGCACGAGATGCCGCCCGGCGTGGGGGCCGATGATGCGTTTCGGGCTTCAATCGTGACCGCCTTGTGCCTTCCTGTTCGTGTTGCTTCTTTGGTCTTGTCTCGTTCTCTCCGTTGTCGTCGACTTCCACTTTGATACCTCTTTTGTTGATGTATTTGTACCGCATCGAGCCCATTCGTAAAAGTTACTGCCAGATTCTCTGCTGTGTCAAACGTATGGGTCACGTGGTATTCCAGCTGATGCTGCGCCCAATTTCTCGTTCGTTCAAGGTGCAATGCTGAAGCGGCAACATCGCTCGGTATCGCATCACTCGCACACCGGAAGGCGATGATATTAGCATCTGCATCGAAGCTGCATCAAGGCAAGCACATCGCTGGAGAAGCGCGCTTTTTTCGACGTGAATTTCAACCACAATTTTGAGCTTCGGCCAACTTTCATTAGGTCCCTGTGACGCATTTCGGCATGTGATCACACGATTCGAGGTCTTCTCTCATCGCCTTCTCTCTCAAGCCTAATCTCATCGACGAGCACAGAAACATAGATTGGCAAATCTACACTCAAAGCTATTTGCTCCTGGCGCTGTGACGCCTTCCTTCTGGAGCTGCACCGAGAAACCACGGCAGTGAGCGTGGGGTGCAAGCAGCCATGGCAGCCCCTCGCATGTCGCTCAAGTTCTTGGGCACCTCGTCCATGCCCAACTCGACAAGGAACTATTCATCTCTCCTCTTCAAGCTGGACAATCACACTGTCATGGTAGACTGTGGCGAGAGTACACAACGTCAGTTCCGCTCTCGATATGTCGGTGTGGATGAACGCCTGGCCAACCTCAAGACCATCCTCGTCACACATCTTCACGCTGACCACGTCCTCGGCCTTGTGCCTCTGCTCATGTCCATGATGGGCCCAATAGGCGTACCATACGCACCAGAGAGCTCAACGCCCCGCGTCGAAATCTATGGTCCACCAGGACTGCGCGCATTGATACGAACCACCCTCTCTTTGTGCTACTCGCAGCTCAGCGGCAAGTACGTCGTTCACGAGTTCGTATGGCCCTCGAAGGATCAGATGCCCGACGGTGCGCCACATGCACTCGAAGACCAGCCTGAACGCGCAATTCCTAACCTTCCACTGCACGACGCAGAATCTAGCTCCGGGCGTGATTTGAGCATGGACCC
>CAKMXS010000010.1:0-15604 GCA_928852645.1 Mycosarcoma mackinlayi | reverse complement strand
GGCGAGGCTGGCCCGAGCAACTTTGCTACACTCGAGGACATCAAGCACACGGACGCCTCTGGATGAGGAGGACGACGATTTTCAACCTCGCGGCGCCAGCAACAACTTTTATGCTGAGGACACCAAGTATGAGACGGCCAAGCAGCGTGGGGCTTTCCGACTGCGCAGTGAAAAGCACCAGGCACGTCTCAAGAAGAAGGATCTCCGTACGCAGTACGACAAGAATCTGATCGCGCTCGTCAAGCACCATCCTCAGCTCAAGAATGTGTGGGAGGATTTGCAAAAGACTGTAGCCGTCATCAAGCCTGAAGAGGCTGAGCAGCCGTCTGGGCTCAACATCAAGCTTCTGCCCTTCCAGCGCGAGGGTCTGTACTGGATGACACGACAGGAGCAAGGCACCTGGAAGGGCGGCATGCTCGCAGACGAGATGGGCATGGGCAAGACCATCCAGATGATCAGTCTCATGCTCTCGGACCGCAAGAAGCCGTGTCTCGTCGTTGCTCCCACCGTCGCAATCATGCAGTGGCGCAACGAGATTGAGCAGTACACTGAGCCTAAGCTCAAGGTGCTCATGTGGCACGGAGCCAACCGTACGCAAAACCTCAAGGAACTCAAGGCCGCCGACGTTGTGCTGACCAGTTACGCAGTGCTCGAAAGCAGCTTCGCAAGCAGGAGTCGGGCTTTCGCCGCAAGAATGAGATCCTCAAGGAAAAGTCGGCGCTGCATGCTGTGCACTGGCGCCGCATCATCCTCGATGAGGCCCACAACATCAAGGAGCGCTCCACAAACACCGCGAAGGGTGCTTTTGCGCTTCAGGGCGACTTCCGCTGGTGCCTCAGTGGCACGCCGTTGCAGAATCGTGTCGGTGAACTGTACTCGATGATTCGCTTCCTCGGAGGTGATCCATTTGCCTACTACTTCTGCAAAAAGTGCCCGTGCAAGTCGCTCCACTGGTCGTTCAGTGACCGACGCAACTGCGACTCGTGCGGCCACACGCCCATGCACCACACGTGCTACTGGAACAACGAGATTCTCAAGCCCATCCAGCGAAGCGGTACTCAGCACGGCGAGGGTCGCGATGCCTTCCGACGCTTGCGCATTCTGCTGGAGCGAATGATGCTCAGGCGAACCAAGCTGGAGCGTGCCGACGACATGGGCCTGCCACCGCGCACTATCGAGGTGCGACGCGACCTCTTCAACGAGGAGGAGGAGGATCTGTATACGTCGCTGTACACGGACACGACGCGAAAGTTCAGCACCTACCTTGACCAGGGAACCGTGCTCAACAACTATTCGAACATTTTCACTCTGCTGACGCGCATGAGGCAGCTGGCCAACCACCCAGACCTGGTGCTGCGATCCAAGACGGGGCTTGCCTCGAAGCTGCTCGGCGAAGACCAGAGCGAGATTCACGTTTGCCGCATCTGCACCGACGAGGCCGAAGATGCCATCATGTCTCGATGCAAGCACATCTTCTGCCGCGAGTGCGTGCGACAGTATCTCGATGCGGACATTGCACCTGGTATGGTGCCCGATTGTCCTTACTGCCACGCGACGCTGTCGATCGACCTCGAGGCTGAGGCGCTCGAGCCCCCGCAGAGCTCGATCCGCATGAACGACAATGGCCGTCAAGGCATTCTCTCGCGTCTGGACATGGATAAGTGGCGATCGAGCACCAAGATCGAGGCGCTGGTCGAAGAGCTGACGCAACTGCGCAGCGAAGACAAGACGATCAAGTCGCTCGTCTTTTCGCAATTTGTCAACTTTTTGGACCTCATAGCCTTCCGCCTGCAGCGTGCAGGGTTCCGGATCTGCCGTCTGGAGGGCAATATGTCGCCCGAGGCGCGTAATCGCACGATCAAGCACTTTATGGAGAACCCGGGCGTGACGGTGTTCTTGGTGTCGCTCAAGGCAGGTGGTGTTGCACTCAACCTGACCGAGGCGTCGCGCGTGTACCTGATGGACCCTTGGTGGAACCCATCGGTCGAGGTGCAGGCGATGGATCGCATCCACCGTCTTGGTCAGCACCGTCCGATCATTGTCAAGCGTATGGTGATTGAAAACAGCATCGAGTCGCGTATCATCGAGCTGCAGAACAAGAAGAGCGCCATGATCGAGGCTGCGATTGGCAAAGACGATGGTGCCATGGGTCGCCTCAGCGTTTCCGACTTGCGTTTCCTGTTTACGCTGTGATCAGCGAGCTTTTCCCTCTTTTCTAGCATTGATCTTGCCGTCTCGTCTCTCGAGTTGCATCGTACTATGTTGGGTATCAAATTCAAGTTTCTCTGTGCTCATCGTCAGGAATCTGTCTGCAATGTCATTGTCGCTGTCCATCTCGTACAGCGTGCGGTCGATCGAAGCTTTTGCAGGGACGTGAGATCGAAAAGCAGGAACTTCGGCCTTCTCCGAGAAGGCAAGTCGGTAGCTGCGTGTTGCATCTGTGAAATGGCCAAAACTGCACCAAAATTGCAAAAGCGAGACGGCTAATTGGGCGGCAAGGTGAAAAGGTGCTTGCTTGCTTGTTAGCTGCTGCTGCCGTTGTAATCAGCGCTTTGGGTAAGCCTTGGCATTGTAACCCACGCAACCGGGAAACGCACGAGCATTCAATGTGCTGTCCACAGAAGCTTGGCTCTGAGACGAGCAGGGAGAAGCGGCAGGACAGGGCTTTGCAACAGTCGATGATTCCTCAGCTCTGGCCGGGAAGGGCGGGGCGAATAACAAAGGCGAAAATATTATAAAAGAGCATTCTCGGAGTTGGCCGAGAGGGCTGCTGGCTGGGAATTTTCGGATTGGCATCAATTTTCATTAGATTTAAGCGATATCGCAGTGAGCTGGCCTGTGTGTGGGAATTTCGACGGGGGCGCGCGCCTGAGGTGAAAGAAAGATAGCGATGCACTGCGGGGAGTGGCAAAGCTATCGACCCGACGACCCTTGATTCCGGCCCAGGCAGCATACGCTGTCAAAAACGAGACACACAAACCTTATCAGGACCCGGTTTGTCGGGAGCTGCGATATCAAAGCCCCCCTTTTGCTTGGCTCACCACCAAATCATCCCCTCTTGCTCAATCTACCTATCTACCTGCCTGCACAGACGTACATTGCTCGACAGCCCGTCGCTCCAACAACCCCACCACCAAACTCGCCTGCAAATTGCTGATACCTTCTCAACACCACAGAGGCCTGTCGTAGTCGAGGTAGCACGAAAGCGTCGGCCCTTCAGATCAACATGCCAGTGCCAGCACCATCCACCAAGGTGGTTGACGGCTTTGAGCTGCCAACCACATTCACACAGACCGTCTCGAAACTCGTCTTTACCGTCAACAATACTCGCTATCAGCTCTCGCCTGCCAAAGGCGACGATCTCGACCTCACGCTGCTCGAATTCATCCGCAGCAAGGGGTTCACCGGTACCAAGCTGGGATGTGGTGAAGGCGGGTGTGGTGCATGCACGGTGGTTGTGGGCAAGTACGATGTGCAGCTACCGGGCTCATCGGCTGCGTCCAAGGCCCCGTACAGGTACAAGTCGGTCAATGCGTGTTTGCTTCCGCTTGTCGCAGTTCACGGCTGCCATGTGCTGACCGTGGAGGGGATCGGATCGAGTTCCAATCCGCATCCAATTCAGGAGCGCATTGGCAAACTATTCGGCTCCCAGTGTGGCTTCTGCACGCCGGGTATCGTCATGTCGCTCTACGCTACCGTGCGCAACGGATACGGACATCTCACCGAGGAGGATATCGAGCATTCGCTCGACGGCTGTCTCTGCCGTTGCACCGGCTACCGTCCCATCCTCGATGCGGCAAAGTCATTTGCTACCGTCAAGGGCACCGCCTCTACCGAAGCCAGCTCCTCCAGCAACGGCAACAGCGACGATTCCGACGATTCCGAGCCTACGACACCGCCTGAGGCCGATCTCATCACACGAACTGCCTGTGCCAAGGGCGCCGATTGCTGCATGGTCAACGGCAAGTCAAAAGGATGTGCACCCAGCCCAGCTGCTTCCACCCCGGGCATTTCGACGACGGCAGACGCTATCCACAAGGTGCTCGACCCGGCCCAGTTCAAGCCGTACGATGCTGCTGCCGAGCTCATCTTCCCTCCGTACCTTGCAAAGGACTCTTTCGACTCGCAGGACCTCGTCTTTATCGAGGAGCGACCAGATTCGGATGATCTCGAGACCGAATCCACTCAAGCGAGATCAACATCGGCGAGACAGGTGTGGCTTCGACCGGGTTCTCTTCAGTCTTTGATCGAGTGCATGAAGCTCTACGGTCTCGATGCGGGAGGAAAGATCCGCAGTGGCAATACCGAGACAGGCATCGAGGTCAAGTTCAAGCATCTCAAATACAGCGTCTCTATCTTTGTCTCGGACCACATCAAGGATCTCGCCTTTTACCGTTCCGACGAGCGTGGTATCACCATCGGCGCCAATCTGAGTCTCACCGACCTTGTTCGTCAGCTCAAGTCTGAGCGTCCGGCCTCTGCGTATGCGCAGCAGGTCAAGCGTGCCATTCTTGACAATCTCGCCTACTTTGCGTCCAATCAAATCAGAAATGTGGCAACGCTGGCAGGTAACATTGCGACCGCATCGCCCATTTCGGATCTCAACCCTGTCTGGGTCGCTACCGGTGCTGAGCTGTCTTACATTGAAACCTCTTCCAGCGAGGAAAAGAGTGTCAACATGCGCGACTTTTTCTTGGGTTACCGCAAGACCGCATTGCCTGCCGGTGCTGTGATCACCAAGCTCTTCGTTCCTTGGTCCGATGACGCTGGAAGCGTGGTGCAGGCCTTCAAGCAGTCGAAACGTAAAGATGACGATATCGCCATTGTCAATGCCTGTCTCCGTCTTTCCGTTCGCGAGGACAGAATCATCGATGCCACGCTAGCTTTTGGCGGTATGGGCCCGACCACGATGCAGAGTGTCGAGGTGCAAAAGTTTTTGCAGGGCAAGCAATTTAGTGCGCCCGAGACGTTGGCCGAAGCGCTGCAGCTGCTGGCCAAGCAAGACTTCCCGCTCTCGTACGGCGTGCCTGGTGGCATGCCTATCTTCCGCAAGACGCTCGCACTCGGTTTCTTGACGAGGTTCTGGGGTCTTGCTGCACCCCGTCTCGGGCTGCCAAAGCTAGCGACGGCGCTCGCAGCGCTTCCGGACCTCGAGGAGTTGGCGACCAGCACGGTAGAGCGACCCGCCACGTCCGGCCAACAAGATCTTGAGAATGTCGCCATCAAGCAACCTGTTGGCGACTCGATCCCGCATCTTTCGGCCATGAAGCAGGTGACTGGTGAAGCCGTGTACATCGACGACATGCCACCGGTCGCCAACGAGCTGCATGCCGGCTTTGTGCTGTCACAGCGTGCTCACGCTATCCTCAGCAAGGTTGATGCCACCGAGGCGCTAAAGATGCCCGGTGTCGTTGACTTTATCACCTACAAGGACATTCCTGAAGGCGGTAGCAACATTTGGAATCCGCCATCGATGGATGAGACTTTCTTTGCTGAAGACAAAGTCTACACGGTTGGTCAAACCATTGGTGTCATCGTTGCGGATACAAAGCGCAACGCACAGGCCGCGGCGAACAAGGTCAAGATCGAGTATCAAGACTTGCCGCACATTCTCACGATCGACGAAGCTATTGCGGCCGAAAGCTATTTCAAGCCGCGTCCTGTCATCCATCACGGCGATTCGACCGAAGAAGGCTGGTCGCAGTATGACCATGTTCTGGAAGGCGAAACACGCATGGGAGGTCAGGAGCATTTCTACCTCGAGACCAACGCCTGCCTTGTGATCCCAGGCAAAGAAGATTCCGAGATCGAGGTGATTTCTTCGACCCAGAACCCCTCGGAGACGCAGGTGTTCTGCGCTTCCATCCTAGGCATCCCGAACAATCGTGTTGTGACGCGAGTCAAGCGTCTGGGCGGTGGCTTTGGAGGCAAAGAGTCGCGTACGATCGCCTTTGCCGCACCCCTCACTCTGGCAGCGAAGAAGCTCGGTCGTCCAGTGCGTGTGATGCTCGACCGTGACGAGGACATGCTTACCACCGGTCAACGTCATCCTTTCCTGTGCAAGTGGAAACTCGCATTCAGCTCTTCCGGCAAACTCGAGCGTCTCGACGCGAAGGTGTACAACAATGGTGGTTGGAGTCAGGATCTTTCGCAGGCAGTCCTCGAACGTGCCATGTTCCACATTGACAATTGCTACAACATCCCGCACCTGCACGTCGAGGGTTTCATCTGCAAGACCAACACCATGTCCAACACGGCTTTCCGAGGATTCGGTGGTCCGCAGGGAATGTTCTTCACCGAAGACTTTGTCAGCAAAGCTGCAGCGGTGATTGGGATGCGACCCGAGGTGATGCGCGAGATGAACCTGTACAAGGAGAACGAGGAGACGCACTTTAGGCAGAAGCTGGTCGATTGGAATGTGCCCACGCTCTGGGAGCAACTCAAGCAGTCGGGCGAGTTTGAAGCGCGATCTAAGCAGGTGGATGAGTTCAACGCTTCGCATCGGTATAAGAAGAGAGGTATTGCGATGATCCCGACCAAGTTTGGTATCTCGTTTACCGCCATCTTTTTGAACCAGGCGTATGGTGTGGTGCATGTCTACCACCATGATGGCAGTGTGCTTTTCTCGCACGGTGGAACAGAGATGGGCCAAGGCTTGCATACAAAGATGGCGCAAGTGGTGGCGACCGAGTTGGGCATTCCTGTTTCGATGGTTCATTTGAGCGAGACGAGCACGGCGCAGGCCTCCAACACTTCGGCCACTGCTGCATCGGCGAGTTCGGATCTCAATGGTATGGCGTTGAAAAACGCTTGTGTGCAGATCAATGGATCCATCGCACAATACCGACGCGATGCAGCTGCCAAAGGTCTCGCTGGTGTAGAGGCGTGGAAGGATGCCATTCACGCTGCCTACTTCAACCGCGTCCAGCTGTCTGCCATCGGTCACTACCGTACGCCTGGCATCGGATACAACTGGTCAGATGGCACGGGTACGCCGTTCTTCTACTTTACCCAGGGTGTGGCCATCTCCGAGGTGGAGCTTGACACGATCACGGGTGACCATAGAATCGTGCGTGCAGACGTGCACATGGATATCGGACGATCCATCAACCCTAGCATCGACGTTGGTCAGGTCGAAGGCGCTTTCACCCAAGGCTTTGGTTTGTTCACCATGGAGGAGACGCTCTATCTCAACAACGGCCAACTCGCTACTCGTGGACCTGGCAACTACAAGATTCCTGCCTTCCTGGATACCCCGACCGACATGCGCATTTCGTTCTTAAAGGTGCAGGATGCCTCGAACCCGAAATTGGCGAGACACAACAAACATCTGGGAACGATTCAGAGTAGTAAAGGTATCGGTGAGCCGCCGCTGTTTTTGGGCAGCAGTGTGTTTTTCGCGTTGAAAGAGGCAATCAGTGCTGCGAGGTTGCATTATTGTGATGGCGAAAGGGAGAAGGAGCTATTCCATTTGGTATCGCCTGCGACGGCAGAGAGGATCAGGGTGGCGATCAACGATCCTTTGGTCAAATTGGCACAGGAGACCACGCCAAGGAGGGATGGAGAAAAGTCGTTTTTCGTTAGCATTTCGTGATGTGATTGTTCACAGTGTTGTATATGACTTTCGGTTTTCTTTGCGTTCTTTTCGGGAAATGTTCTTAACGTTATGTCGATCAGTGATGGTTGTTTGTGCGCATTCGATCGACTGTGGGTTGAGATGGCTTTTCGTGGAAAAAGAGACGAGTTTGTCATTGACCTGAGCGATCTTGTCGACCAGTTTGCTCGTATTCGCGTTGGATGGCATATCGCTTGCACTCGAGCTTGTGTCACATGTGAGCGTCGAGCCTATCCCGCAGTTAAGCGCCGTTATTTCGCTTCCATTTTTGCTTTGTAAGGCTTCAACGTCTTGCAACCGGAACATTCTCAAGGATAGCGATTGACTGCGGGAAAGGTGAGAGGACAAACGAAGCGATGCTAGGGGAAGAAAATGCCTGGCGGGAACGGATATAACGTAATTACAGTAGTACCGACGCAGAAGTAGTACCGACGCGTTTTTGAGCTTGAATTTTAGTATGATGGCAGTACTCGTCATGATCGCGTGCTCGGCCGTCTGTGATTGTGAGGAGCTCAAACTGAGATTGCGAGATGCTGTGATGCTACGATACATTATTGGAGAGACGTGACTAGTGGTTGGTGCATGAGGGGCCTGCAACGGGGAGCGTTTCGAAAAAGCCATAGGGATCCTCCTCATCATCCATGATGGCGCTGAGAGGCTCATCGTCGTCAAGGTTGTCATCGATATCAGGCACTGCTGGCGTAGCGGCGACGTCCAATGACGACAAGAAGCCTTCAACGGCAGCCTCCAGAGGCTCGACACCATGATCAGCTGCCGCAGCAGGTGGTACTACCACCATCTCCTCCTCCTCCTGCCCATTCTCGCCACTGTCGCTTGCGATCCAAACACCTTTTGCAACCAGCTCGCGCTCAGCATCCTCTCGCGTGATGATACGGTCCGTTGTGAGCACACGTGCATCGCCGCCCTTCCGCTTTTTGCCAAGCTTCTCCGACGATTTCTTGTGGCGCTGCTGTTGCATCTGCAGCATGGCCACCTCGGCTTCTAGAACCGCAATGGAAGCCTGCGCCTCCTCGTGTGCCTGCATGATCAAATGTTTGAGTGCCTGTGCATCCCTGAGGTCGGATTCCGAGCGGTAGGCATCAACAGTGGCGTTGAATGCCGAGGCTGAGCATGGAACAGAAAGTTCCTGCAGCAGGAGGCGTACCTGCAACTCGGAGCCTCCTCCTGCAGCAGAGGACTCAGCAAGTTGGGCCAGCACCTTGTTGGGGCTTGCTTCAACATTGATAACCAAGTTGAAGGAAGCTTTGTACAGTGCCACGTGCTAGGCACGGCCTCCAATTGCCACTGTTTGCCAATGGTGTGATGCATGCCCTGTTTAATGAGCGGTGGCAGTACCTGGCCGCCACTTCCGATGCACTCAATCACTGCTGCCGACTCTCGGGTTCCTGACTGGGCTTTGAACCGAGCTGCTGGAACTGCGTTTGGTACAACAATGCGCTTGCTAGCAGCAATACCAAGCATGAAGCCCGTTTCGTCCATGTTGAAGACGTTTGCTGATGCCACGCTGTACTCACGCATGATGGCGCCAAGCTGATCGAACCACTTCCAAATGGTGGACTCATTGGCCTTGGAAAGGCGTTCATTGTCAAGGCAACGAGACCAATGGGTCCGAATTGCTAGGTGTTGCAGCAGGAACGACTGCAGCCATGCATGCGAAACTTCCGACGGCTAGGGACCGTCAGGAACAGGCCGTATGATGGTGGTGGCGTACTGACGGAGAAGAGCGGGCCTCAGAGGGTATCCGCTGCAGGCACAGTGCCGGATATGGTTCAGTATTGCTGTTTCTGCAGCAGGTGTAAGCGCCTGTTGGCCGGCCTGAGCGCCTTTCTCAGGTTGTCGGCCATTTACACGGTGGCATAGGGTCGCTTCAGGAATGTTGTTTGCTGCAGCAGCCTTCCGAATGCTGTTGTAGGTCCCGTTGCCAAGCTCGGCAGCGGCTTGCTGCAGTCAAGACTTTCGCCGATCACAATCAGCGGCCTTTGCGGCTCGGGAGGTCACGGAGCGCTTTGAGAAAGGGCGTTGCAACATGTTGGCGACCTGCAATGCAGGGTAAAACGGTTATATTACGGATATGAGCAGCGTTGATGGTGTAGGCGGTGCCAACGGCAACTTCCAGAAAGTTGGATGGTGGGATTCATGCAAGGCACAGACACACGGCGACTTCTGTCTCACACTACTCACACCATACTTGGTGGGATTCGGAAATTTAAATTCGCGTCGGTACTACTTATGCGTCGGTACTACTGTAATTACGTTATTGTGCGAACTAGAGATACAGAAGAGGGGGGGGAAGAGATACAAATCTGGACGGTGGTCGGTCGAAAGCGAATCTACTGGTGAGTTAGAGTAGCAGCTGACGATCTTCTGGCGGTTTGAGGTGGGTACAGGCTCAAGATGGGAGGCAGGGTAGGTCTGCTGCTACCATTGAACGAGCCTGCCGACGACGACGATGACGCTGAGGGCGACGAGTTGCCTCCTTTGTTCCGAGCCGCGGCCGCTTCATCGGCAGCATTGCTATAGATGCGGCCGATACTGTCTCTGTGACCACTGGCGATAGGAGCGGGCACATAGTCCACATCGGGGGATTTACGGCTGCTCAATCCGGTCGCTGAGCAAGACAGTGGTCGTTCGCCAAAGTTGAACGAGGTCGCCTCGCTGGTAGAAGACGTTGGCGTGGAGGTAAACCCTTCGCGACCTGCAGAGCTAGACGTGCCGACACTCGACGACGAGGAGCGGAATTCTAGCGCGGGTCGCGTGCGTTCGTCATGCGTCATGGGTGAGAGATGGCGATTGCTGCTGCTGCTGCTAGTGGCTGCGCGTGCGCCTGCATGGTATTGAGCATTGGTGTAGCCGTTGTGTTCGTCATCCTGGGGTGTTGGTGCCCAAGTCGAGCGCGCGGTGGCGTGGAGCTGCGGGTGCGGTGGCAGATGCGAAGACGAAACGTGAAGCGGAGGAAGTGCATATGAGCGTACCGGCTGCGATGATGATCCGGCACCAAGACGCGAGAGGCTCGGCAGCTGGGGAACAGCCTTGTCGGCTCCTCGGAATGTCGGGCTGAGACGATGGCTTGACAGAGGTGGCAGCATCTCGCCCGTGTACTCGCGACGGTCGTCGGTAGCGATGCGTTCGCCCGAATTCGCACGGTGCGGGATGGGTCTCACCAACTGAGCCTGCTGCACTTGCGATGCTTGCACGTTGACGTCTCCGTAGCGCGATCGCGACAGCAAAGCACCGCCATACTGAGCAGGCCGACTGTCAAACTCTCCCGCCGCATAGCTCTGCCTTCTCGCTGCAGTCACCGACCTCTCGTCGCCATAGTAGAAATCTTCGGGCGACTTTCTCTTTTTAGGATTCTGCTTATCGTTGGCCTTTCGCAACTTGTACTTCATGCCCCTGTCCACCAGCGCATCCATGAGCGCCGAAGAAGCCGACAACCCGGGGTGCTTCCTTCGTTCCTGCACCTCGAACGCATCACTGTAGACAGAGGCAATCTTGAAAATGCGCAGACCGACACGGTCGAAAAGGTCGAATCGCAGACGGTAGACGCCTCGGTTGCGTACACCGAGCTCTTTGAAGACAAAAAAGCTCTGGTCCTCGCGTGTGTCGATGCGCGAGTTGAAAGGGCTCTGCAGCGTGTCACCCACCAAAGGCTCGATCCGGCGTGCGTCCGGAAGGCACTCTTCCATAGGTGCGTCTCCTCGAACCAGCTGTGCACGAATGAATACTTCGGGAAGCGAGAGCAGCTGTTCGTCGCCGGAACGATCGATCAGGAGCTCGCAGACAGGAGGCGGGTCGATGGGGACGGATCGAGCGGTGCGAAGCGACATCTGACTGTTGCCAATGGCAAGGCCACGTCGAGGTTGTTGTCGGATGACAAGAGAGAAGCGGGGTTCGCGGCGGCCTTTGTCACCGTACAAGGAGAGTGCATGGGTGACACTGGGCAGCAGAAGCCAATCGGATCGATTGGCGAGCGATGTTGATGATGACGAAGATCCTTCAGCACGAGAACCAGCACGGTAGCTCATTTGCTGGGAGACGGGTACTTCGAGCATCGGTGGCGTGGCATAGCCTCGTGGGGCCTCTTGCTGTTTCTGCTGCGAAGCGTAGCCTGGTGCATGTTGGCGTTGCTGCTGAGCAGGGTAGCCATATTCGTGTCTGCCGGCGTCAAGGCGCTTTGGTGAATGTGCGTTGATGCTGTTGTATTGAGGGTTAGAGATGGCAGGTAACGACGAACCTGGGAAGCGAAGGCTGCCTTTCTCGTAGTACCGATCGTCATCCATCGGATCGCTACGCCCAGACTTGGAAAGTCCGTGTGACCAGCTAGGAAGCTGGTGCGGCAAAAGGATGGCTGTAATGGTGAACAACTAGGCCGCCAGGGATGCGACCTGTGTGTTGTTGCGGTTAGACGAGTTGAACAGGAAAGGAGATGGACAGGCGTTTTGTCGATATGCCAGCCAGATCGAGTGATCTTGATGGTCGTCGTTAGTCGAAAGGTAGAGCGCTCTGTACTGGCGACGAGATATGGCTGAGAGGGTTGATGGTGATGGTAGGATGAGGAGCAGCTAGGGAGAGGAGAATGCAGATGCGTGCCAAGGAACGAACCAGGATAAGGGGTGAAAGTAAGCTGGTAAGAACTGTCGACGAATCAACAAGGACGATCTTGGTACCCCAATTCGATGCTCAGCAGTGTACGGTAACGGGTACAACGCTGTGGCAAGCGGCGAATGGTCGACAGAGCCATATGCCAGCAAGCAAGAATGTTTTTGACGAATCCGTGGTGCTGCGCGTGGGGATGTTGTTGGAGTGGATCGCCGAAGAGGAAGAAGATCCATGAATGCTTGTGCAATGTACCATCAAAGACGACGACCGATCTCCCAGGCTCATCACAGGACGGGCTTATGCGACGAGATGTGACAGGGCAGCTCAGTATGGCAAGCTAGGACCCGCGTCGGGAAATCCAACAGGGTTGCATTTGCATGTGCCAGGGATCTGGTCGGAGAACCAACAATATGAGTGGAAGCAAACGATGAGAAGGGCCCAGCGACGTACCAGCGGAATCTCTAACCGAAAGCTGCTGGAAGCGTGCCGGACAAGGGTGGGGAACATGTTACAAGGACTAGGAGAAGGAGAAGGCCGTGAGGCGAACCCGTAGACCACTTCTTACTCAAAGGAGACGCCGACGGGCCCAAAGTCGGAATCCAGGCCCTGGCGGAGTCGGCTTGGATGCCAGAATCAGGTGTTTCCATCTCCGTTTGATGGTACCAGCAAGTCGGTACAGGTCAAAAAGCTTGCGGTGGAAGGTACGCATAAGAAGCGCTCAAATGGGGAGGGAGGGCCGGCTTTGCAGGCGCGGTAGCAGTGTGGCTCGGCATCCGCGCAATCAGCAGAACCCGAAAACAAGCGAAGCCCACCTGCAGCGGCCTGAAGGACACCGGAATGCCAAAAGGGAAAGGGAAAGGGAAAGGGAAAGGAGGGCGGAGTAGAGATGGCGGCGGCGAATGAATCCCAGGCCGGGCTTGTCGGCAAGCCAACCAAGTTGAACAGCAAGCCGCCCTCCGACAAGTGAGGCAGGAAACCTCAGCCTCGGGGGGGCCTTTGTGCGTTCGCTCATGCGCACCTTGTCTTTCATCAATGCAGAAATGGAAGGCCGAAACAGGCCTGATGTACAGCAATAGAGTTTTTTTGGCAGCTGATCATCGTTCGCCAGGCGCGCTGCAACTCTCCAGTGACTCTAAAAATAAATTCCTACGCGCCAAAATCTTGAGGGGAAAAATCCTGGCACCGCCTTTGGGACCCAATCTCGTCCATTTAGGGAAACATAATGTAGAAACGGAACGCCGTGAAGCGGGACTCAGAGTTGATTCTACTCCTCGCCTAACTTTCCAACCAGCGCAGATGGGCTTTTTGAAGATTTGCTTTCCAGGTCCAGACCGTCAAGCGCATCCCGCCACTCTGACTTCACTTTCCAGCCCGTGTCCGCCTCAGCGCCCGTCGGCCAAAGCACAGATGCAGCCACAACGTTCGAGGAGGTGCTACTTTGATCGGAAGTGAACAATGAAGATCGGCTGGCCTATGATCCATACTACCGAACCTTTGAGGTAAGAGAGCGCGCTCATCCTCCCTCGGCGTGGCCTGTTGGAACGTGACTTTACCAGAACATATCGCATGGCTTAGAATAGGCGAGGTGGAAGAGCTTTGCCCATTCTCGTGGGACGCATGATGTACCAGACTGTTCATTGTGGCTTGCAGCATGTGAACGACGTCCAAGACAAGACAGGGGGGCATTGGATGGGTTTCGCGGAGCATATCGAGTTCTCTCAGGGCAGGGCGAGGCCCTAGGGTTCACCCCCACGCAGATGACCTGTTGAGGTGCACCGCTGGATGGCTGCCATGTATCGCGAGCGCTGCATGGCCACGCTTAAAAACAGCGAGACAATGAGACTGACAGGAGTTCAAATCCCGACGGGCTTTCACTGCTCCTTGGGTTGCCGCCTTCTTGTTTGGCCACAGGGTTCGCCATGCATGTCGAAAATCTTCAATTAGAATAGAAATCATTACAAATGTAAGTCAACCTCGTGGCTTTTTGGTACTGATTGTAGTCGATGGGTCTAGACCAAGAATTCAAGGCCTTTTTTGTTCATCAGATCCGAAATAAACAGAAAGCCGGAAAGCGATTCGGAGAGCGGTTGAAGGGAGACGCTGAATTTCGATTGCAGAGATTCTGGCTGCAACGCCTCCGTTGCTGAACAGGTTGCTGGCATCGAGACCCCTGGCGTCTCGACCGGAACGGAGTGCAACAATGTGCCGGCCCTCGATGCCATTGAGACGAGCGTTCAGTGCTGTCGCTTGTCCTTCCGTCGGAAGCGAACCAGGTAGGAAGCGTGTTGATTGTCGCTCAGATACGATTGCAGAACGCCGGCCGAAGGCTTAGAAGCGGCAGTGGCTCGGAGTGATGCTCGTGCGTTGTCCCGGTCTCTTTTGTACTGAACCTCGCTTCGAACCGTAGCAGGATCACACAATTCTCTTATGAGGTTGGCGCACCGTCGGAACGCTCTCTGAAAGCGTGTCCGGGAGCGAGATACGGCAGCCATGAAAAGCGCCGTGCAGCTCGTAGCGTAGCGAGTCTGGACTTGATACCGAGACCCGCATAGATTGCTTGCTGGAGGCTCACAAGGAGCCACAATCTAGGATGCATGCGTTGGTGGTGATTGGCCCGACGGGAGTCCGAATTTCCGCCAGCGGGATAGCCACGATACCAACGAGCAACTGTTGTACCCTATCTCGTTGCGTTATGCGCTTGACACTCAGTGCTTCTGGTACCGTGTCTCGCCGCCCAACATGCAACGGGAAGCCGCCTAATGCACTGCTGAGCTGAGCCAGGAGCTGACTTTGTACCGTTCCAGCTAAGATGTGATTTCCGCCATTCATCCGATTCTTGGCTCTGATCTGCCCGGATCCGTTCGCTCGATCGCGTCTCATCGGCTAGGCATCTCGTTTGACCCAGTACAAGACGCCACCATTGTTTCATTCCACTCAGGTTGTATAGATGTTGCGCAGACATTCCTTTGCACCATTGCAATGGGTCTGTCTATTGCAGGGTATATGAAGATGTTACGACCTTGCACGTCATCCGACCATCACGGGCGCAAGTGGACTGCTGAGCAGAGCAACACTGCTGGCTCATGTCGATTCAGCGGCGTTATGACCTGGCGCAAGAACGCAGAAACGGCATCTGCGCTCCAGCATCTCTTGCTCCAGCTTGCGTTGTTGCCGTTGCTCCAAGCGAGCTGCTTTCGCTTCTGCGCCATCGTCCGAGTCGTCATCGCTGCCGTCCTCAGATTCCTTTTCTTCCTCGTCCTTGTCTACATCATCCTCGCCGTCATCCGCTGCAGTCGTTCGCGGACAGTGAGCACATTGCCCTCTTCATCGGGAGCATTGCGAAGATGGTGTATCACATCCGTGACGCTC
>CAKMXS010000009.1:600000-778176 GCA_928852645.1 Mycosarcoma mackinlayi | reverse complement strand
CCCTATCTTTGGCGTCCCAACTTGGACCGAGCCAGACTTTACCGGGCCGTACCTCGGCCAAGTATTAATGAACTTGCGTAGGGTCTGATAATCAAAAGTACTTACTTTGGCCTTCTCTACAACTTTACTTAAGAAACCCTACCCTGTTTTCCGGACAGGACACCTTGTAAGCAGACTGTCTTCCAATTTGTAGTTGACCGTCTTCCAAGTTGTAGTTGACCGTCTTCCATTTTGAAGCAGACTGTCTTCCAAGTGAATACTGACACGTCTCATTTTGGAATTGAAATTACGTCTCAGGGCAAAACCGACCGTGTGACACATACTGGAACCCTAACCTCGAGCTGCCCGCCTAGCAATTTAGTTGATCTTAAAACACTTGAAGCGTTTGTTCAAGCCTTGTTCACTTCCTTTGGGGCTGAGTCGGCTTCAGGGATGTCTATCGACTCCTTCTCCCAATGCACAACAGAGTTTCAGTACGATGCTGTAATGAATCACAATGACGGGCGGTGATCGAACATGACAGCCTCGATCACTCAAACCAATTGCAGACATCTCTGTCACGACCCCAAATGGCATAGAAAGACACTGTGAAAGGGGGTATATTGCAGATGCCGAAGCTGAACCTGCAGCTGCCGATGCGAATACAAGAGATAGTGACAGTGACCGGAACACCTTTGCGACCTTCTAGCAGTGATAAAGTAGTTGATAAGGATGCTCTATGAAATTTGCTTTAACTGTGTGAACTGAGTGTGAGGCTTTCATGGCGCTGGCTTCCAGCCGCTCCGGAGCGCTTCTGCGCAGTCGTCCTTTTTGCGGCCAAGCTCGACGACAAAGCCAAAGAGCGAATGGCTGATCAAGTCTTGCCAGATGCGACTCCAGAGATTGACAATGTTGGATCGCATGATCCAGTCGTACATGAGATAGTCGTACCATTGGTACGTGGCCACGGCCTTGGGGTTGACAAAGATGAGCGGACGTTGTTTGCTTCGAACGTGAATGTCGTAGCTGGGAAGCATGCACTCCGAGGCTAAACAAAGAGGATGCGTGCGGAAACGAATTGGGCCATCATCGACGCCAGCGCCGGTGGACGAGTTGTTGTCCTGTTGAGTTGTAGGCAGGAACCACTTTGCGTCAAAGACAGTCATGCCGTTCCAACAGCTGTTGACGGGAATGATCTCGCCTTTGCGCAAGCTGCTGATGTCTTGCTCGAGCTTAAAGTAGGGCCACAAGGGTGTTGGTCGATAGCCTTGCACATCACGCATGACCCAGGTGTCGTAAAAGCCCAAAGGCAAGTAGTCGAGCGCGCAGACTTGATCGTAACGACCTTCGTTTGTTGTAAGGAGTTCAAGCACCGATTCCGGACGGAAGAAGATGTCATTGAGCCAGATGAGCTTGGAGAAAGTGCGACCGTGCAGTCCATGAACGCCAGCCTGAATGGGGTTGAGAGCTTCGTTTCTAATGAGGGCCAAGCGCTCTATGCGATCCATATCGTTTCTGCGGTTATTGTCGAGCATGCGGATGCTGTTCTGGACGCCACGCGCCTGAAGCTCGCTTTGGAAAGACGTGAGGAGTTGTTTGGTGCGATCCTGCGAATTGCTCTCGTAGATCGAAATGTAGACGTTTTTTTCACCCAGGCGATGGACGACGTCGAGGAGCGAGTCGGAAAAGGCAGGAAAGAGGTGTTCTGAGTTATACAGGTTGACCGCAACAAAGACGGTCTCGTTGTTGGTGGGCATGTCGGAAAAGTCGGAGAGTGTGCGATATGGACTGAAGGTGAAGGTGCGCCAAGCAACAGTGCAGAGAAGGGTGACAAGAACAGCTGCCTTGAAGTGGTCTCGTCTTATGCTGCTGGCAGTGCTGTTGTGTTGGTAACGCCTGGATGCCATGGCGACCAAGGTGGAGATTGTAGCGACGGGCAAGCCGACCCAGACGAGCGCGAGAAAGATGTGCAGCGTGGAAAACATGCGAAAGTAGAGATGGGCAAAGATCGAGATGAACAAAGGCAAGCCGACGAGTGATGAGACCAGTCCCAAGGTAGATCGTTCGGCAAAGCTGCCTAAGCTTCGGACCCATGGAGTTGAGGCCCAGTGATGCTTGGATAGAGATGGGTAGAGCAGGTCATGGTCGAGAGAGTGATTATGCGGCTCGCCAGATGCGCCCTCTCCCTGTAAGGGGAGTAGAGGCACCTTTTGCGAATATAGTTGTTGATGATGAAGCATAGAGTGACCACAACGTTGGCGCGGAACAGGGACGGGGGTGGTGGAAGAAAGGGAAAGAAGCGGTAGCAAGAGTTGCGTCTATCCTGCAACTCAACAGCCTTCTACGAGAATGTGTGGGCGCTGTTCGGGACGTTGTTCGGGGCTCAGCTACACGCACATACTGTATACACCGAGCAAGTCTGGAAACCTGCAAATGAAGATTAGAGGTGGCTGGGCTCGGATTGGCGAAGAGCTCAGATGCTTTTGCCTTGGATGAGGCCGGGCGAGATATTGGTGGGGAGTGCATGCACAAAGGCATCCAAGCATGTGGTCGCCAGGGTTGAGTTGGTCTGCGCCATACACTCGACATGATCCGCCGAGCTACATTACGCCAAGGCGGGCAGCACGGAGTCTCCGAGAAAGAAGAGACGGCTGGTGCAGATTGGCACAGCGCAAAGCTTTGTTCGCATCATGCTCGAATTGCAAAATACATGTCTTGAAAGTTTCCAAGCGATGGAAAAAGGCTCCCCGAGTGCCCAGAGGAACAACGTGTTTGCGGAACAGCGTGGATTGCCACATTCAGAAGTGCCGTCGTCGGAATGAAGTTAGCGCTACAGTCGAGAAAGGCAAGGCGAACCAGCAGGTGAGAGTGTATTGTGCAGTATGCATGAATCGACGTGCATTTCTGCGGAGTCTGCCGGGCTACATCAACACTATACTGAAACGGTCTCGAAGGCAAGGCACGAGGCGACCCTCGAGCATGGAAAAGGCTGTGTTGTTTTCCCAAAAAATGCCTTTCTGGAAAGAAAACGTGCCGTGATTCGCTCGCTTAAGGCGTTGTTGACAGTCGATCCGCCTTTAAGCCGCGTTTCAGAGATGTTTTGAATTTCGATAAATAAGACTCGTGAACCCTTTCGGCAGCTACACTGCTCTACCAGCCACAGCTCCGGGAGACTCGCCGAGAGGCGAAAGAGCACGCGCGAGGGTCCTTGGATGAAACGTGGCCGGGAAAGATAGCGGCTGTCCCGCTCTGTTTTTCGCGCTAGAAACTTTGCAGAAAGAGCAACTAGAGCGGTCTGAAAAGGCCTCCCGGTGCAGGTCAAGATTGGCAACCAGCGCAGGCTCACAGCGTGTCTCCTTTCTATTTCGGCCTGCGCAAATTCTGCGCTGTGAATGTGCTATACTGCAATGATTTGGCATGGCATATTGTATTGTACAAAAGATTGAGTTTTGAGTCGAAAACTGTCGCAACTGAACAATGGCTGCTTATCAAAATTTGGGTCTTTGCTATGCAAGAACCGCCTTGACCCTGGCCCTCGACCGGCGGTTCAGCCCTCGACGCATTGGAGGCTTGACACAAGTTTAGGGGATCAACCGGCCAAATTTTCCCTTGCCTAATAAAAGAGCGGCCCGGAACCTGCTCGGCCAGCCAAGAGGCAAGCGGCCCGAGCTTGCTTTCGAACCCACAGCGGCCGTGGCATACGTGAGCGAGTCTGAGCGAAGCGTGCGCAGCTCGTCATTCTTGTGTCAAGCTTTGCATCGGTGCCAAGACGCCACTCCGAGTTCGAGTGACTTGACTTCTGCCGGCGATCGATTCACCTGTCTTGCTCGGGAAGGATGCTGCCAGACTCGACCTGCACCGGGTTCCAAGATCCGAGCCCGGTGCTGTGTCGGCTCTCCCTGCCCGGTCAGGTGCGGTGCCGGCGTGATGATACGGAAGCTCATTGTTCGCGTCATGAGGATTATGACGCGCCCTGAATGTCGGCTTCCTGTTTTGAGCATAACTTGACGTAGGGTCTTCGGTCCTTCCATATCGTCAAAGACCATCTTCGGCGGTTGAGCTTACTTGAGGCGAAACTCGGCTCGCGACTCACAGGCTGGACTTGCTTCCCCGAGGGACTCTCGGCAATCCTCAGTCACCAGCCGCCAACCCGCATCGATGGTCAAGGGTTACGGTATGGCGCATACTGATGCGTGATCTGATCTTTCAAATTGCTAGGAGTTTGCTACAGGGTCGGAATTCGTCAAAGTAGCTTCGAGCGACAAATGCGTGGCTTGACGCTCGAATGCCCCGCCTGGAGGTATGCGCGATGCCACCATATCCTCTTTGCTGGCCTCGCGAGGTGTTGACGATTCGGCGCTCATCGACGCTTTGCCTGCTGCCTCGGCTGCTGCGGCGGCCTCCTTTTTCTGCCGAACGTGTTCTCTGAGCTTGCCACCGTGGATGTAGAGCAACAACGGCAGCGGCGTCAAGAGCAACGCCAGACCTCCCAACAAGCTGGTGGCGCCTTGCACAGTGATACCTCTGCACATTTGTCGTGTGAATAACGGCAACGCTGCCGCAAGCGCCGAACGACAGAATCCAGCAGCTGCCAGCACGCTAGGCGCCGAAGGACCTCCATACGCAACCAAGTACGGGATCAACGATGTGAAAGCCGACATGGAACCTGCACACAGCAGTACGATGCCGATGGCGGGCACGATCCAATGCACGTTGGTGAACGGGACGGTCCATGCAAACAAGAGCAAACCCACGGGTGCAAGAGAGCATCCGTAGATGGCATGAATGAGCGACGTCTCAGGCGGCAGCATGGCTTTGCCGCTCGTGGCGCGGATGCGTCGATTGATGGCTTCTTGCACCAAGAGATAGTTGGAGGCGGCCATGGAGAATCCGATAAAAAGGGTTAGATAGATCAGCCCGATGGATTCGGGCTTGAAGCCGCGAATGGTGGCGAACGCAAACGGAATGATGACGAAAAAGTCATAAATGATGGCGTACAACAATGACGTGTAGATCGAGATGACCAGCACAACACGATCGGTGAACAGCCAATGGAAGGGCAACTTGATCGACCGAGCGATGGCGTTGCCGAGCGAGCACACGGATCTCGAAAGTCGCAGTGGTAGCGAAGGTACCGCCTTTTCGCTAATGGCATCGCTTGCATCTTTCGTGGCGTACCGCGCATCGTGAAGTCGCTTCAACCTCGGATGATCGGTTTCGGGCACAAAGAGAATGCCGAGCACGGTGACCACGGCAACAAAGATGGCTTGGTGCCTCAGATTCCATCGCCATCCCGCGCGTTCGTTGACAAAGGCGCCGACCAAGCCTCCCAGAGCTGGACCTGCAAATGCCGAAAAGCCGTAGCACGTAAAAAAGGGTGCGTATTTGGACGGCGTCGTCATGTCGCTATAGGATGCGGGCACGTTGTTGAGCGCCGATGCTCCAGCAATGCTGCTCAAGAGTCGAAAGGTGAGGATGGCGGGCAAGTTGTTGGACTCGGATACGATAAAGCAGCAAGCGGTGAAGAGAATCCAAGAGATGACGTATACGGGACGCTTGCCATTGGTCTGCGCGAGCGGTCCCATGAGCAGCGGCCCAAGGGCAAAACCCAAGACGTAGAGCGAAAGGCCGAGTGTGATGACTTCGGCGCTTGCATTAAAGTGTTGTTGCAGAGAAGTGGCTGAGAGGGCAAAAGCGGTAGAGAGGTAGGTAAACGAGAGGACCATGGTACCAAGGACCAAAGTGACCCTAGTCTTCTTGCGCGTGCTCCACTCGCGTGGATTCTCCACCGCCGGAATGGACGAAGACAAGGCCGATGCAGTCTCTGCCCTCATTGTGCTATTGTGAGAATCTTGAAGCCTTTCGGAAAGGGTTTTCTGAGCCGCAGATGTTGTTGTAGAGGATTGATGCAGCTAGCTGGTTGCCTTACGTCTAGGGTATTGTTCGTTGCAGCTTTTCACTTGCTGTATCTATCCAAGCCGCTGAGACAGATTCTCACGCAATAGGGCCACTTTTTGGCTGAAGGCGCGAATGATGGCTGTCTATGAATGGTAGGAGGCGTTGTAGGGAGGCAGCATGCTAAGCTTCTTGTCAGTGTCCGTGGCGGCTCAGCGTTGGATCCTCATCGAGCTTGAGGTGGTGGAAGGTTGGAGGAATGTAAAGGGCCTCAATCAGAGTAGGGTGCAACAGTAACGCCGTCTAGAAGGGAGACGAGCGGATCGATGAGAGCTAAGGGCTGGAGGGACAAGACTTTGTCTACTAAAGCCGGTTGGTTGCCCATTAGCATCCGAACGGCAAAGCTCAACTTTTAGACAGCCGAACAGGAATATTGCCGCTTGCACATGGTTCGTCGTCGGCAATAACAACGGAAGCACTTTACAGAGACACAGACACATACTTGAAAGCGGTCGGTCCATGCCCATTGCTTTCCATGCTACAATCGCAGCGGAGATTATCGAAGACATGAATTGCAGCTTCAGTCATGGTCAAGTGTAGCTGCTGGATAGGCCCGTACCGTTTCCGCTGACAGCCAACGTCGAGATCGGAGAGAGCATCAATCCTTTCAATCTCGGACTCCGTAGAGAACTTTGCCGTTCGCATGGCTCTCCTTCACCTTGCGTCGAGCAAATAGCGGCAAAAAAATAGCCGGCGGGGATTCATTCCTCCCTGACTTGCCTTAGCGTATCTCCATCGATCTTGATGCAATCTTGATCCAGTGTCCCCGATTTGTACTCGCTGTTCTGACCAGAGACCAAAGTTCAGGGTCCAAGCTCTTGCCTCGCCTAACCTTGTTTAGAGGCTTGTTTGCGATGCACTAGTTGGGTGTTGGTCCTTGGCCCTTTGACTAGCGTCTACCACAGCCTTCGCCATCTTGAATCATCGTCGCGGACTGCAACGTCAACCACCGACAATGACCATGACTTCTGGCTTGGCCGATTTTACGCCGTTCCACAGCTTGGCTGGTGGACTGATGATGGCGGCATCCTTGCATACCTTGCTCTCCAAGCTTGGTCTGGTGCTCGGCATCTCGGGCTTTTTCCATTCCACCGTAACTTCCACTCTGAACGCATTCAAGAGCTCTTCTTCGCACAACTTAAAGACTTCCTCGAGCTACACGCCAACTTGCACGCCATCCCTTTTCCCACTTGCTGCTCGCTACTTCACAGCCGGGATCTTTCTTGGAGGCGTCGTACTTGGCTTGGCACGCAACAGCGTCGAAGCAGGGCTTGGAGTTTCGATCTTGGACAAGACCGCAAAGAACACCTCGCTACTTTCCATGGCTAGCCTCGGAGCACTCGTCGGACTCGGCACGAAGCTCGGCAACGGCTGCACATCGGGCCACTTCCTGTGTGGCCTCTCTCGGCTCTCGCTTCGTTCGCTTGTAGCCACTGCTACTTTCTTTGGCGTTGCCGTACTCACCCATCTCTCCGTCGCTTCCAAGTCTCTACCTCAAACTCTGCCGCGCGGATCGACCTTCTCCAGCCATTTGCCAGCGACGTTTCCACAGCCACGCTTTCTCACGTTGCTCGCGCTTCAGGCCCCAGCGCTCATCTACATGAATATCCACCACATCCTTGGTGCTACCGATGCCTCACTCAGCACTGAAAAGAGGAGAACAAGCCAAGTACTTGCCGCAAAGATTATGGCCTTGGCGGTTGGCGTCCATTTTAGCTTCGCGCTCGGCATCAGCGGCATGATGCGACCATCGAAGGTGCTCGGCTTCCTCTCCTTGTCACCAGCGCTTATTTCCACCGGTGCCTGGGATCCATCTCTCGCCATGGTAGCTGTCGGCGGCATTATTCCTGCTTCGATTGCTTACTTCCGACACGTTAAGCCCAAGCAGGATGAGCTACGACGACGCGCTACTCGAGCAGATCCCAAAAAGGAAGCAGCCAAGCAGGACCCTCAGCTGCAGCCCGAGCTGTCTCTAGTCGCTTCTGAGTGGCGAACGCCGGCCAACCCCAGCAAGATCGACGCTAAACTCATCATCGGATCCATTCTATTTGGCCTGGGCTGGGGAGCTACGGGCCTGTGTCCTGGCCCAGCACTTGGCTCTCTATCGTCCCTGAGTGTTCAAGGAGTTGCTCAAGGCACCACCTCGGGCGTGACCGAGCTGCTTGCTTTCGTAGCTGCCATGGCAGCTGGCGGTCAACTTGCTGGCTTGCTTTGATCCTTACGCTATTCTCTCTCTCTCTCTCTCTCTCTCTCTCTCTCTCTCTCTCTCTCTCTCTCTCTCTTTTCTTCTCCCTGCATGCAGACTTTTGATTGTAGCGAAAGATTCGAACAACAGATGGTGAATTGAACCTTGCTCCAGGGAACAAGCTCGATTGCGATACGGTGGGCTCGTAGGCTCTTTTACTTTTTATATTAGATTCCAAAATCTTACTCCAGCGAGCCACCATGACCGTGGACGACTCCAGGTGCTCGGCGTGAGCCGCGCTAGTCTGTAGCAAAAAGTGCTATAGGTAGCAATTCTTCCAGTTGCCACCAGCCTGAGCAAAGCTTTGACTGGCTACAAAGTCGTCAAGCTTGCACAAGCCTGCAGCGGCGTGCTTTCGACCCTGAACCTGAGCGCTGCAGCCCTTCAGACACGAAAGTGGGACCACAGCGTCGTTCAGAATGATACGTACGTACTTGTCGGATTTGTCCTTGCACGACAGTCGTTCCACTTCGATGCGACCACCCATGGGTGCAATGTGGGCTGCGTTCCACAATCTGTCTTTGCTTGGATAGCTGGTCGGGTTGAGTTTGTCCTCGAGCAGTCCCATGACAGCGACCGCCGAAGAAAGCTGGGTGTCGTGCGTAAAGTCGAGATAGATGGGCAGGCCTAGCGGAAATGTCTCTTGGTTGGCATCCAGGGTTGTGTTGGTGGAAGTGTGGTCCTTGACAGGCGTATCGGTCAGTCGAGCCAGAAGCTCGTTGACCCAGCCCACACCCCAGGCTCTGCCAAGCGGTCCACCGTAACCGGAATTTTCATACTGCTGCAGATCTTGGCCATACGAGTAGAGTTCCCACTCGCGCAGTGAAAAGATGGCGCAGAACGGCGAAAGGTGGCCGAGGTAAGCTGACTGAAAGGGGCACGCATTCTGCATCGCCTGCACGTCGGTCGTGGTGAGATTGAGATTAGGCAATGCGCGTTGCAGACGCTGAACAACATTGGGAAGCCAAATCTTGTTCCAGGCGGCAAAGGCTTTGTCAGAGGAGGTGTCATTGTTGGTGTACGGGCAAGTTCCAACGGCCAGGGAGTCATTGAACGTCGTCAAGCTGTCAGGAAGGGTTAAGAGGGGAGCTGCAAGGCGCTGACGCCAGTCAAGGCCCATGAAGCCTTCCGAAAAAGCCCAGCTTGTCACATTGACTCTGCTCTGGTCCGTCGTCCTGACAAATACCGGCAAAGAGTGGTTGACGGGTGCGTTGTACCAGTCGTTGTGGCCAAGCAAGTGGCCGTACCTGTTTTTGAACCTGTAGCCACTAGCGTGAGCGTCCTCGGCGCCATACGCAGTGAGTAGCTCTGGCGTCACAGCGGAATACTGCTGCTTCAGTTCGGACAGGAATGCAAGCTCGGGATGAGCTTCACCATCGCCAATGCTGAATTTGAACTGTGCATCTTCAGCAGTGCTGGCGTTGACCAGCTTTGAGATCATTGTGGCAATTCCGGAACCAACACCTTTGGAGGGGCCACGAAAATCATGCCGCATCAAAAGATTGACCTGTTCGACCTCGCAGCCAGGAAAGGTCTGGCTGGGGATGTCGTAGCGTCCAACATCACCACCAGGTACGTAGAAGGACCAGCCGCCAAAGTTGGTGAGGACGTGCGGATCGACCGGCTGTCCAGACTGCGTGGTGGGCCAGAGGGAGGAGCCGTAGCCGAGGGTGCTGGCCAGCGCTAGCAATGCTGGCTTCACGTGGACCATCTTGGTATGTCTTGCCTCTGTGGTGTCGTTCTCAGATCAATGGCAAAGATTGGATTCAACTCTTTGGCGTCATACAGCAAGCACGACTCTTTATACCATTCGACTGTAGAGTTGATTGTCGCGAGTGAGCATGAAGGCTGTAGTCTCTAATAGGCATCTAGGTGAGTCTATACTGCGACCCTCGACCATGCAGCCGACGGCAAGTCGGCATTAAGAGAGCCTTGGAGATCAAAGGCTTCGAAGAGTCTCGCATACTCTGGCAAAAATTTCTCGGTTATGGATGCTATTGAGAAGAACAATACAGCACAAGGGTTTGTAGACACGTTCATTGGATCTTTGTTTCAGTGGGGTTTGATCATGCGGCTTCAGTACCATTTGGACCCTGATTGATCATGACAGCAACGCAGGAGCTTGCTTTCTTTACCACAAGCGCGAGAACGTGCCCATCTCATGCATAACGCAAAGCAAGACTGTTCCGAGATTTCCATTCACTCTGCATGAGCAGCCGAAGAGGTCGCGCCGTGCAACGAGTGGTCGAAGATTGAACTCGACAAGCTTGACCCGCAGTGTCTGTTTAACCTGGTCTGGTGGTGCTCATCCGAGCAGCAGCAGCACACAAAATCAGAAGATCGGACCTCACCGTTCCGCTCAACGTCTGCTGCTGCTACTTTCCCTGCATTCTAGTGAGATAGGTACAACACAGCGTCAAGACAAGACATAAGAAATGCATGCATGAGCCACAGGTGCATGTCTAGACCGTGTAATCAAAGTTGACAGCAATAGGTGTATGATCGGCGAGAGGCTTGCCGTCAGCATCGGTAAACTCGTTGCCGAGGTATCGCCAGTCGCTAGGCTTCAGGACAACGGTTCTGCCGCTCTTGTAGAAGATCTTATCAACCACCTCGCAATTTTCGGTGGTCGGAATGGGGTCAGCGCAAAGCAACGCTGGGTCCGTCGAGGCAGGCGCTTGTCCGCCTCGAATTAACTGCACCCAAGTATCGATGAGCTTGGTTTGGGTCAGAAATGCCAAGAGCTCGTCCTTGGGTCGAGTGTACCTGCTGTTTGTATCGCCCATCACAACCACTGCACGTTCAGCAGGGTCGGAGCGGCTAGCGATTGCTTGAGCCACCTGATCAAAATTGGACTTACGTGCGGTCGAGTCCCCATCGTCAGATCCGGCGTCCGTATGCAGATTGTATAAATCCAATTCTCCCCCGCCTGGCAGCTCGAGCGTGATGACAGTGTAGCCTTTTGGGGTCAAACAATCACCTTCGTTCAGATTGCACCTGTCCCATTTGACCCGAGAGAGATTCGCGAACGGAATCGTGCTGAGCGTGTTCAAGCCGGACCCAAACAGTACTCCTCCCGAGGTAGGGGTTCGGTAGGGATGATCATCATTGTCGTAGATGTAGGCATGGTAGTTAAAGTCCTCTTGAACGTTGATCAGGTCGTAATTGTACTCGGCGAACTTTTTCCCGATCGCAATTGAGTTGGTTTTCTTGTCCCCCTCGCCGTTCCCGTTGAGGATGGCAGGCAGTCCAGCAACATTCATCGTCACGGCAGTCAAGCTGCCAGATGAAGCTTGCGCTACCGATACCAGCAAGTCAAGCTTGACGAGCAAGGTCAGCAGAAGCAAATAGGTGTTCCGCATCGTGTTTGATCCTCTGCTTTAGGTCGTGTAGATCTGATGGTTCATGTTTCCTGTAAAGAACTACCAGCAGCTTCTAGCTGGGTCTCTTATATGTTTGACACGGTCCGCTCTGTTCGTTCGTCAACCTACCATCACACAGTGTAGATGCAGCTCCGACTTGAAGGAGAGATCGCTATGTTCAGGACACCTGCGTCAAGCAGATTGATGCAGCTCTTTCGCCAAATGTTTGCGAGATCCTCAAGAAGTGCATGCTTCATCTCCGGACCGTTCGGAGGTCGCCGACAAACCGGTTGTTTGAGCGTCAATGCCACAGTACGATGGAAACGAGCGTCATCGAACAGATGGCAGAAGCCTCTCATCGGCCTTGAAAAGCAAGCGACTCCGCCTTGACGGCTGGCGTGACAGCAGCACGCTTCGCATGCACGACGTGCATTAGCGTGGCTGCCAGGAGATGACCTGGCTTGGCATGCTCTCATGTCCTCTTAGGTCCATGGTGCTCAACAAAGTTGGAGCTAAGTGCACGTGTGCGGTTCGGATCTCGCTTTCCGGCACATCTTTAACGAGCAGAGAGCAAAATACGAGAACGACGCGGTGTATCTCCGTGTCCCACGAGAAGCTTCGGTTAACTCGGGTAATCCTGAAACATGGCTTGTCCGCGTCCGTGGGAGATCTGGTCGATCCTGTGTCGCAAACCAAACTCGATTTGGGGGCCCACTCTTTTCCACCTATCGCACCACACGCACGGCGTCGCGAATAAAATATCACGACTTGCAAAAGCGACTTGAACGCAAATTTGAGCCGTGAGATGATGGTGCAAGCGGCTATACGATCAATGTGCTTGTGTCGAGCGGACAGCACTATGCGTCAGAGGAAGTTAAAAGTGAAGAAGAGAGCAGAGTGAGACGACGGGCGTCGGGTCAGCATTAGATCGCTCGAGAGTCGTTCCGCGGAATCAAGTGGCTCGGAATGCCTAGCCGAATCCAGATGGAGCCAGTTTTGAGCATGAGATCGAAGCTGCTTCGGGATTCGGATCCAGGTCGAGATTGAGACCGAGATCATGCAATGCACTTACTAGAAACTCGCAGAAGGCGTCCTGTTCATCTTCGTGCGCAGCTTGACCTGCAGCAGGTGTTACTCCTGCGGCAGGGGCAGCAGCATGTCGGTACTTTGGCATCATGAACTGAAAGCTGATGAGACCTGCCTCGTCCATTCGAAGAGACGTCTTGATCGACGATCGCAAGACAGTCATGGTTCGCGAGAGCAGGGTAAAGTCGTACCACTGTTCGCTGCTGCCGGGAAGAGCAAGGAACTTTTCAAGGACGCCAATTGGGTCAGACGATGAGAGACTGGCCGGGAACTCCATTTCCGACGAGCCGGTATCGGAGATGGCTTTGAACCTGAGCATGCTCGTCCGTATATTGCGGTTAGCGCCTCTCGATGGTTCGGTGCGGTCGCCGTCGTCATCATTAGTGGATGACGAATGAGGCGAGGTCATGAGAATGGACAATTTCTTACAACTTGCATCAATCTCGGCAAAGGCGGATTGCAGGAGCTCGGAGCCGACGATGACTTGGGCTACCATGTTGTGCGGATCAAATACCATGTCGGTGAGAAAGCTAGGTTCATATGTCGAGATCGACACGCGGGTGAGCACGTTGGCTTCCTGCTCAAGCTCGAGAACAAGAGGGTGACCATGCCCCTGGTAGCTGAGCTTCATGCGCGTCGCTTTGGGTGCAGACGACAATGCGTTTCGATCGATGCCATAAGGATCGGCAGTGCCGTCACGCGTGCGATACTGTCCTCGCGCTCCTGCGGTTGCAGCGCCGCCAGTACCGGCATGGTCCGATCGAGAGGTTGAATGGCCAGTAGCCGGATTTTGCGGTCTGGAAGGTCCTACACCACCAAAAATATTGAGACAAGAGATCCATGTCTGTAGATTGACTTCAAAGGATACGCTGTCCGGCTCGTCTTGAGATTGGCCGATTGATAGACCGTAGGCTCGTGCACTAGCAGCTTCGCGCGGACGCTTCGGGGTCATGCTTGCTTGACTATCTTCTCGATCAGATGAGGCGGAGGACGACGAAGAGTCAGCAAGCTCACTGTGCTGAGCTGTCACCTTGGAGCGCTTTTTCGGTCGTGAATGGGCGTGTGGTAAAAGGGCTGCTCGAGCATCGATCTGTGGCTTTTCGAAGCGGTAAGAGTCGAACATGTGCGAGTAGAGGTAAGCGTGGGCCTGCAAGGTGCGATTGAGTTCGGTGATGATCTCCAATCCGGAACTTGATGCGATGACGACAGCATGGGTTTGAATCGCGACCGATTTGAGCAGATTGGCCAAGCCCGTGACATCGGACAAAGTCGCTGCGAGCGTCACGGGTGAGGTTCCATTCGATGGTGCTTCGACAGGCATGCTGACCTTCGATGGCGTGAATCGAGCTGACGTAGGAGGAGGTATTTTGCGAATGCGAACACAACCACCTCGATAGCAACTCCAGATCTTGACCACGCGACGAATGACACAAGCCGACGGGCGAAATCGTGGACGCAATGTCTCTGGAAGCCTTCGCAGAATAAGGTGATGGTCGTCGTCGCTGCCGCTCAGAAAACGACTCAGCCAACTCTCGGCACTCCCGAACACGACGCACGATCCTGCAAACTGTCAACTGGACCCTGTACTTTACATACTTTACCCATTTTGATTTTCTTTTTCGGCGACTTTTTCGGCCACCTTTTTTTATCGCGTTTATCGTGTGATACTATTGTATTAGTGAATCGGCGCGTTACCTAGCCACAATCAGCCTTACGATAAGCGAGCTGCTGAGCTCAGATTTTCGCGAAGAAGCTGATGTGTTTCTCCGCCTGGACCCTGGACATCGAGGTCAGCTTCGGATGCATAGACCTCCTGACGGAACGTTGCTTGTTGCTAGACTGGCAGCTATGGAATGTGCTTTGTGGTGGCTTACAATCACAACTTGCCACCTCATTATCGTCGTCCGGTCAGCTAAGCCCTTGATCTGGCCACCGCTCTTGTCCTGGCTCACTTGTGCTGCTTTCACGCAACCTTGACGCATCACTGTCCGCTGAGTAGCGTACAAATCTACGGTTCGAAGCAGGTCAGTCTTACGCATACGCTCGACGGTCAGAGCGTGGCGGGCATTGGCTATGGACCTATGCGAATTAGCAGCGTCGATCAAGATGGCGAGCATGGCCTTCGACCAGCTCGTTGATGAAGCTCTGACGCGATTGAGCAAACCCGCAATTGCGTCGACGTCGTTACTGGCTCTGCTGCTGCTTCTGGTGCCTGTAGCGAGAACGTTGGCTGTCGATCTTCTATGCTGGAGCTATGTCGTTGTCGTTCATCGACCCTTTCGCACCGCAACAATGCAATTTTTCTTCTCTGTGCACGAAGCACCGATGCCGCCGACCAACTCTCTATGGTCACAGATGCGAGCCTCGACGACCCTCAGGTGGCGAGCTCAGTCGGAGCGACTCAGAAACGAGAAAAACATCTCGTGGGAAGACGCAGACGCTGTCAAGGACGGCGACATGATCGAAGCCTGGGACCGTATTGCGGAATGGGACACACAATGCTTCCATCCCCACAAGCTCGAACTGCTTCGAAGAATTGGCGATCCGCTTGCTGACAAGGCTTTGCACCAGATGGAATTGGCTACGAGCCAGTCTGAACAAGCATCGACCGACACTTTACGCAAGATATACGATCAGGCAACAAGATACAGCGGTGCGCGAGACGAACAGGCCGCATGCATAGAGTTTTGGAAAGCAACAGATCGTAGACCTCCGCCCGGTGCAGGCGCGTTGAGTCTGGAATGGTATAAATCTAGATATGGAGCAGACGCGGTCTCCGATATAAAGCATTGGCCGCGTTTTGCTTCCACCACACAAGAAGAGCCGGATCCAAGCTTGCCGAACTGGACGTCGAGCCAACATGCCACGATTGACACTCGGAATGATTTGGCAGAGCTCAAAGCCGAGGCTGAGATTATTCAAAGGGGCCAAGCAGTTTTCTATCGCTACGCAGGCCCGATCCTCACGGTTCTTTTGCATTTCAGCCTGGCGGGTGGCTTTGCATCGCCAAGGATTACTGAAGTGCTCAAGCAGACCGCCTATCTCGTACCCAATGCTCAGTCTGACCGCGCCAAAAGTCCGATATCCCTTAGCGATCCATTTCTTCCAACTGTCGAAGAGCTGCGACAGACCTTCAAGGTGGACAAAGCACGTGCTGATCGCACATGGAGTCGGCTTGTGGAGACCACGCAATTTGTTTTAGACGTCGTCGAGAAAGCAGGCAGCCTCTTACCACCAAGCATCGCTGCTCGTTCGTCGTCTGATCATGGAAAAGTCAACGGCTGTTCACAATTTGAGCCTCCGGAGAAGGGAGGGGAGGGCTGGCAATCCGCCACGCGCGTACGTCTCCTTCACACCACTGTGCGAAGCCGCGTCCTCAAGCTCGTCGAAAATCGTCGCAACGAGTCATCTACCACCATGGGCAGCAGCTACGACATCGACAAGAATGGCGTACCCATTAATCAGGAAGATATGCTCGGTACCCTCTGCGCCTTTTCATCGGCCCCGCTCGTCATGTTGCAGAGGATTGGCGTGCAGCCTACTCGACAAGAACGTGAAGACTACATTGCTCTTTGGAGGCACGTTGGCTTCTACATGGGCATTGAGCCTGCGCTGTTGCGTCGAGCGTTTCTGAACGCTCATGCAGCCGATCGTACCATGTTCTGCACCATCCTGCATCTTTTCAACCAGGTTGAGGTCCTGGGCGGCGATTCTGGTCAACGCAAAGAGGCCTCGCAGCCGAGGATGCAAGGCCCAACCATTCCGGTTCTGATCGCATGTGCCGATCGGCCACCTTTCCACACTCCACTGTCAGCGCACGTGGCCATCTCGCGACGGCTTTTGGGCAAGACGATGGCCGACTCGCTTGCACTGCCCGCTTCGACAGCTCGACGCGAGGTGCTCACCGACATTGCGTTTGCGGGCATGCAAGTGCCTATCCTGTTTGGCCGTTACTACCCACGCACCGCTTGGGAGAAGAAAAAGCTGCAACTCGTACGGCCACTGCTGCGTAGGGTTATTGTCTTTAGCATTGGCAACAAACGGACTAAGTTCGAGATGCCAGCATCAGCAGCAGCAGGATCGGACCTTTCCTCGGCAAGATCGACACCAGAGAAAGTCAATGTCGAGACGCAATCCCACGCCCACTTGGATGTGCCGGAAGACAAGGATCGCATCTTGCAGCTTGCACGCGAGTGGCGCTGGCTCATGCGAGAGATGGTTGCGGTGCTCGTTCTCGCTGCCTTGATGGTTGTCGCCCTGGTAGCTTTTGCCTGGCTGCGTATGCGCTCTTATCTAGATTGCATGTAGACAGACCACGGTGCTCATCATCCCAGAGTGAACGTTTGCTGCCACTGGTCGTTATTCCCAGAGATGCGTTCAGTCCGAGATGTTTGAGCGCTGTCGTCACATCTCGTCCTTCCTCAGTATAATACACGCGTACAAGCTTGTATGATGACAATAGCAACAAGGATGAGCATCAAATCGGCCGGTTGGCCCAATGGTAAGGCGTCTGACTACGATCTTCCGCATGAGCGTTCCAAGGTATAATCAGGAGATTCTGGGTTCGAGCCCCAGGCTGGTCATTTTTTATGCGCGGACAAATACTTTTGCGTTCTGAGTCTGTACAACTTGAGAGCTTCGCCGAATGGCCTTATTTCTCCCCGTTAGGCAGTCCGCGAGATACACAGACGGTATGTATGGCACTTCGAATGACTCTTTGATAGGAAATGGGAGTTGTGTCTTTCGCATCTGCAAGGAATTCAATGGCCGTCGAAATCCTCGCTCCGCGTCGCGGCTAGGTCCGAAAATAACTTTCATGCGTCGCGATGGAGATGCTGCCCCGGAGTCCGGTCCTCTAGCGAGAGCTTGTTTGCATTTGAAAGTGCATCAACATCAGCGGCATGATGACGAGAGCTTCCATCGATAATGGCCATGGCCTCGAGCAACTTGCTTTTGCCCTGGAGCAAACAAGCACGGGACGTTTTGGGTGAGCTTGTGGCGTGACCCATCAGCAGCCCGGTTGCTAGTAACAGCCTATTGCCTCTTGGCTGCGCCACAGGGCAAAACAAGGGATTGGAATATGATCATTCACATGAGAGAAAGCGGAACAATGCTGTTCATGTCGAGAGCGTCTGTGGAGTCAAGGTTCAGGCACCGTCCGCCGTTCCGCCGTTTCGGGGCCACGCAACAAAGCCACCGTAAAAACTGCATTGGCGTGGCAAGATTGCTTCGGCTTTCTGTCGGTTTCTTATCGGGATTATCTTCCTGCCTGTTCTTCGCTAACCAGGAACAAAAGAAATATACTTTCTAACAGTTGTGATTTTCGGTTCTTAATTTTGGTTCGAGATAGAGCTGTTCCGTTGTGTTGGTTAAAGTTTGGCAAAACGGTTGCGCTCGATCCTGCGTGGCCGTAAGAGATCCCCGTTTCGGGTATCGGTGTGCAACTCCGCCATCTCTGTGTACATGCACCGCTGCACCGCTGCATTGCTGCTGCAATGCTGCATCGCTGCCATGCACTTTTGGCTTCGGATTAGCCCGTTCCACCTGTGACCGAGGATCCGGCCTGAGCGTATCTAGTAGACCTTTCCCGCCCTGACTTACTCCTCTTTGCATCTCGCTTTCTGTCTCATCGGCATCTGCGTCTCCTTCAAGTCTCACTCTGGGGCCTCTTCTATCCCATCACCGCGTCCACAGGAGCACGTCTTCCCCCCGCCCCCCAAAAGACTGAGCAGGTCCTCACGAAACAAGGCTGCTGCTGCCTTTTCATGCTGCTACTCTCTCGTCTTTTCATTGGCTCTCTGCCAGCACGGAGCCGCATGATTCGGCGCATGCACCGCTAACCTGATTCGCGACACACCAAATCTCGCGCCAAGACTCGACGCAGGTATCCGCTTGCTGTCTCTCCAAGCTTCCGAAGCTTGGCTCTGCGAAGCTGCCGCCTTCGGATCACGAGACGATTGAGAAACTGTTCCAACTGACCGGACTTGTTCCGCCATCGCCTTCATCCAAGCTTCAACTTTTCGTCTTTGGCCCTTCCTGCTTTCTTCGAGCTTAGCGAGTGCCAGCAACGCCGCGCCGCTTCGACACTCGAGTTTATGGCCCATTGACCGTTGATTGGATCTCCCCGCTCGAATACAGCAAAGATGCACGGGTAGTCACAAGACTTTTTGTCTACCCGCGTACACACTTGGCCATCCTCAGACAAACTTTGGCCCCTTGGTGCTCAACGACGAAAGGTCAGCGTCGTCCTGTTTGCACCTCGACCTCAGCACTGCACTCAATCCCATAGTGCCTACAGACTTTGAAGCAGCATTCACTGGTGTAGCACTCAACTCGGCCATGTCTCCGCCAACAGTGGTCGCTTTGCCGGTCGAGATTGTCGACCTCATCCTCCGATTCTCACTACAGGGGAACGATTTCACGGCAGACGTTGAATCCAGTCAAGGTCGATCGTCCCCACGTTCTGACGCAGCTGCAGATCCACCTTCCGCACGATCACAGAAGTCAAAGCTACCCATCGACGTTCGGCACGCTGCAGTCGTCAGCACATTGTCCACGCATCACCGAAACCTTTTCCAGCCGCAGCTATATCGACACGTCACTCTTCCGGGCTTGCGGAGCCTTCGACTTTTTGCCCGCACCGTAGCTTCGCGTCCTGATCTTGGCGTACAGGTTCACTCGCTGATCATCCTTGCAGCCGCAGACAGCAGTGCCTCGGAATCCGATGCGGCCGATGCACGTTCAAATACAGACGATGCCACTGTGGTGCAGTCGGCGGCTGGTGACATCTTATCGGCGTGTCCGAATGCGACGCACGTCCTACTCGACTGTCACCGGATCGACCGTCTTTCAGCAGGTCTCTACCAATTGCGCCGGCCAAAAGAAGTCACCCTCGTCAATTTAGAGGCAGGGGACGACCTCAACGGCATCGTCACACGCCACCGTGACCTCACTGCAGCTGCATTGCAACACAACCCTCAAATTCGTTCCATCCTCAGCATCAGCACCTCGACGCAGGCTGAGAGAGCCGGCCAGCTCACCGATCTGCCGTTGCCACCACCAAGACCATCTCAAGCTGAACGCTCACTCTCGCATCTTCATCTTGTCCATTTCGATGGGCGCTTGTTGCATCGTCTAGTGACGCTTTCTTCCTTGACACACCTCTTGCTCACACATCCCGAAGTTCCGGAAAGGCAGCAAGGCGCGCCAGGTCTCTCGGTGATTCCGCGCTCGCACTTGATGCTACTCCTTGGATCCGGAAACATATCACGCATTATCATTCGTGCTGAACTGGCAACCTGCATTCGTATCATGGAAGAGATCGAACCCATTGAAGATCGCAAGCTCATCTTTCGGCCGATCCGCTCCGAAGGCGACCTCCTTTTTTCAGGTGAGGCTCGCCAGTCGACACGAATCGCACAGCTTAGAGCAGACTCGGCTTCGCTTTATAAATCGGTCTCTGCGAACAAGGTGGATCTGCTCGCAGAGTTCTACGACAGGATTCGACGCGAAGCCCGTCGCAACGAGTCGCCTGCAACTTTATCATCTTTGGACGCTGATTCTAGTCGCGACTCTTCCGGTCGTAGCCATGGTCGCAGCTCAGGGAGCTCGGGTGGAGGTATCAGTCAGAGTGCATCGACTGGGTCGGAGGATAGTGAGATGAGCGAAATGCGCCATCGCTTGTCGCAGCAACAACAGCACGACGAAGTAGATTCGGAAGCCGTGTTGGACAACTCGGAATCTGACGACGAAGAAGTATCCGACAATGAATCCGATGCACGCTCTAGACCACCGATGCTGACAAGCAATATCAACGCGCCTCCACTCACTATTCCCATTGAGGAGCTGTTGCGATCAGAACGCTTCACCCCTGCCGGACTCGCCACTCAGGCTGCAGCCTCCTCTGCCAGCAGCGGTACAGAACGAACCACACAGACTTCCCCTCATCCGTCTCAAAATCAGCATCAACAACCACGTCGTTCGCGCCTCGCCAGGCTTTCAACACCTTTTAGCTTGCGTGTCACAGATCTGCGTGGAGCTACACTCGAAAATATCGACATCTGCAGCTCACTTTACGAAGCCCTGATAGCGGAAGCTAGCCCGGATCCCGGAGCCACCACGCCCGCTCAACCAGGATCGTCCTTCTGGTAGCAATCTTGCCTTTCCCAACTCGTCTCGCACTTTTACCGACACTGTCACCGTTGCTTGCAATTTTTTTTTGGATTTCAGTGCTGCTCTCTAATCAACTTAATGTTACATGTTCTTAAACATCTTTACCATGATGCGGGTCAAGATCGGCGACCGCGTCAACATGCGACAGCAAGTGAGCTGCTCGACACTTTAACTTAAGTTCTCACTGAAATTTGACTTCGAGTCTCACAACATCATCGTCGATGACACACATGAGCCCATCAAAGGAGCTGATTCTGCATTCATGATTCTATTGCACTGCGGTCCTGCATTCAAGACGTGGGATTGGGATTTGCGCAAAGATGCCTCACGTCAGGTACGACTCGAGACTCTCACCCAGCGCCGCCTCGATCTCGCTTCTGAACTCGTTCGCGTAGCCGACGAGGGTCTCGTCGTCGTCCTCGAGCAATTCGGACAGCTGCGCAATCGTCTCTGGTACCAGCGCCAACAGGTGATCCTTCTGTGCAGCCCACATGTGCGTCAACAGCTGTGTAGCTGTCGAACGAACCACTTTGCTGTTGGTCGCACGCGTCGCTGATGCACGCTGCAGAAGCTTCGAGTTGAACAGCTTGAGCGTCCCTTCGTCATTGACATTCTTCAACAAGCCGACGACAGCGGGTCCGACAGCAGCGACGTATTCGTCTGCCTCGATGAAACGGCTCTTGTGGTTCGAGCCCGTGTTCAGCAAATTCATCTGGTCCAAGATTGGACCGATGATCTTGGCGACACGTGTGGGGTTCCAAAAGATACCTTCGTCGTGTTTTGCCGAGAGCTGGATCGAGCCAATCACCTGGTTCCACAGCTCGCGTTGCATGCTTTGCTGTGCAACATGAGCGCGGGCGAAAAGCTTGCTCCATGCGGTCAACAATTCAATCACTTGATCCAAGAGCACAGCGTAGTACGATGATACCAAACTACGCAGCGTCTCGGACAGAGCGTTGAACGTCTTGAACAGCACAATCTGTCGAGCCAAGATACCCTCGGCGTCCGACGCCGAATCGGCTTCGTCACCATCGACCAGGTCGAGCACGGCCCAGTCAAACATGCGCATGAACAAGGGTCGGAAGGATGCCTCGTTGAGCTTGAGCACCATACGCATGAACGGCAACGAGACGAGGCTGGATTCAATGCGGCCAACCGATGCATGCGAAAGCTCGCCGGTGCCAGCAAGTCCAGTTCGGCGGAGGTCGAGGGCACGAAGCAGGAAACGGTATACAAGCTTGTACGTGGCGTTGATGGCTTCTCGATCACTCTGGCGGAGAGCACGTCCAAGGAACTCGGAGATGCCGACGAGACGTTCGGCTGTATCGTCCTTGGCCGAGGACAGCTCGTCATCCCAGACCTTGAACGTGGCCTCGAACAATTCCTTGGCTACGGTCTTGCGGATAATCGTGGATACCAGCAAGTTGAGTGATCGCTCGCTGGCTGTGGAAGAGCCGCTGGCGCTCGACATCGCCTTTTTGAGCTCGGGAGAGATCGACATGCGAACAATTTGCGGGACGTAGGAGGTCATGAAGGTCGAAACGGAGCCAAAGAGACCCGTCATTGTGTCCAAAGCTCCCGTTCGCAGGACAGCGACATTCGAGTTTGCACCGTTTGCAGCAGCAGCGACAGCTCCTTCGTCCTCTGATTCTGTGTCGTCCGACAAAGCAGGGGCGGCTGTAGCACTCTGAGTGACAATCGACAAGCAGAACGGCACCAAGGCTGCGATGTGCGGAATGAGACGGGGGCCGAGCTTGGTCGTGAGTCTTCGTGTGATCGAAAAGACGCTGATGCGTGCTGCTGACGGCACTGCACGGTGTCTACCCTCTGCTTCGACGCCAGCTTTGCCCAGCTTGACCAGTATGGGCAGTGCCGAAGCCAGAGAACCGTGCTCCGCAGGCTGGGCCGAGGAAGACACGGTCCTGAGAGCATCGAGAGCGGCTTGGCGCAAAGACTCGATATCGCTGCCGCCGAACGAGGAGGTGAGCGAACTCTCGATGACTTCGACAGCTGCTCTCACAATCGTCGGCGTGTAAGTGGCAACAGCCGTGCGGTCGCCAGACGTCGGTGTCATAGCAGCGATGCGGCTCGCGAAAAGTGAGAACCCGCTCGTCCTGCGTGCTACGTCTTGGCCCTCGACGAGACTCGATACCACGGTCAAGACGTTGTCGATGGGCGCAAACGGCATGGCACCGTCCAACACCTCGAGTGCAAGAGCAGCGATTGCAGGCTGGCTTGTCCGCATGCTCGCCACTGTCTCGAGGGAGAGTCGGATGAAAGTCTCGAGCTCCGCTCCGACTTGACTAGCCGGTACGCCGTTCATCTTCTCAGCAAAAGTCTTCGAGGTGAGCACTTGGCGGATAAGCAAGATGAGCGCTTGAATTTGTCGCAGAGGCTCTGATTCGTGATCGACATGTTCTTTGTCGAGACGACCGGCGCGGTCGAGGAATACAAGCTCACTGAGCGCGTCGGTCTCGTTGCGGTTGGTCCAGATCCTCAAGACCTCTTCCCAGACCTGGTGAAGCACACGAACCTGCACCATGGCACTGTGTGGCGACACGACCGCGAGAGGAAGCTGCAACGTTTGCTCCGCATCGCTGCGGGGTTGTTTGACGATCTTGTGAGCTGATCGGTCGACAAGCAGCATGGCCACAGCAGCGGCAAATTCGTCGGCGCCTAGAATGTCGACGAGGAGGCGGAAGAATGTCTGCCTTCGGTGACGAGGTACGTGCGCAGCAGCGTCCGTGAAGATGCGCACAAATGCCCTTGCTTCGCACAGAAGCGCAAATTTGGTCTGTTCGGCGGCGTCGCCAGCCTTGAGCGAGCTGACCAGGGCAGGAACGATGCTCTGCAGCACTCTTTCGACGACAGAGAAGCTGAAAGCGTCGTCCCGTTGGAGAACCGTCGAGCCAACAAAGGTGAAGATGGGCATGACATTATGCAAAACGGCCTCCGGTGCGATGTTGGCTATCTTGGACAGGAGAAGCAACGCGTGCTGGAAGGTCTGCGGATTGTTGGATGCTTTGATCACGCTGACAATCGTGTCGGCGCGGAGAGCCTGAGCAAACTCCGCAGGGATGGCTGCAGCCGACTTAGGCAAGACGCCGACCAGCTTTTCGATGCAGGACATGGCGAGCTGCATCATCTGTTCGGCATTGCTCGCGATCATTCCAGAGTGCAGATCAACAGCGACGCGAAGCACCTCAAAGAGCTCGTAAAGCAAAGCGGGGACGCACACCAGCTTGCTTCCGACGGCCGATTCCAGCACGGCCGCCAGAAGAGCGCATGTGCGCTTCATGGTCTCGTCAGTGCCAAGCAACGTACGCGCCCGCTTCGACTCGGGACCGCTGAGCGCCTTTGAGGTGATGGCCTCTCGCAGTTCGGATAACACAGCGGTTAGAATGACAAAGTCCACTTCGAGCTCGCGAAGGGCGGACGCGATTTCGGGAGAGGCTGGCAGCGATGGGTCAGCGACGATGCTGGCCAGATGGAGGTAGCTCTCTTTTCGCATCATGGGTGGTAGAGCGGTGAAGAGGCCAGACTTATCGAGGGCTCGCACAGCAGCCTTCTGTACCTGACGCTTGCCATCTTTACCCTCCACTGCCTGCAGATAGAGCGCCCATGCACCGTTTGAAGCCTCCTCGACAATGTCGCGGCAGCTTCGATCGTACGAAGCAAAGAGGAGCTCGAGGTAAAGCTCGCGTTCCTCAGCGCTGCGGAGTCCTTTGGTAGCCGCGGCTACGTTACCCTCGACGAGCGAACGGATGATTGGCAGCAGCATCTCAAGTTTGGCGGCGTTGCTGACGGTTGAGAGCGACTGCAACAGCACAAGGCGAGTAGGCAGAGAGTCGATGCAAAGGATGTGGGATACAATGAAGCAGACCATCGCATGTTTGTGCCCGACCTCCTTGCGACCGTCCTGTCGTCCGATCTGGAGAAGCTCCTTATTCAGCTGCGGCAGCAGAGAAGCATCGTTTCGGAAAGCCGACTTGCGCTCCACAAGCTGTTCGAGGAAGGCAGCGAGCGAGACAATATCGATGTACTGCATAGGGTCCGATGCCGCAGCACCGTGGAACGATTCGTAGCCAAAAATGGCGGGCTCCTTGGCCTTCTTCTTCGAAGCTTTTGCGAGGTCTCCAGAGTGTTTGGTGATTGCAAGAATGTGTTCGAGACAAGAAATGGCAGCGAGTCGGATAGCAGCTTCGGCATCAGCGAGGGCCGCGAGCAGGACGGGAACAACGACCTGGAAATCCTTCGGCTCTTGCTGAGGAAGAGCTTGCACCTGGGCTTGCAAGTAGGCTTCGGCATGTCGAAGGGCTGCCAGTCGTACAGCAACGCTGAAAGTGGCCGAGGTGTCGGTCCAGACGGACGCAAGGAAAGGCAGACTGGAATCACCGACCTTGAAGAGTAGGATCTGCAACAGCAGCCTTGGCAGCGAGGCAGGCAGAGCAGAGGTGTTGACGACTGAGTACAGGGTTCCGAGGAGCGCCTTCACTCGCTGCGCTTCCGAAGACACTTGCGATGTCAAGAAGGTGTCAAAGGCCGGCACTTCGGAGCGACGGACGAGCTGAATGAGCAGGTAGCTGACGAGCAGACCTGCACTTTGTTCAGTAGCAGCTTGTTTAAAGAGGGTCTCCAGCTGCTGAATGTGCTGGAAAGTTGTGAGAGTGTCTTTGAGCGCGAGGGCCGACAGTTGCTTGGTGTTTTCTGCAGTGAGCGAACCAGTCGCAGGGATGGCGGGAATCACAACGGTTCGGAGAATGAAATCGGAAAGCGAGACGAGATCATCCCCAGAGAGGTTGTCAGAGAGATGGATCAAGGACAACAACGCAAGATCCCTCGATGCAGCATCGACGCTCTGTGATGGTTGTGCGGCTGAAGCGAGGAAATCGACCCAGCACTTGCGATCAGCTGTTGAGAGCGCGGCGAGGTGAGACGCCACTGCCTGTGCAATAGCATCATTTGTGCTGGTAGGATCCTTGGAATTGTCCGCAGAGTCTGCGATAGACTTCAGCAGACAATCAGTGTTGGCGTACTGAGAGAGCAGCTTGATGGTCGAACCTGCAATGGCAATGCGGGATGGGCTGTGTAGCAAGTGAGGCCAAACTGCTCGTCGAGCTACCTCATCGATCGCATCGACGTACTTTTCGAGATATGGGTTCAGGAGGAAGGACAGATGCTGATGGAAGCGGTCGACCGGAATGCGGTCCTCCTCGAGTGCCTCTGCAATGATGGTGAGAAGGGTGCTTTCGTCGAAGGCATCGAGCAGAGTGTCAGGTTGAGAGTACAGGGTGTGGAGGACCTCGACGGATGAATCCTGGATGCGTGCATGGAGAGCCTCTCGAACCATGGAATCTTGCGGAGAGGCGCGTCCGTCCTTGATGTGCTTATAAAGCTGCTTGAGAGCGAGCGACCTCTGTGAAGTCTCGGCCGAATGGATCGAGAGCCAGAGCATGTCAGACTGTCCTCGTCCATCGAGTCTGCCGTCAGAAGCGTGCTGAAGGGAAACGCCAGACTCAAGGGCGAGCACTGCCTGCACGGTCTGCCAGACAGCCGCAATGTGAGCCTCAGATTGGTCCTTATGCGTGCAGTTGCGCAGGGCCGTGTCGAACACATGTGGTTTACGGCCTCGCACGGCGTGCAACACGCGCAAACGATTCTTGTGCGCGTCATGGGCGGCTTCGTTGCCAAAATGTGCTTCGAAGGCAGTTGGTGATGCCTGCGATGTGCCGACAGAAGGCCCAAGACGGAGGCGAAGGAGTAGATCGCAAGCCTGCGTGCAGAGTTCGTCATGCACGACTGGGCCTCGCAAGAGGGCGCTGAGTAGGTCGGTCGAGGGCATATGCGAGAGGCGAGCCATGAGTGCTGCGATACAGTGAGCCAAGAAGGCGCGGGCGTCGAAAGATTTGGCAAGCGTGGAGATAGAATTGCCCGCATCCGTGGAAGACACAAGCAGGGCGGCCAAACTGTCTGGGATCAATCGGTCCGTGGACGTAGACTGGGGCGTAAGTGGATCGGTGGCCCCGGTGGAGCTGCTACAGAGGGCGAGAGCGCAAGCAATAAGCGCCCGATTGACGGCGGGCGCGACGTGAGACGATGACAAGAGCTTAGCCAAGCTGGTCAAGACGCCCTGAATAGCTTCTTTGCTGAGCGGGAACGACTGTGCAATCGTGCAGAGCAGCATAAAGCCCCCCATCTGCGCATCCTGACCAGACGAGGCCGTGCCGGCAGCTCTGACCGCCGATGGGAGCAACACAGTGAGCATTGCCTGCGCATCTGCTGCGCGAGTCTTTGCCGACTTTCTGGAGTTGCTGGTGGATTTGGACAGGCCAGCGACCTGTTGATTGTCGTCCAATCTGGAACGTGCGGCGCAAACTTGAACCAAGGTGGAGGTCCAGAAGTTGACAAGCGCACGATGTGGGGCGACTTGAAGCTGAGCCGAGACATCGTTGGTGAGAAGTCCAGCCACCCAGCGGAGTAGGTCCAGGCTGGAGGTGGTGGTGGCAGGAGCTAGGATAGCAGCGTGTAGGACTCCAGCCGGAAGCGGGCTGGCGGTCTTTTTGACCGAGAGGAGGAACTGCAGGTGTGGTTTGCCATCGAGCTTGCAGATAGAGAGCATTCGCGCAAATTGCTGAGTGTCGTGGTAAGGCAGAAAGGCAGCGAGCACATCCTCGACGCTGAATTCATGAATGCGGAAGCGTCGAACGAGCCATTCAAGGCACTTGGAGGCGCCCTTGGAGAGCAAAAAGGGAGAAGCGAGATGGAGGAACTCTTTCACAGCCTTGTCGATGGCATCGTTTTCGTCTTTGGGCAGCATGAGGCGATCCATACCTCTGCTTTCATCCCCAAACAGCAGCGAAGATTGCGACCACCTTTGCAGAGATGCATCTTCAGCAGAGAGCTCCGTCCATCCGCTGGCACCTAGCGCGTGAACCGTAAAGAGATCCTGCTGCGCTGCTGTTTTAGGCGCAAAGAGGTACGAAATATGTTTGACGAGGGATGCTGATGATGTGAGACGCTCAGCATTGTGTGAGCGCACGTTGGCCAGCTGCGCAGCAAGCGACGAGGTCATCTTGGGCACCAACGGCGAACGCGAGGCGAAAGATGAGGTTGGCGAGAAAGCTTTATCGAGCCATAAACAGCATTCCCACGCTTTCGGAAGAAGTATGACGGCTAAGCTCTTTGCACTGTCGGAAGGGCGATAGAGTCGGGTGTGCCGAGACGATAGAGCTGAGATGAAGAAATGGTGAGCGGCCTTGGTCGTGTGAACACAAGATTGCCTCCGATGAGAATATCGTCAAATCACGCTCAGCCATAGTCTTCTGATGGGAATTTTTTTTCGTTCGAACCCTTCTTGTTGGCTTTTGTCCCACTTTTTTTTTCTCATAAAAATCTTGCTCCGGGATCCGAATAGTTGGCTCGGCAAGTCCACACAGACTTCTCGTGCGAATTGACCGGGATGGCTTCCGTCATTACCTCTCTTGTCACACGACGATACACAGGTCGGATATCTTTCCACGGCACTTCCTTCCACTACGACGGCGAAGGTAAGCTAAACGGATCTTGTGTAGTATGAATAGGATTTGCTATGATTTGATGTGTTTTGTACACGCCTGTGCTAATCGTCGGCGGGCTCGGGCTCGCCTTTGAAATAGTTGCGATAAATGACAATCGACTGGCCTTTGCTGAGTTTCGGGGAGCTGCCTGTAGCCACCTTGTTGCCCATTCGATCCAGCTCGTAGTGAACCGGTTTGAGCGCAGGCTTCCATGTACAAGCTTGAAGGCCATAATGAGCACCCTGACCTACAAACAGCGGGCGGTACCAGCGTACGCTCTTGTGACCGTTCGCCGAAGAACAGGCGGACGAGGCCGAGCTCTTGACAGGAGTCGAGTAAGGAGCGAGGTCTCCTTTGCCCTGGCGATGACGACTTAGATCGTCAATGATGATGCATGCATCGGGTTCGTGATCGTGGCGCTCAGGGCTCGGAGGACGCTCGTACGGCCTTTGCACCTTGGTGATCTTGTATCTCGCCAACGTCTTTTCATTGTGCTTCTTGTTGACCGTGTCGGCCAGCTTGAGCTGATCCGTCAGTGATAGAGGCACATCGATCTTGCGCGCGGCGATTATATCGTTGAGACTCAAGGCACGACCTCGAGAAGGTGGAATGCGTGTGGCCGATGGCGCAAGGGGCCGCGATGCCGTCCGGGCAGATCGCAAAGGTCGGCCAGTGGAGGTCGTAATCGGACCAGGTGCTATATCGGAGGCGTTTACACCACTAGATGCATCAGATGTCGCCAACGTGGCATCGACTGCTTCAGCATGCTTGGCAGCCAAAGCTTCGGCGGCGGAAGGAGCGCTTCCAGTGACAAGTGCATTCGCCCCCGTTGGCTCGGTCGTGTTGGCCGGAGGTGAGCCTGTTGCCGTGCTGTCCTCGCTGGAAGGCAGCTCCTCCATATTTGAGCTTGCAGAAATGCCAGAGCTGGAGCTCCCTTTAGTTGTACGGTTGCGAGCTTTCTCCTGCATCGCCAGGCAGCGCAGTCGCTGCTGTTCGGGATCCAGCACCATAGTAGGAGCTGGACGTACGGACGGCAGCGGTCTAGGAGGAGCTGCCGATTTCACTGGGCTCGAAGAGCGCGCTACGCTGGCGTCTTCTGTCGAGCTGAGCCCCCTCATTGCCTTGTTCTGGAGAGTCTGCGGCGCGGACGCTGGTTGAGTTTTGCCGTCCACTTCGCGGACGGCGCTTCGTAGGATCGACGCCGATGTCTGCCTTCGTGAATCAGAGGGCCCCGCTTTCTCTGCAACGTAATTGGGTTGAACGAGCATTGGACGGCTCATGGAGTGCGCTTCCAGATTCAGGGTCGGGGCATCTATCCCTAGATTTCCTTCAGTAACTTCTTGCGAACTTTGATCCTGACGCTGTATGGAAGGCTCTGATGCTGGTGAGGCTTCTGCGGGGCTCAAGCTTGTACTCGAAGTCGTAGCCGGCAACGGAGCAGGTTGACGCTGTAACGTCGCGGAGGTGGCCGCCGGGCGCTGCAGACCCTGCTGTGAAGGTGCGAGTCTGGCGATGGCCATGGGCAACGGCCTCGATGCAGGCTTGGCTGATGTCGTCGATGAAGCTAACGCCGCTGGTCGGGGTAGTCGACATCCAGGCCCAGAACTGGGCGCGGATGAGCTTGTGGGCTGCGCTGACTTCGGTCTGGGAAGCCCACTTATAGACCGTGCTTGCTTGGACGGTGAATTGGGTTTGACCCCGAAAGCAGCCGAAGCCGGTCGTTGAAGGCGGGAGGCTTTCGATGCTACAGATGGGCCCTGCGAAGAGGATACGGCCCTCCCTACAGGCTGCACGGGCACTGTACTATTTGAAGATGAAGACGATCCTGTTGTTTGCCCTAAGCGTGCCAGAGCAGCAGCAGGCAGACTCATGTTCTGACTGCCGATACGACTGGCCCCGCTGCTGGCTGATCGTGCTGCCTTGGAAGCGACGCTGGCAGCTCGGATCGCACCAGAAGCTGGAGCGTCGCCTAATTTCGATGAGACCTGTCTTGCCGCAGCTATAGGCTGTGCAGGCACGCGACGAGCTGGAATACGCTCTTGCTTTACGCCGAAATCGTTAAGCCTAGCAGAGCTATTGGCGTAAGCTCTGCGCGGTGAATGGGAGGGCTTTTCGGGCGAGACCTTGACGCCAAATTCAGCTTCGTGCTGATGAATTGGGACACGACGAGCCGTCTGTCGAAAGACGGGACCCGGTGTTTCTGGCTTGGCCTCGGCGGCAGCTGGTGGCGGTGGTGGTGTCGAAGGCATCGTTGTGGACTGAAACACATCTTGACGTACTGGAGAAGTCAAGGGTTGACGCACCGATGAAGTCTGACTAATCGGCCTAGGCCGATCTGCTACAACATGCGATTCGCTGAGTGATGGTGATTGAATCGCCAGCGAGCCTGCATGGTCAGATTCTGCTGACTTGCTCGAAGTCTTCACTGATTCGGGCATCGCAAATCTGACGGATGGCGCGGCCGGCGTAGCAGGCGCTTTGACGGGCGAGACGCTGGGAATGCGACTTTTCTGCTCCACGCTTTGATCCGTGGCAAGGGCGGTCGCCATTTGGGGCGAAGGGGCGAGCTTCGCAGGACTAGCATACCGCATGCCTCTGTTTGGTGAATGCGATCCAGGCTGAATTAGCGGAGACATCGAAGGCGCCATAGTGGGAAGCTCAAACATGGCGCTGGAGATGAAAGGCGAGGGAAGGGCCGCATGATGGGCCATACGCATGGAAAGGGCTCTGTTGGCCGGGGTTTCTGGAAGCCTGGCGTTGATGGGGGAAAGATTCTGCAAACAAGCGAAGCGTGAAAGGCCGGTGCTAGGTGGAACAAGTGGGGCAGTTGGAGACTGCTGAAACGGAGTCGAATGTGGGAACGGCATCGCCTGTTGAGGTGCAAGAGGTTGCTGAAAGGGTGTCGACGAGCCCAGGAAGAGGCCTGTGGAACCGATTTTTGTAGGAGAGGTCGAAAGCTGCAAGGCCCGAAGCGACAACCTTGGTGAACGCCTTGGCGAGCGCATGGGAGACTGAAGATCTTTGTTGTGAGCCATGGTGGCACCAATGAGCGTTTCGACCGAGCGAATAGGACTCTGCATACGTTGAGGAGACGTTGCGCATTGCTTGGAAGGACTTGTCTGAGGGGCTGCGCTTTTGTTTGGGCTCCTTTGAGCTGCTGCCAATGGTCCGTCGTCGTGCTGACCCGTAATGATGGCAACCTCCGGCTGGTTTTCGTGCTGGACCAAGTCCGTGTTTGTGTCCAGAACGTCATCGATGGGTATCGCGGGGGCATCGGAGTCCTCACCATTGTTCGTCAGAGGTCCTTGCGACGTAGACTGACTTGCTAGCTCGACAGAAATAGCATTGAGAGCACTCGCCTCGTCGTTGAGTTGTTCCTGTTCGAGCGACGTAGCCAGCGGAACCGGTGACGAGTTGCGGGCACTGTAACGGCTCTTAGTCGGAGAGGCGATACCTTCTGGGGACCTCATGGGGGACGAAAGCAGTAGCCTGCTGGAGCGTTTCAGTGTAGGGGTAGGTCTCGACCACGACCAGCCCTTCGCGTGCTGATCGTCTATAAGCATGGTGTCATCGGGATTGAAGCTGATGGGCCGGCGTCTTGCAAGATCAAGACTGTCCTTGTGTTTGAGTCGCTTTTCGAGCACACGTTGCTCGTAGTGGATGCGCTTCTTCTTTTCGGCTGACGAGGGTCTACCAAAGAAAACAAGGGTGGAAGCGTCCGATTCGTCTGAAGACGAATCCACAGTATCGCTGCGTGCTTCCAACGCCCTACGTAATGGAGATCGGTTGCGGACCGGAGAGCTGTGAGTATGCAAGGGTGAAGACGAGAACAGAGACGTGCTGGTGAGCGGTGATCCAAAGCGTGGATTGTTGAGCTTGAGGTTGTCGGAAGCGCCGACGTCGAGCGTCTTGGCAGAGGTGGATGGCTGACTGAAGGGGACCACGATGCCATTTTCCTTGTTGAGCTCTTGTCTTGGCGACGCAAGAGAAGCGCCAGATAGTCGGAGGCTTCGACGAAGACGGCGTTGAGATGGAGTCGAAGGTGACATCCGAACGTCGTCTGCAGGATTGTATCGGTCCAAGCCAACAGCTGGCCTTGACGGACTGACAGACGCCATAGATATTGCCACCTGCATCGCAGCTATGGAACAGAGGCAGTGCCGTCACAGCGCGGTAGCTCTTGAAGGCGAGATCCGGAACGAAGAGCGGCTCAAGCCGTCAAGGTATAAGACAAGCCGGTACCAATTGCAGGGAGAAAGTGCGATGGCAGCGACAGAAGAGCAGCTCGGATGTAGTAAAGGAAGGAAACAGCTCGAGGCGGCCTGTAGATGCAGCTCCGTTGAAACTGTTGAAGATGGTCTAGGTGTTGCGCTCAAGGTATGAGTTCAGGGTTGAGCCATGAGCGTAGAGTCATGAGTGTAGAACTGAAACGCAAGTCAGACGACTCGAGCTTAGCCACGAGCAACGACGTGGGCATGTTAGGACGAAATCGAAGCTTCAAAGCCAAGCAAACCAACAGCCATGCGATTTGCAAAGCCCGATGAGCCTGACACCCACTCGAGCCCCAGCAACGCATAATATCCCTGTCTAGGTATCAAACCAACACTTGACGCACATCTCTTACAGCACCGTCAGATGCACCATCTTGACTGAGCAACGGGATGGAATCCGACATTGTCTTCTCTACTCAGTCAAAGCTGCACCTCAAAGCTCAAACCCAAACCGCAATACCAAATACAGGCCTTCTCCCACAACGCGCTTCTCCTGCTTTCTTGCTCGAAATTTCGCGTGTTCTCGTCACGTGTGTCCTACTACCAATTCTTAGCAGCTGCCCGATTTTGAGTGCCGATTCGGTAGCCTCCACTTTTTCATTTTTATTTTTATCCAAAGGAGCTAGCTTCGTTGCTGCAGTTGAACTCTCTCTTCTTTTTGTCTTTCGGCTGGTCTTCGGATGCTCCGGCAGCCTTCATGCTGAGTCTGGACGGACCCTTGAACGGATGCAGCTGAGGGTGCAGCTACTAAGGGTGCCAACAGGCACATGACTGACTTGGCACTGGCATCAGGTTCAGCTGCAATTTGGCAAGGATCAAGCTTAAACTCGAAATTCCCTTCGATGCTCCATCTGGACTTTCCACCACCACACTGATCCTGACGAAAGTGCGCAGGCAGCATGCTTGCTTCGTCTCGTTCATACGGCGCGTCATGAAGACTTCTCGACTCTTGTTGCAGCGACCTTCCGGGTCCATTCTGCGGGAATGTGCTCAAGCTCCTTTGCGATGTGCACAGTGTGCTGTCTTCTTTAGCAATTACCATCTCGCGACAGTTCAGAAGCAAAGATCGCCCGAACAACTAGCTTTCGAGTCAAGCCTGCTCTCATACCAGCCGCTGGCCAAAGTCCTCTTGTCGTTCAGCGACGACAAGCACTTGTGGCGTGTATCGGAGCCTCCGAACGAAGCTGGACCGTCCAGCGCGCCCCAAAGCAACGGCAGGGGCATTTCCGACCATGAGTATCAAACCAGAGTCGGCAAGGCTTGCCGTGTCCTCGTCGACAGCCTTCCCAACTTCATGCATCAAGGCGTAGTCGATCTGCAAGACCTCGAATCCGACGACGAACCCTCATCATCTCGTGCACGGTCCAGCTGGAGTGCAAGCTTGCTGCCGAGTCTGTCTCCCTTCCTGGGCCAGAGCTTGCTCCGAAGATCCGTCTGGGCCACCATGGGCAAGACCAGGTTGACAAAGGAATCGGCTGTGGATGCACCAAAAGATGATAAAGTCTTTGACAGTCTCTACCATCCATCCATCGCCTTCGAGTTTCGGCCGCCACTGCCACACATTGGCATTGGCAAGTCGGAAGATGCTAGCTCAGGCGCAATTGCCTCAAACACCACCGGCAGGCTCTCAAACGCACCCAGAAGCCGAGACAGTAGTGGCAACTCAGTCGACATTTACGACGAGCACGCTCGCGGTGGACCCACCATCTGCTTCAACGGTCGGACCATGTACGTCGCAAGCTCGCATCTGCTTCGACATGCCCTGTCGGCGCTCTTCCACGACACGTCTATCCATCTGGAATCTGCTCGTTTCGAAGGCTGTTCTAAAGCAGGGAGTTCTTGGCCAGACATCAGTCCTTACATCAAACGCAGCACGGAGAGCAAGAGCGGCTCTGAAGAGAGCCGTGCGGATGGATCGTGGCACGACAAGCTCGTTGTCAGGCTGCGTTTCGAGGGTATCGCACGTATGACGTCTCAACCCCACACGTATACGGTCATCTTCAAGTATGAGTTTGATCGCAACACTGGTATGATCGCCAAACATGTGGTTGACAACATCCAGCCGGTGCCTGGAAGCAAGGTGTGGGCAGGGCTGAGCCATGCTTGGGGCACTTTGAGTCCTGCAGCCGCTGGTGGAGGTTCGGCCGCTTTTACGCCGGCAAGGGTCACAGCACCTGCAGTGAAAGAGCAGCACACTTGAACTCGGCATGTCGCTTGCTTTGCCCCTCCAAGTCCAAGCCGGAGTCATACGACTTCTGTATTCTCACCTTGTCATTCGCATCTATGTACAACACTCTCGGTCTCATTGTTCATGTTCATCACACGGAATGCCACACGTATCTCTTAGTCTTCGTCTCTTTGTTCGTCGTGCGTTCAATGCAAACCTCGAGCAGCCGTCAGAGGAAATGCAATACTGCGGTCTAACAAGGACAAAATAATTTTCAGGCATACGCGCGCGCTTCCGACGCGCGTTTGAGAGCAACACCGACAAAGCTGCATGGGGGCGCACATCCAATTCGTGGATTCTCTGGGCTGCACAATCACAATTCGTGTTGGTCTCGTCTCTCTGCATAACCACCACCATTTCCGTCTGCTCCTACCATTACGACGATATTTTGCGACCATGCTAATGCCACGACAGTCGTCATTCCCGCAGTCCCAAATCATGCCGCAACAGCAGGGTCAGCAGGGCCCATATGATGCGCAGTTCTCCCAACAACTGCCGCAGCCTTCACAGCATCTCATCTCATCGTTGCAGCATTGTGTCACTTCTACTGCGAGCTGCGTCCAGACTGTAAGTCGATATCTATTTCAACGAACTTACCCGGGTGAGGAAGCTGTGAATGCTGACGCTGCTGTTCCGAATATTTCTTGACGGTTGAACCGGGGTTGATTTAGATGAAGGAAGCGATTGATACGTTGGAATTTGCGATTCAGGATCATCCACGATTGATGACGGTGCTCAAATCTCAGCGAGTAAGTTGCCAACGCGCCTGATCGCACATCCTTGGTCGACCCTGCTGACGATCTTTGGACATTCTTGGCACACAGCACTTCGACCTAGTCTCGCAGCGCGACATTGAATCCGCACGCGAACACGTCGCTACCGAAGTCCGACCACACGTCGAGGAGCTCTGTCGAAGAGCAACCGCCGAGATTCAACGCCAAGACCGACGCGCAGTCGCCCTCAAGAACAAGAACGAATCGCTGCAGCAACGAATCCAGAACCTGCGCTCAATCGATCTGCACCAGGCGAAACTCAACCATACCGCATCGACAGAACCAGAGGTGCACGAGGAAACAGAAGAACAATTGCAGTTGAAGAGGCAGATCGAAGATCAGAAAGCAAGATTGGAGCGCTTGAAAACCAGGAAGGATGCCCTATTGGCGACCGCGGACAAGCTCGAAACCGAGATCCAGGGTCATCTCTAACCATGACTCTCCAGACCCTCGCGAGTCTGAAGCCCCATATACCTCCATCTGGCCTCCATTTGTGTCTTGTACTTGTATTGAATCGTAAAATTTTTCGCTTTCATTCCAATCGGGTCAGTATGTTTGTGTCAAGCGGCACTACACCTTGCGCAAGCTGGCACAGACTCTGCCCAAGCTCTTATCTCGCGCTTGTCGTCGTAACACAGTTTCATAGACACGAGGTCACAAAGCACATTCCGTCCAAAAGCCAGCATGAAACAAGAAAAAAGGTACACATTTCATCCAAAGAACGTGTGCCTCAAAGCTCTAATTTGCCGTTACGCTTATCCTGCTTTTCACCCTTGACGTTCTGATTGACCGCCTTCAACCGCTTTTCCAGCCGTTCAAACACGGCTTCTGCCTCGGCAACCAACCTCTTGACCGATTCCGGATCGTCTGCATCCGCATCCTCTCTCCTCGGTGACTGGAACATGTTCTGCTGGTACAGTTTCTCCAGCACCTCGGCAACCGTCCTGGCAATCGCATCTGGTGTAGCATCGTTTCCACCCGGCGGTGTGATGTAGACATTGGGTGCAAACACGCGTTCGTAGACCGGCTGGCGGCCGCCACTGGCGTGATGTCGCGGAGACATCGGCCCGTAATAGCCTTCGTCGCTAAAGTAGCCCCGGTCGTGACCGCCGGCCTGCATGCGGTCCAGATGCTGCACCATGTTTGCCCCAGGCGCTACGTTCGCCGACGATTGTCTCCAAGAGACAATGTTCGCGATGAGCAGTGCAATGATGATCACTCCGAAGGTGAGAGTTTTGAGGCTGGCACCGCCTTCGATCCCGATCATTTCAAGGGCGCCACCAACAAGGTCGCCGACCATGCCAAACGCGTCCATGACAGGAGCTGTAACAGTGGCCAGCAGCCCGCCTGATCCACCTGCGTTGGCACCACGACCGCTGGCAGAGCCGGCACCTCCAGAGCCTGACTCTTCCTTCCTACTTCCGGCCGCGTCGCCTGTTCCAGCACGTCCTTTTCGATTACTGGGACCAGGCGTGGCAGCGCGCGCGATCTCTTCCACCGCCGCAGCGTCATCGCCTTCCTCCTTGAACTCGGACGTGTGATCTGTAAGATATTTGCGGACCGCCTCGTCGAGCTCCTTGTAGTACTGCTTCTGGCCGTCGAGCGAAGCCTTGTCGATGATGCTCTTGAGCATGCTCCTGCCCGTCCATTCGACCTGGCAGGTCACATAGACGTGCGAGACGTTGCCCGTACCTGCCCAAGTGATGCAGGTCTTGGTCTTGACACTGAAGCTGCCACCGCTCGGCACATCAGGCGTCCGCGTCGTGGTGAGAGTCACGACGTAATTGTCAAAGTCGACATGTAGATTCTCGTCGGACAAAAGGCACTTGGTCTGCTTGGGTCCGAAACCACCAGCGAGGGGCTTGATGTACGAGATGTTACGAGAGAGCAGATTTCGGTTGTCGGCATTGGGGCTCCACTCGGAAATTTGCAGGTCCATGAGCTTCTGATCGTCGGTCCAGAACTCCTTCATGAAGGTGGATGTGAAGAGCAAATTGTAGATTTTTTCTGGCACAGCTGGATAGGTTGTGTCAAGCACCACGGACGAGAAGTGCTCCTTCTTCTCCTCGCATGGACAGGTGGTCTTGCGATGTGCCGCTCGCTTGCCAGCGGGCGCGGGCGAGCGGCTCTGTGGGATGAGCGGCGTTCCCGATCGTGCAGCTGCAGCCGCAACGGCAGCAAGGTTTTCGTCGCGCACGCCAGTCTTGGTACCCTTGAGTTTGCGTTTGAGTCTGGCTCGCTTCGACGGCTTAGACTCGCCCCCATTCTTGCCCTGCTGATCGGCATCAACAGCCTTGAGATCGCCGCTCGCGGTCCCTGCGGCTCCCGAAGAGTCTCCATCTTCTTCGATCTCGGAGTACTCGTCTGACAGGTCAGCCTGGTCGGCTGCTGCAATGGGTACGCCTGGATGCGAGAGCTTCCAAATGTTGACCACGAGATCGTATGTGGCGTCACGCGAGAGGAAAGAGGTGAAGTTGTGCTTGGTCTGCAGTGTCGCAATCTGAATGGCATTCGGAATGACAAAGGCTGTCATGCGCTTTTCGATCGAGATGATCTCAGAAAAGGGCAGCACAACATTAGTGACCCAGCCAAAGATGTTGGCTTTGAAGCAGAGATGGTTCTCCGAGATGTATAGTCGACCCTGGATGAGAATCTCGCGCACCAGTGCGCAGCCATAATCTTCGATGAGGTAGTCGTCCTCGGGCACCTGCGGAAAGAGCTGGTGGAATTCATTGTTGCGCTTCGAGCTGGCCACGGCAAAACCTGTGATCTGCGGACCCATGTCTTCAGGCCAGGTGGTCTCGCCATCAATGTGCTGGCCTCCTACGTCTGCTCCGCCGGCTTCAGGAGGAACGAGACCCCCTCCGCCCATGGGACGAGCGCCATCGGGTGTGATGAGGGGCGAGGTGATGGGCATGCCTGGCACGCCACCGATGGAAGAGAGCAGCGCAGCCGAGGCGGCGCCAAAGCCGGCAGCCGCGCCAAGACCACTGACAGAGGATCGGTCGCTCACCACGGATCCATCGTGAGAAATGAAGCTGCTTTCCCTACGATCCTGCCTAGGTCGATGCACGTGGAGCGGGTTGCCATCCTGGTCCCTCTCCACCACGCTGCCGGTGGAGGGATCGCGGTACATTCCGGCTTGGAAGACCGAAGCAGTGTCCTTCTTCTTCCTCTCAGCGTCGACCAGCGCGGATTGGCTGTGCTGCAACGCGGCGGCATGGCCGACACCCATACCAGCGATGCCACTGGAGGCCAGCGCGCCAGCGATGCCAGCCGAGGGTCCGGTTTTGCGAGACTTGCTTGCCTTGCTCATGGTGCTGCTATCGCTGTTCTTACGCAGACGCGAAAAGGCGCCATTCACCGAGCCCGCATCGGAAGGGCGGCGAGGACTTCCATCAGAAGTAAAGGGAACGTCTGTGGGCCTGAGCAGAGCACCACTGGAGGAGCTTTTCGTCATTGACTGAACGCTGGCACGATTAGAAGAGGAAGGAGGCTCAATGAGTGTGCTTGCGCGTTGGGGAGGGCCTCTTGAAGGATCGAGCGAATTTTGCGAGGCAAGGTCCTGACGCTGCATGGGGTCATAGCCTTGATTGACGATTTCCTCGAGCGAGTCGGAGCGTGGCATTTCGGCACGGATGGGTGCAGGTGTGACCAAAGTGGGCATGGTAGCCGAAGCGGTGAGCAAAGGCGAGGCAGCGCTCGGACCTGCCGAGTACGTGGCGGTACCAGCTGTTGCACCATTCATTGCACTGACGACGGGAGAATGACCGGTGCCAAAAGCATCGATGGAGAGACTGCCGTCACCAGGACGATCCGATGGAAGCTGACGAGCTGTGATGGGGGTGGAGTTGGCGGGATGCTGAGAGGAGTGCTGGTTGTGAGAGTGATGCGAATTGGACATGTGGTCATCCTCAAAGACGCTGTTACTGTCGTCATCGCCGTCGTGCTCGCCGTATTCTTGTGCGGTAGCCATGGCGCGCCTCATGAGCTCGTGACGGTTGAGCGGTTCGGGTTTGCCGTGGCCGTCATCGCTCTTGTCAACTTTGGAGCTGCGACGGGAGCTCTTGCCACCGGAGGCTGGTGCGAGAGCACTGACAGATTCGCTCCGCAACTGAGTTTGGTTTGAAGCCGATGAACGAGCCATGGAGCGATTGGACTGCGAGGTAGGAGCTCCGGAGACAGATGCAAGATCCGAGCGAAGCGGGTTGGACTGGGCAAAGGAGGAGTCAGCGGGTCTGAGTGTGGAGACGTTGGACTCGGCAGGGCTCAGTGGCTGCTGCTCGAGGTGAGAGAGATCAGTAATGTCGATGGAAGGAAGTTTGATGGGAGCAGAAAAGGGTGACACTGGCAACGAGCCGTTTTTGCCGGGCACGGCACTGCCAATGATATACGAACTGTCAGCTGCTAGATGCTCTGACTGAGAAGAGGGTGTGGTCGAGTTGGATTTGATTCGTCTGTGATTGGTCGAGGACGCGGCGGAAGATTGCGTCGAGTTGTCCTTGTCTTTGCTCGTGTTGCGAAAGATGTTTTTGAACGAAGACATTCGGGCTTGACTTGAAAAGCCGGGGCGCGCGTAAGGAGCCCCTGCAAAGTGCCAGAGACGATCCGAGAGGGCCGAGGGTGAGATTAGCAATATTGCCTCGATGAAGCAAGGGCCGAATGGTGATGGTGAGGTTGCGAGATCAGAGTTGCTTCCAATCCCGATGGCTGGTGAACAACTGTCTCGGCAAGCGCTTGAGAAGTCACTGATGGTTGCTGCTGCCCGCTCACAGTCACGCTCTCATGACTCTTTCACTGCCGCACGACGCATTGCGCACGACCCAGCCAAAGTGCGGCAAATGAACTAGCAAAATAGGGTCACTGAGTCTTGGAATCCCACGTCGGCTAGCCCGATTTTTTTCCCTCTTCAGGGAGGGGTTCAAAAACGGGGAAGAATCCGAAGCCGATGAGTGCACGGTGACGACTGTGAGTCCAAACCCGACCGGCAGCCCTTGTCTAGGAAAAGGAGATGTGGAGCACGGGTGAGTCTGCGGCCGCGTGGCTGCCTCACTGCCACTGCGCACTCTGCAAGCACCACAACCGGCGTAGATGCGGCATTTCATCAGGAAACAGCGGGAGCGAGTGAGAGTGGTACCTTGGCAAAGCTGCCTCGTGCTCAGATGGAGACCGCTGACGTTTTTGTCCCTCAAAGTGTCACATTCTGGTCGAAGGCTCACAAACCACAGAATGACCAAACGGTCCTAATTTTCCGGGTCGCATGATGCAGCGCTGCCCAGGGCCATGCACGTCTCCGCGTGTGCATCTCACTCGAAAGTAGGCCTAAAGCTTCAAGCTGGACAGCCTCTGTCGTTGACGTTGTAGTCGTCATCGTGATGGTCCATCGCTTATCAGTTGACGCCACTCGGTTGTACTGATGCACGGGGTGCCATCAACTTCAACTGGCTGTTCCTCGCCATACACCGCTAGTCGTTAGGAGGAACATACATTCCCGTTTGTCCTGTCCGGCCGTCCACCACACACCTATCCATCTGCACGCTGCAGACACTTGCTCGACGTGACCAGTGCGGCCCGCCATGCTCTTCGACTCAAACCCGCTCGTTGTGTCGACGAACGACGCCTGCCTGCACAAATCGGATCTCAAGGTAAGTATCGAAGTAAATTCAGCATCTTCATGACCGCACAGAAAAGCAGATGCTTATCACGCTGCTCTTCTCACACCAATAGACGTTGAAGAACGACGAATGGCTCGGCGACAATGTGCTCGCATTCCATGCTGAATGGCTCCAAGCACTTGGAGGACAGCTGAGTTCAGCCAAGCAGACCCCTTCCAACGTCAAAATGTTCCCGCCTTCGGTCGTAGAGGTCCTTTGCACGCTCGAGAGCGCTGCATCACCAGAGGTCTCTTCGGTTGTGCCCAAGCCCTCGGAACGCTTTCTCCTGTTGCCAGTCAGCGATCGCTACAGTCCTTCGAGTCCCGGACACGCATCAGCAGGCAGCCATTGGAGTCTTTTGCTTGTCGACGCCGCGTCTGGTGCCGCGTTTCATCTCGACTCGCTTGGCGAATGCAATCGCAGCGCGGCCATGGCGGTGAGCTCGAGCATCCTCAAGCTCGTACAGTCTCAATCGTCCTCCTCACTCAAACCGTGCAAAGTGGACTGTCTGCAACAGCAAGAGAACGGCAGCGATTGCGGCATTTATGTCTTGCTTCTTTCAAGCCTACTCCACCGCCAACTCAGCACACCAGAAGCGGCTTCGTACGACCTCTCTGCCGTCGTCGAGACCGTCTGTGCGGACGCGACTCCTGACCATGTGGGCCGCTTTCGCAAACTGTACAAAGAGTGGCTCGAGGCATGGGGCAAAGCCACCCACCACGAAGAGCATGTTGATCCTACACAGAAGGTCAAAGGACACTTTCTCAAACTTTTCTCGGAAATCGGTGTGGAGTAGCGCTCCGCTTTTTTGTAGACTTTGTTTGATTCACGAATAAACTCGATACGTAGAACATGTGCTTGCTTGCTTGCTTGTTTGCTTGTCACAACCATGAGGGTCTTGGACTGACTCGAGTTCTTTGACTATCTTGGCTTTCTCACCGCAACGGAGCGCCAAAGTCCGCCATGGCCAAGACAGCCGACCCCGTGCAGGCCGCTCGCAAGGCCGCCGTCAAGCGAGAGGCCAAACGCAATCGCGATCGTAGACAGCAAGCCAACGAGGCACGCATGTTACGGCAAGACACCACCCCGCTCGAACGACAGATCCAGCGATTCGAATCGAAAGGCGCCAATCTGGAGCAAGAGGATCAGGAAGAGCTGAAACGTCTGCAGAACCAAGTGGCCAGTGTCAAGCGCATCAAGGAAGAGTACATCCGCAAGCATCCTGACGAGCGCAACTTGGTCCGTGGCTATGAGGAGCCTTCCGGCAGCCCTACCAACAAGGTCGCAACTTGGTCCTCACATGAAGTGCCTCTCAGCGCTCAAGCGAGCGCTTCAGCTGCAACAGTGCCACCAGGAGCAAGGGATCCACGTCGGAGTATCTACTACGACGAGGTCTTCAACCCGTATGGAGCGCCGCCTCCGGGCATGCCATATCTCGAAAAGCCACATGCTCAGCTCGTTCGAGAAGGCCTCATTCATGCTGCAAAGGAGCCACCACTTCCTGAAGAGACGGAAAAACAGGGTCTTTGTCTCGACGAGGACAGTGACGATTCGAGCGTAGATGAAGACCTCAAACATATCATTTTGCCACAAGGACCACCACCAATCAGAATAATGCCACAAGCTTCGTCATCCAGAGATGGCGCACGAGGCGGACAAAGACGAGGTCAAGATCAGCGAGTGAGCAGAAGAGGCGGCGGAGGTGGTCACTTTCCTGGTAAAGGTGGAAGAGGCCGTAACTCAGCATCAACATACTATCCCGGAGGCAGGCCTGATTCCGACGTCAATCGCAAGGGAGCTGTACGTCTTCCTCAACATCCAGCTGCTCTTCCTCCAAGACCGCCAGCGGGACCTTCCGAGCGAACGTCAGAACCTATGTCTACCGCTCACCTTGCTTCATCCCAAGCCTCCACGCAAGCCATCGGTCCGCCAAAACCTCCGGGACCACCACCAGTGGTCCCTGACGGCATCATTATCTCTGCTGAACCGCAACTGCGAAATTTCAAGAAAGAGTCCACGGCATTTGTGCCAGCGGCGATTCGCAAGAAGCAGCAAGAGGAGAAAGCGAGGGCGCAGCGAGGTCTTCCGGCTCGTATCGATGCAGCTCCCATTTCGAGCGACATGTCGAGCACGTCTCCGGGTTCGTACAAAGACAGACCGGACCTGCTAAAGTCGGTTCAGGCTCAACTTCCTTCAGAGAAGATCGGGTGCCCAAATCAAGACAATCACATCGTCGGCGGCAATGACGGCAAAAAAGACTACGATCGGTTCCTTGATGAAGTTGGCGATCTCCTTTAGAGGAACACTCTCCGAACTTGAACACAGCCTGGATGCAGAGAGAAAGCATGGCCCACTCCATCCACCACCTCGTGTCACGAGATAACGAGGCCAATTCGTGGTGGGTCGGTCATGGACCAACTTCATCAGCCGCCGCATTTCATCCTCGAATCATATTTAAAGTGCCAGTGGCGGTGGGTTGATGGAATGAAGCCTGAGTGACCGCGAATGCACAGATTTGGTGATAAAAGGACATGCGAGCGGCCAACGAGCATCGCATTTCGACTGGTCAAAGACGATCTTCTCTTCAAGAGATCGATTGATGTGGCTCAGCCCGTCATGAGGACCTTTTACGCATGTCAGCTCTTGATCGGCATCGTCTTCTTCGCGAAAGGAGCAGCTGCTTCTTACAAACCCGCATGCCCGAAGGGTGAGTCCTCAGAGCGCAACGATGGCTATATTTGCCTTAGCTCCTCGCATGCTGACACTCTGTTGATTCCAACTTTGCAGGTGTCACACTCGAATGCAAAGCGCAAGACGAGTTCTCGCCAGAAGCAGCCATGCGTCAGGTAGACGAGCATGCGCTCATGTCCATGTACTGCGCTCTTGGCTGTGACCATGTTGTCAATCGAGCACATGGCTTTGCCACCTACATCAAGCCCATCTGCTCGGTCCAGAAGGATGAAAACCAAGTCGAGATGAAAAGGTTCACCGACAAATCCAGACGAGCTTCCACGAGGAGCGTATCGGAGCACGAAGGCATCCAAGCTAGAGATATTGATGCTTATACGGTCAAGAGTGCCACCTTCAAGTTCTGTTGCACACATCCAACGGGCAAGGACTACACCGAGGCTGCAGCGAAACGCATTGGACTCGAGCTGTCTATCTGCAATCGACTATCGTAAGCAGCCAAAGCAGCACGATGATTTCTCTCGATGCAATACATCATGAAAGCTTTCCTATTGTTGCGGCCACGCAGTCAAGTTTCGACACGACCCGTGGAGATCTTCTGGGGTGCTGGGTTGGAGGTTTGCACCTCTTACCATAATAGCGTCCGACTGTGATTGTCAGAACAACGTGTCGCCACAATCAGGCTGCTGCGGTTATTTGCATCTCGCATCTGTCCATTCACCTCTATTCAAGTTTTGAGACATCCGGGGGTCGGCTCCAGGCGCATTGGAAATACGGCCATTGTGGGGAAACTCGTGCGGCTCTGTTGTAAGTGGAAATCTTGGGCTCGCCTTCTGCAGCTGCCATACAGTATCGATGTGATTTTCAAGCGGCTGTGTGCTGAGCCGTGTAATCTCGCCCTCGAAGCGTGGACGAGAGAGACGTGCCCTCCAACTTTTTTGGCGACTCTCTCCTAGCCAAAAAAAGAAAAAATTGTGGCTTCGCGTGCACAGACACAAAGCGACCTCGGCAAAGCCGTGAGGGTGAGAAGTGAAGTGTTGGGTTGGGTTATGGGCCTTTCAGCCAGCCCATCTTCTGTTGAATCAGCTCTGCCTTTGCGCATCCATCTGAGCAAGCATCCAACTCAGCTTTGACAGGAGGCCAAGAGATCTCGTCAACCCTTCTCCTCTCCAACCAACACCATCGTCAATCCCGTCTCATGCCCTCGCGAAGAGAACGGAAGCGTCCATCATATATCGTTGGCGAGTCGAAGCAAGGCTCTACTCGCACCACTTGCGGAACATTGTCTGTCATCCATCGTCCCCGCATTGCCCTCTCTCGAGCGACTGGTATTCACCCAATTGGCACGGATTCGACTGTCCCTTTCTTCTGATCCGGCCCTATCCTTCGCATCGTCTTGACGCGTCTGCGATTCAGGTTGTGTGCCCAGCTGCATTGCGCTTTAGGCGACCGCACGTTTCAAACCTAGCTCCTCAATGACCGGCACATCCGATCTTTCGGCAGCATCCCTTCGCGATCCTGCTACGAACAGAAGATATACCTCATCTAAGCCTGCATCGCATCCGCGCAACGCTGTCTCCTCCTCTTCGGCGCAGCATCTGTCGCCGCTTGACACAGATCCCTCACGGCTCCCCAGCAACGATCCGCTCAAGAAGCACCCAAGCACCGCCATCGCTGAAGGCACCGCTGCCGAGGTCGGATCCAAGCAGAGGGAATATCAACGCAGAGCTAAGCATCTCTCCCTCATCGCCAAACCAGTCCCCCACGCTCGTCCAGGAGATTCGCCCAACTTCCTCGCAGTGCTCAGAGACTTTGACCGGCTTCTCCGATCTTTGCCCATACCTCTCCATCGCATCGTTCCCACGCTCGTCGCGAGGCTCATTTGCCGCGTGTTCAAGTCTCAAAACATCATGGCTTCCAACATCGCCTTCGACATCGCACTCTTCTTCTGGCGTATTATCATCAACCTCTTCTTCCGTGAGATTCGTCCTCGTTCAGCATGGCGAATTCCTCGCGAAGACCCTGTGATCTTTGTGGCCGCGCCGCATCACAATCAATTCCTCGACCCGCTCCTCCTCGCCTCCGAGGTACGCCGCGCTTCCGGTCGAAGGGTGGCGTTCCTGATCGCGGAGAAGAGCATTAAGCGTCGCTTCGTCGGAGCTGCTGCACGCATCATGCAGTCCATCCCTGTCGCCAGAGCAGCCGACAGTGCCAAAGCCGGCAAAGGCTACGTTTCACTTCATCCCTCCGGTGATCCTCTCCTAATTCAGGGACACGGCACCGCCTTCAAATCGCAGCTGCAGCCCAAGGGCCAGATTATGCTTCCCAAGGGCTGCGGACATGCCACGGCCGAAGTAGTCGAGGTCATCAGCGACACCGAGGTCAAGATCAAGAAAGAATTTAAGGACCCTCGCGCGCTTGATATGCTGCGCGGCAAGGTGCCACAGCCAGAGCCGTCCAAGTCCGATAAGAAATCGTCCAAAGCCCCAAGCTCGAGGGCGTTGGAGAAGGTAGCTGCCGATCTCTCCGAAAACCAAGGTTGCAAATATTCTTGCCTTCCGTTTGTCGATCAGACACAGATGTACGCCAAGGTCTACGACAAGCTCGCCGAAGGCGGATGTCTGGGCATCTTCCCTGAGGGTGGCAGTCACGACCGTACCGATCTGCTGCCTCTCAAAGCCGGTGTTGTGATCATGGCGCTCGGTGCCATGTCGGCCAATCGCGATCTCAATGTCAGGATTGTTCCTGTCGGCCTCTCATACTTCCACCCACACAAGTTTCGCAGCCGTGCGGTGGTCGAGTTTGGAGCGCCCATTGACGTACCGCGCGAGCTCGTAGGTCAATTCGATGAGGGCGGAGAGGGCAAGCGCAAAGCCGTCGGACAGATGATGGATATTGTCTACGACGGTCTCAAGGGCGTCACGCTGCGTGCCCCCGATTACGAGACACTGATGGTCGTTCAGGCGGGTCGACGTCTCTATCGCGCCCCAGGACAGTCTCTTAGCTTGGGGCAGACGGTGGCCCTCAACCGCAAATTCATCATGGGTTATCTGCAGTTCAAGGACGAACCACGGGTGGTCAAGCTCCGCGAGGAGGTTTTGCGTTACAACAAGAAGCTCCGCTATGCAGGTCTGCGTGACCATCAGGTGGAGCGAGCAACCCGAGCCGGCTGGCGTAGTCTCGGGCTGCTAGCCTACCGTCTTGGCTTGCTCGGACTCTGGGGAGGATTGGCGCTCCCGGGAGCGGTGCTCAATTCGCCCATCATCATTCTCGCCAAGATCATCAGTCACAAGAAGGCGAAGGAGGCGTTGGCAGCCTCTCAGGTCAAGGTAGCAGGACGCGATGTACTGGCCACCTGGAAGGTTCTGGTCTCCCTCGGTGTCGCGCCCATTCTATATTCCTTCTATGCGGCGCTTGCCACCTATCTCGCCCACAAGCTGGAGCTCTCGCCGCGTACACGAGCCCTCATGCCGTTGTACACGCTCATCGTGCTGCCGACCATGTCGTATTCGGCGCTCAAATTTGCCGAAGTTGGTATCGACATTTACAAGTCGCTGCCTCCACTCTTCATCTCGCTGATCCCTGGCAACCACAAGGTGATTCTCGACCTGCAGCAGACGCGAACAAAGATCAGCGCCGACATGCACGCGCTCATCGACGAGCTTGCGCCACAAGTATGGGAGGACTTTGCCGAAAACCGCATCTTGCCCAGTGCTGCGGCACCGCCTACGCCTCAACGCGAAGCACTCGTGTGGAAGCAAAAGAAGTCGACCGGCGGCGCTGCCAACGATGCGCTCAGCCACCCTCTGCAGTGGATGGACGAGCGTCTGTTTGGCTGGGGCCGCCGCCGTCGCTCGTCGACGCGCCGATCCATGACCGCGGAAGAGATCAAGCAGCTTCGCAGCTCGAGTCTCACACGCGAATCTGTAGCAAGCGACAACACGGCGATTGAGGAGGAAGAACAAGAGCGCGACGAGGTCGAAGGTGAAGGATCGTTCGACGACGCTTCCGAAGGATCGAGCTTCACTGAGAGCGGCGAGGAGGACGAAGGAGATTACGAGGCTGTCTTCTCGATGCTCAACCCGCATAACCTTGTCAATAGTCTTCGCGGTGGCGCAGTGAGCCCGGGTACGCCTGGCTCGGGTGGCCGGCGTAGTCGCACCCACTCGCGTTCGCGAAGCGGCAGCCGCGGCAGCGCTGGAGGAGAGACGTTTGCCGAGAAGCGCAACCGGAGTAACCAAGATCTGCGTGCATTGATGAGGGAAGGCGGCGCCATGTCGCCAACGGCAACGCGATCGAGCGGTATTCTTGACGGTGGCGGAGCTCGGCAATCGAGCAGAACCTCCGCGCTTCCTGCCGGTCTAGCAACCACGAGCATATCTGGCAATGGTGCGGGGCAAGGAGGAGCCTCCACCACCACGGCGCGTAGGAACCGTTCTCATTCGCTGTCCGAAGACGTGCACGTGGCCGAGCTCAAAAATGCCGGACCGGCAGCCAAAAAGCTGCCATTCACGGCCGCCTCGCAAGCGTTCGAGATGCAGCACGAGGGCAACGCCAATCAAGCAGGCTTCCGACCAAAGCTGGAGAGCATGAAGAGCGCGGAGAACACGCCTCCTGCAACACCGCAAAACGAAGCCGCGAAAAATCTGACCTCAATCTCGCCGTTGCAGACCGGTAGCATGCTCAGCTCTGATGACAAAATGGACGGCAAGTCGCAGTAACATGTGGTGACGGCTTTCGATCTCATGGGAACAACGGAATATGTTTTGGCTTTGGCTCTGGCTCGTGGTGTGTGTTCGTGCTGCTTTGTGTTGTAGTAGCGCTGACCGCCAAATCGTCGAGAAAAGAGTTGCATGGAGGAGGGAAACGCTCTTGATGAATGAGACCGGAGCGAGTTCAAGCCAAAGAAGTCTCGGATCCTCAACAAGGCCGGACGGCTGATGTGAAATTACGTCGGACTGCAGCCGCAAGGCGTGGAGGCTAATTTCGGGACCCGATTACCTGCGATCGATTGGGCTGGGCTGATTTCATCTACGCCATGGTGCATCCATCGCTCGACGCGTCTGACATCGCCTCGCGGCGTCAGATACCCTTTTGCCCAGACGGACAAGAGACGTAAGAGAGAGTGGGGGGGGAACCAAACAGCTATCGCAAGTAGATACTGTAGCGGGCGATTGACCGGATTTGAGCTCCCGCGCCGCCAAGCCGCGCGTTCCCAGCCTTATTCACTTCTCCCTGGTGCAGCAATGGCCCATCCCTCCAATTGGTTTCCATTCTGAAGCTACATACAGGACTTTGCGAGCCACACGCCTCGAGGATGTGCAAGCAGCATCGCTCGTCACGGTTCGAACGCAGTCGGATGGTGCTTCAGAGAAGGGCCAGCCAGCTGAGACCAAGTTGTAATGAGGAACGAGGGAAGGAGAGAGAGAGAAAGAAGAGTGGGAGGATCAACCTTGCATGCTGCACACAGAGTCAAGATGTGCTCTCAAGAAATTCGGGCTGTCAAGCTTGGTCGAATTAGGCGACGGATCTGCGTCGTACAGAAACGTGTGCAGCGACACCACCAAGCCCCTTTGAGAACAATAAGCAGACCTTGTGAAGGCTCGCCGAAAGCGATCCCAGTCGCAAGGTCGCTTGGGCGGTACACTGCTTCCGAATCTTGGAGAGGTCGGAGCCCTGCAAAAGTTACGTTCCACCTTCCCTCTCCAAAGGCTCGATTTGAACGCAATCAGTAAACCGGCGATTTGGGGCAGCAGGCAGTCGTCATCTTCTCACGACAAGCATCAAGGTACCGGTGGATGGTCAAGAAGCGATACCTTTTGTTCATTGAATTCGCAGCAAGATGGCCTGGTGGAGACACAACAGAGACGGATTGATGATGTCTGCTGTCATTCACCACTCAGGGCCGCTGATCTCGTTTTCAAGACTACCAAGAGGTTACAAGGAACATTCCAACTCCGCCGACGGTTGCGTCTTTCTCTTCTCCTCGTTCGCTCGCGGAACTCGCTTATGCTAGAATGGAAAAAGGTCTGGAATCGCAGCAATTCCGCTTGATTTTCTGCTGTGCTTTCTGCTGGGCGTACTGTACTGTATGACTTTGTCGCCGGCCTTTGACTCCCGGGCTGCGCCTTTTCATGCCATGCTGTTTGGACTGTGTCTAAGTCCCATTTCACCACCACAGTGTTGCCGCGGGCAAGCCGTGCCTAGGCTACTACTGAACCATGTATTTGTGCTCAAAGCTCAGCTTTGGCCTCGCCCTTTCTGCCCTTTTTGGCTTTTCGAAGCCATCCATCCGGCCATCCGATGCTTCGTCACACCGCAGCAACTTGATTTTCTCTTTTTTTCGCGCTATGTAAGTGAAAGCTGCAGGAATCACCCCTTCCGGTCAGTGTACTGTACAGTATCAAAATTTAGATCTTTAATTTTTGGGGTTGATTTCGGTGACTATCGCATCACGTTGGCTGACTGGCTGCCTCGCCTCGCATCACTCTGCTCTCTACTCTTGAGACGAGTTCAGCTCCGCTCTTTCCTCCTCCCGTCACTACCTCTGCAGAGCTTCCGGTCGGCGTAACCGTCTCTGTCCGTCGGGCCCAATTTCGGCGCGCCATCGTTCCTTTCTGGCCTTCATCGCCTCAGCCCTTTCGTGATTCTCTCGCGGCGCATTCTACGACGTCGAAACATATCGACAACTCTTGCATCGGCAGCATCGGCAGCAGCGCGTGATCTCCACCCCGTTTCTACCAGCTCCATCAGAATCGTCAATCTTGCGGCATCATTCGCTCCTCCCCTTCCGCATCTCCGCACCCTCTGACGCTCGAGTGCATCCTTCGTCTTGACCTACCATCGCCTCGTCATCCCGCGACGGCTTTCTCTCGGAAACCCCATTGCCCTTTGGACCTCGCTGACTCCTCCGTCGACCTCATCTGTTACCATCTGGCTACGACTCATCCGCAATCTCATACATTCCTCGTGGTCCTCATCGAATCGATAGAACGGACAACACTTTTGCATCGGGGAACAGCAGCAACGCATTACTTCGAACCCAAAGCATCCCTTTGATGGCAGCTTCTCACGCCTTTGCTCGCCCGCTGCTTCTCACCAACCCGTGGAGCGAGGTCCGGTTGAGGTGATAGCGGCGCCACCGCGCTCCGACGCTATCTGCAAGTCACTGTTCTGTGTCCGGCATCATGTCACATTCGCAAATGCCGTCGTCGTCAACGGCGTCGCCCTCGCGCAACACTTCGTCCGCCTCGACGCTGCGAGCTCCCTCTACAGTGGCTTTGCTTAATGCACGCAGATCCTTTCTCGATACATCCGCCCTCTCGCCGCAGGAATATCTCGTCTATCTCTCCAGCTTCAGCAGCATCAAGCCGGCACCCAGCGGTCAACCAGACCTGATCGACGAGCAGGATGCTTTGCGCTACCTTCGCGAAGAGTGCGGCATGTCCATGGCTGACGAAGTCGACATCTTGCCTCTCTTCGAACGCACGCCCCTCGGTCTGGGCTCTGGCCACTTCTTCGCCATGCTTCGCTTGGTCTCCTGGGCGCAGCAAGGCAGATCTGCGTGCAAAGACCTCATCTTTACCCAGACCAAGCCCGCTCGCATCGCTCAACCAAAGAAGATCACCACACCTCAGAGTGCTTCTGCAGCCACCTTCGCAAATGTTCAGCAGATCACCTCACCGGGCCCGAGGAGCTTCACGGTCGGGCCACCACCGTTGGTCATTGCGCAGCCCTTGTCCGCCAAGATAGCGCCGCCAAAACCAGAGGCCCACACCAAGCCCATTCTGACCCCGGTTCGCGAGGAGTCATCGACTAATCTCGACGAGAGAGCCGAATCCTCGCAGTTCAAGCCCCCACCCGCAGTCCCCGCGAAACCACAGATGCCAAAGCTCGTCGCGCCGAAACCCAAGGTTGCCAATCCAAACGTGCCTCTCAATCTCGAACAGTTGCAGCAAAAGCCGGTCCCCGTTCTGCCAAGTTCTAGCGCCAATCCTTTCCGCGATGGCGCCGCTTCGACCGCTGGCTACGTGAGCGGATCTGGCTACGCCGTTGCTGGAGGCGCCACACCTATCACGCCTGCCCACATCTCGACGCCTTCTGACGCGCTTCGTGGCTTCGACCCAGCGCCCAATCCGTTCAAGCAGAGCAAACCGCGCCTCGTGAAGCCCACCCCAGTGCGTGCTTCATCGCCGGCATCCAATCCTTTCCGCAACGGCACTCCTGCGATGGCAGCGCAATCCCAGTTCCCAAAGGTCGTCTTCGATCGAGCCGACGATGCCTCATCACAGGCCAGCAGTTCACGTTCACGTCCGCAACCTACTCACCAGCACGATCGGCTCGGCGCCAGCTCACCTCCGCTTCCACCGCGTCCTGGCGACCGCAATCCGCCTCCCTTGCCTCCGCGGCACATCAGCCCTCTCATCCAAGCGGGTCTCAATGCTCGAAGCGAGGTACGCAGGGCACAAGAGTCATTGCCGCCCAAGACATTCACCGTCTTGCAGTCGTCGTCCGCCAAGCATGGTGCACCTGCGCCTATCAAACCGCGCTTGTTGAACGGACAGACGGCACCGCCAGAGGTAGCCGCAGTCTCATCACACGTCAAGAGACGCTCCGTGTCCGGTGCAAAGTCGTTGCTCGGTGGCGGCAGCACGGTTGGACTGGAGTCGCGTTCTTTGCAGCGTCGCGATTCGCAGCAGTCGACCTCGGATATCGGTCGCAACGATGGTGAGCCCCCCAACAGCGCACGCCGTGCGTCCAGCCAAATGCACCGCGGCATTGGCGGCAGCAGCGAAGTTGGCGGAGCAAGTTCGATGGTCTCGCAGCAACGCATCGTGCCAACAGTAGCGCCGAAAGCCATCTATCCCAAGAAAGCAGGCTCGGCGAGCGGTGACGATCCCTCGACGATCTCAAAAGTCAAGCCGACGCTTCCGTCGTGGTTGAAGGAGCAAGAAGAGCTGCAGCGGGAAGCACTCGCCTCTGGTTCCGAGCCACCGCCTCCTCCACCGATCCAGCCCACCGAAGGTGGCGTCCGCGGTCGTGCATCCCGAACGGTGGTCGACGACTTGACCGATTCGGCCGAAGCCATGTCGGACGAAGCCGCTGCAGCCAATGCAGCCTCCATCGACCGCCACAACCCTTTCTTCCCACCACACCGGCGCGACGAAGGCCGCAGCCCGCTTCCAGAAACAGACGCATTTGACGACAGCCAGGTCAGCAGCAACCGTCCACTGGGCCGCTCCAAAACCACCGTCGGTGCCGCTGGCGCCCGTCCCGTTCCACCGCGTCGTCCGCGCGTAGCCACTGCCGAAGCTGATAGCATACTAGCCGACGATGGGGGCTCACAAGTCTCTTCGAATGCACAATGGGGCCACTCTCTCGCCTTGGGGGTTCACGCAGGGTTCAAACCCAATAAGGAACCCAAAAACAGCGGCGGATTGCGTTTAGTGCCACCCTCCAAGCAAGCCAAAATGCACGTGACTTCCGCCGAAGAGCTCGAGCAAGAAGGAATTCGGCCCGCATCGGATCTTCGCAAAGTGTCTTCGACGCAAGAGGACAACAGCGCCTCCAACGGAGCTGGTGCAGTCGCGCCAAGCGAGAACTCTTCAGCGAACGGACCGATGAGCCCAACCACACCCTCGGGCAACCATCCCTCCCATCAGATCCAACCGAGCGGATTCATGCGTCGTCAAGGATCCCTCAGCTCCACCATCCGGGAAAAAGTGTCTGACATGCTGCGCCTGCAAGACCAACCACCCAAGGGGCAACGCCAGGTCGACTTTCTCACGCAAGACATTACCAACTTTGTCAACAAGAACGAGTGGCTTGCGCGCAAGAGGGATTCGTTTGTTCGATCCACCACCGGCGGGTTGAGTGGGAGAGAGAGGGAGAGATTGATCTCGGACTCCTATTCCGATGATGAGGAAGATCAGCGGAGGGTGGACGAGGATGCAGATGCGGACGATGCGCATCCGGACACGGACCCTCATACTGCACCGGGCGACGATGCGACCGATTCGGCGCGTGGAAATCGCTCTTCCCACCAGCGCAAGCTGAGCGGTGGGGGAGATCAGCGAGACCCTTTCTCCTCGCCCCCACTGACACACCACAGCGAACACAATCCGCATCTGCACCAGCCTCCGCCGCAACACCCCTCTGCTGCAGCTGCAGCCGCTATGGGCGGACTGCGTCGAAGTGGCTCTCTCAACCCGAAACGAAGCAGCTCGTACAACTATCCTCAACAGCAGCCGGGCGGAGGAGGGGGAGGAGCTGCATCCAACGCTGTGCCTCCCAACGCAGCCTCTGCCGCTGCAAGCCGAAGATGGTCTTCCTTCCACCACCCGCATAACTCATTAAGCCAGTTGCAGATGCACTCAAACTCGTTTCTCAACAGCAATAAGGAGAGCGGTGCGATGAGCCACGGATTGCGCGGATCAGCCGTCGACGAGGAGGACGCGGATGAGCAAGTCTATGTCAGCGTCGCGCAACGCGTCAAAGCTGCTGAAACCGGTACAACAGTATCGGCCAACGGTGGCTACATGCAGCTCTAATCAGAAGCGCCTTGCCTTGCCTTTAGGGAACTCACAATATTTGGTCTTTTTTTTTTCGACGGAATCATTCATTTTCCAAGTCGTCGTTGCAGCTTTCAACTTTGCAGTCTCTTTGTCGTCTTCACAGCGCTTGTGCATGAGTGAATCTTGAGCCATGGTACGCAGCCGCAGCCGCAGGCGCGAGCGCGAGCGCTGCTTGACCGTGCAATGTGTATTTCACCGTGGCCGATGCATGATGGGGGACACATGCTCAGACAAGGAGCTCGCCAGACTCGTGGGAAGCGACACAATCGTACTCACGCATCCTGTCAATCAACAAGACTCGAGGACTGGGGAAATGCATGTGGAATGGCTTGGGACGATCGCTGAAAGAGGTTCAATGTATGTGAAATGCGAAATATAGAATAGGGAGAGCCTGCGAATGCAGCTTCAGGGCTTTGCACGGCCATCGTCCTTCCTGACTCCATTGGCAACAGATGCCGTGGCAGAAGATGCGGATGCAGCAGCGTTCGTGCTAGCCATCGAATGGTGCGACATTGATTGCCGTTGTGCCATGGACAGTCTTGCCATGACTCCAGGAGGCGGTGGAGGTGGATGGCTTCCATCCCTCCTGGCCAACTGTACACCAGCTCCTTTGATGCCCATGCGTTTGTTGTATCGGTCGATCTCCCACTGTGCCAAGCCATCCGGACCGGACCAGTTGGCAGACGAGGTACGTGGTCGGCGGATACGATTCGCAGTGCGTTCGCCGGGTAAGATCTTTTCGAGCTCGACGGGACCCTGTGGAATGCCAAAGATTTCGTCTGCGTCCACTGTGGATTGTGCGAGCAGTGCAGCATCCAAAGCATCGCCTTGCGTCCACAAGGGCATCGCTGCTCGCTTTTGAATGGTCTCTTCGTCTTCCGAGTCCGAATATTCGGAAGCAATGTCGGGCAGGACTTCGTCGGCCTCTGCTGGAGCAGGGTCGTCGTACTCTTCAAAGCGTCCACCGGCTGCATTTTGCGTCTGGAACTGCAGCTGAGCCGTACGGTGAAGCTCCTGCTCACGCAAGGCCGCCGCAGTGGCCACAGCTTGGGCTTGGGCTGCATTGGCTGCGGCTTGTTGCTGCTGTTGCTGCTGCAATTGAAGTTGCTTCTGCTTTTGCATCTGCAGCTGGAGTTGCTGCTGCTTAGCCTGCTGGAACGGATTGGAAGAGGAAAAGTTGGCATTGGCCATGGTCTTGGCTGCCGGCTGTGGCGCTGAAGATACGGCCTTACCCCCATTCGCCATCATTGATGCTGTAGCAGCGCCATTGCCGGCTGACGCACCAGCGCCTGGAATGCGTGGCGCCGCTCCAAATCCTGCTGCGGCTGCCGCACCGGGCTTCATTGCCAGCTTGATCTGCTGTGGTGGCTGAACACCAGCTTGAGGCTGAGCGCGAGGTTGCTGCTGCTGCATTGCAGCCTGTGATGGTGCGCCCGGTCGGATCGACGACTGGCTCACAGTGCGGACCATCTTGGGGGCGCCGATCTGCGAAGTGGCCACTGAAGCTCCAGGGCGAGCAGTAGGAGCAGCCTGCTGTGGCATTTGTTGCTGCTTAGTCGGCGCCTGCAGGCCTGCAGCTACGCCGTCTTTCTCGTTTGTAACGCGACGCTTCTTGTTGCTATCCTCGCCTTGTTGTTGTTGCTGGTGCTGTTGGACGGAGCTCTGCATGTAGCGGCTCTTGACTCCCGCGTAGCTGCCGTTGAGAGCGCTCGAAGGACGCGTGGGCGGACCGCTGCTGACAGTGCTGACTGCGCTCGTTCTCGAGCTCACCGAGCCGCTGTGTGCACTGCCAGATGTGGCGGAGCTACCAATGACAATGTTGCCCAAGAGCGCTGCGGGGATCGCAGCTGGTGCGCCGTTTGACGACGCCATGCTGGCATCTTCAAGGCCGGATCGGCCGACGCGGTCATTCTGCTCGCGTGCGCGCTTGCGGTTCTCCTTTTCGAGCTCTTCTTCTGCGACCGCCTTTGCACGTTCTTCCTTCTTGGCCATCAGCATTCGTCGGCGCTCTTCCTTCTCCTTGGCTTTGCGCTCCTCTTCCTCGACCTGCTTCTTCCTCAGCATCTCGGCGCGCGCAATGCTGGTAAGCTTTCCGTTCGTCGACGCGGAAGCGGCGGCGCTGGAAGGTGTCGAACTCACCTGCAGTGCCTTGGTTGCAGGCGGGGGACTAGCAAGTAGCGCGCCCGGAATGGCAGGAGCCGGAGCGGCTGCGGCTGCGGCTGCCACTGCCGTTTTCGGCTCAGCAGCTGTCGCGCTGGCCGTGCTTACGGGAATGCCGTTGGCACGTGGCTGGAACGTGCTGGATGCTGAGATCTTGGTCTGCGCAGCTGCTGTGGATGAACTGGTCGTGGTGGAGGCATGCAAGCCCAGGAATCCCTTGATCTTATCCCCAATGCCCCAAGCCCTCGAGGGCGATGCAGACGGTGCCGGTAGGCCAGACTGTTGTCCTGCACGCGCCGATGCCTGAGCTTTGATCTTTGAAGGAGATGCAGCATTGGCCGCAGCTCGGAGACTGCTTGCCTTGGTGGGCGAAGTCGGCCCAGCTTTTGCGAGCGCCTTTGCTGCGGCCTTCTTTGGCGAGAGAGAACTAGATTTTGAGATGGTGGACGGCTTGCTGGCAGCGGTGGGTGCTGCGGTAATTGCCGTAGCCTCCCTTTTCGCAGCCAAATCAGTTGCACTCGCACTGGACGTCGCCGGAGCTGCTGTCAAAGCTGATGGTACTGGAGCTGGCGCAATTGACGGCTCGGGTGTATTCTCCCTGGAACGAGCATCGAAGAATTGACTCTCTGCTGCTTCCACTTTGGAGGCGGACAAGACGGTCGAAGCCGCCGAGACGACGCGCTGGCTGTCCACCACCTCCTTGGCGTCGGGCTCGACCGTCTCCTCCATCGGTGTCTGCGGCAAAGACTTGTCCGCTTCGCGTACTGCTTGCTGTTGTGATTGGAATGGCTGCGCAAACGGCAGGCGACTTCCCTGCCACTTTTTGGGTGGAGAGTGAGCAGGAGTGGTGCTGCCACCTGTGGCTGAGGATAGCGTTGGAAGCTTGGTGTTGTGCTTGGGACTGCCAAACAATGCAGCGAGACTTCGCGGCTGCGTTGTGGGACTCCGCGGAGCTTGCCTATCGATGGAACCGCTTGTCTTGTTCGGTTGGAAAAGGGTCGCGCCCTCTTTGGCCTTGGGACCAGGCGAAGCTGACCTCGAGGCCTCTTGCTCGCTGGCTTTCAGCTGCTCGGCCAACTTGCGCGGGGACTTGCGCACGCTGCCGGTGCGAGGCGGAGGCCTCATCGGAGAGGTAGCAGCTGCGCGAGAAGGCGATCGAGTTGGAGAGCGTGGAATAGCGGACGCCTTGATCGTCGATTCGCCGCTCTTGAGACCTGCCACAATCTTTTCCGTCGAGTCTGAGCTGGATTCTGACGACCTCGAATGCGCATGCTCCGAATCATCGAATGGCGCTGGGTCCTTAAGCAATGTCACGGCCTGGGCAGCTGATGGAGCAGCGGCAAAATGCGAAGATTTGCCAGCGGTCAGCGGCGCCGACGGAGCCTCCTCGTTCACCGGCGACGTGACGGAGGATGCTGAGCGCGAGGCTGAGCTGGAGCTTGCACCGCTTCCAGTGCTGCGGGCCACATGAGCGAGATTGTTGCGGAACTGTTCCAACTTGGAGGCGGGGCCGGCAGCAGGTGTCTTCTTAGCTGTGGATGGTTGGGATGAAGAGGACGTTTTGGCAGCGAGCATCGCTGCGGCCAACTTGGACATTTTGTTCGGGGGAGCAGCGGAGCTCGAACCAGTCTCGCTCGCTAAGAGAGCTTCGTCGCTCTTGCGCTTCTTGGAGCTGGCGCCGCTGCTCGGTGCTGGGGCCGCGTTTGCACGAGTGTTTGCCTGTGTGTTGGCAACCGTCTTCTTGTACAGGGCTGCAAATGTTGCGCCGGCGACGAGACCGCCCTCTTCGTCGTCCGACTCGGAGTCCGAATCGTCGCCGCTCTCGAGGGCTTCATGGTCAGCAATCTGCTTGCGCAGACTCTTGTTAAGGAAGCTGGAGCGGAAGCCAGGGCCAGCAGGAGTCGAAGTAGGGTGGATGCTGGTGGTCACATTGCTCGGACGTGCATTGTTGGCAGCGGCCGGCAAACTCTTCTTTGCGCCGTACGATGCAAGCGTACGTTTGACGGGCTTTTCAAGATTGCCATCCTTCTGCTGCTGGAGCTTGCCTGTGAAGAGTGCCGAGGCTGCTTGGCGGGCGCTTTCAAGCTTGGGGTCGATCAAAGTGCCCGAGACCGTGTTGTCATTTGATCGGACAGTATCATTGGTGTCAGGCTGGAAGGAGACGGTGGCACCATCGCTGCGCGAGCTCTGCGACACGATGGTGCTTGTGACCGTAGGCTCGACGGCATCACTTTGAGCAGCATTTGATTGCGCTTCAATCGTTGTAGTCAATGGCTCCACATCCGAGTCACCGTCCGAATCTTCTTCCTCCGAGTCGATGGCCGAGATCGCGTCGGGTTGCGATCCCGCCGCTTGAGTGCTTTGAAAAGACTCACTCTGGGCACGAGTCTTGGCAGGCGAGGCTTGCGGTGGCGGAGTCGAAGCTCTTGGAATGGCTTCGTCCGAGAACCGTTCTGCCTGGACTGAAGCATCAACGGCCATGCTATCGTCCTCTGCTACTGCATTCTTGCGTGTGTTCCTTTTGCCGGTGGGCTTCAGCGGCTGTAGGGGTTGCTTTGCTTCGTTCTTTTGTGTGTTGAGGTCGCCGAGCACTCTGCGGCTCGGTCTGGAAAGGGGCGAAGAAGGCTCTTCATCGACTGCTTGGATGGCCTTGCCTTTAGCCTTGGCCTTTCCTTTCTGTGGCTCGACGCTGGAGGCGGTGCGCGATCGCGAGGCTCGGGCTGGTAGAGGTGCATTCTCCTTGTCGATGACATTGGCTGCATCGACGAAGGGATCATTCGAGATGTTGAGTGCGCCGCGAGATCGGCCTGATGCACCCGTCGGGGCACGAGCACGCGTGCGAGTGCGAGTTGGAGACTTGAGCAGTTCACCAGCCAGCTTGGATGGCGACGCGACAGTCCGTGATGTTGTTCTGCAGATGGTCGGGCGCGACGTTGGGGTTGCAAAGATCAGCATTTGTTCTCGACAATGAAGACGGCAACTGAGGCTATTCTCATGCCGGTGAACTGATTACTTACGCGTACTTGGCGAAGATGTCGTTGGCGTGCCTCAAGCTGTCTGCGATGAAGTCGAAACCTTGCTCCTCAAGGTTTCTGTGAAAGAGAGACATGTCGCAGCATTTGCGCATGTTGTTAACATGAATAAGTAGATGCGCCTCGGGCGTCATTGGTGAAGACGAGCTACTGCTCGAGGACGAAGTGCTCGAGGAAGCATCGAGGACTGGAACTCGGCGAGACGCCGTTCTAGCTGCGGGCATGGTTGCTGTTCCTTTCGCTTGAGATGTGTCCGACTCGAGAGCAGGGAGCTGCAGACGTATGCAGAGAAGGCGGTTGGATGTATCGGGAAGCTTTGCCGAATGATTCAGCGACGGACACGGTCGCCAAAGAGGATGTCGTGGGTCCAATTGAGAGCGATCAGGTCGTCTCGGTGGTGGTATGTATAGTCGCTCTACCAGCCAAGGGCGTCTCTAGTGCGCGAGGAGAAAGGGCGTGGGATGGCTAGAGAAGAGACGAAAGAAGGTTGAGCAGCGGAGTCGCCATCCGGAAGAGCCGATGATGATCAAAAGGGTTGGCAGGGTGCGAGTCGCCAGGTGATGGTCAAGTTGAATGCAATTCAAATGGCAAATGTCAAGTTGAAAAGTAACATGAATAATACGCTGCGCAACAGCACGCAGAGCAAACGAAGCCTTGATTTGACCGATCCGCCTTTCAGTCCAAACAGCACTGCACGTCAGTCAGCCTGACCCCTTTCTCTTCCGGCAAAACGCGCGACGCCCCGACCCAGTTCACCTTCTCGCAATCACAACGGCATCGAGGTCATGCCTATCTCTCCCAGCAACCTCGAAATCATCTCTTCGTGGCACACGCCAGTGAAGCTCGCTCTTTGCTGTTCAAGTGGAGTCGTCTTGATCTACGATGGCCCTCTTCTGTGCGGGTCCGCCGTCTGCCAGCCAAACGTGGCTCGGACAGCTGCATCCTACACAATTTGCTGCACAGCTAGCGCGCTGCATACAGGACCGCGCCTGGCAGACTTCACGTGATTCAGAGTGTGCTTAATTTTGGGCGAGCACAATGTCGAAATGATTCCGCAATTGTCACTACAATCAGTCTAACAGACAGCAAATTTTATCATGACAGCTGTTGTGGAATTCATTCGACTTTGACATTGGCGAGGATACTGACACTCAAGGTGGTGCGGTTGCCACAAGAATGGACATTGCATGATCTGTGATGAGGTCAGAAGCCACGGCCGAGATCCTCCTTGAAGCATAGAGTGGTGCCGTTGCGTGACTCGCCCACCTTCCACCCGTCCAATTCCTTTGTAGCAACCTCGTCGGAATGAAAAGGTAGCACGGCAATCTCGCAAACTCGCTCGAAAAGGCGGTCAATAACAGCATTGAGTCGAGCCCCAGTCTGTGCGAAATCAGGCTGGGCATTGACTTCCAACAGCCATACTTTGGGCTCATCACTTGCTCCCGCTCCGTGCACTGGATCATAGCCTACCAGCAGGTCGACGCCAAACACCTCGAACGCGTTGGGCCACATCTGCCAGTGAATACTGCCTGCCTTTGCCGCTGCTTCAAATGCACAGCCGATCACTTTGGCAGCTTTGCGTCGTACATCGTTCAATGCCTCTTGTGACAAGGTTCTCGGTATGTTCGAATCGCCCGTATTCGCCTGCTTGAACTTTGATCCCGCAAGGTCGGACCATAAGAAGACATTTTCTTCCTTGGGACGAGCATCGTTGCCCACCGCCAACGAACCGTCCTCTTGCAAGCACGTGTTGGTGAGATGACAGCGAAGATCACGTACCGTGTCCTCAGTTGGATGTTGATATGCGAGGGGAGCGAAGAGCGCCAGCATGTCGTCGTGCAAATACACTGCGAGTCCCGCTACGCAGAGCACATAGGCGCGAAGGTGAAACTTTCTCGCATTCGAGCCCACCGAGGCGCTGTTCACGCTGAGCCGTTGAAGCTCATCCGACAAGAGCGCCTCGCGGTCATCCTTGGAGTTGACCGGGTCGATCAGGAGTGGCGATCGAATGTACTCTTGGATCACAAAATGCCGTAATTGACTTGCCATGACCGAAGTGTCCTTGCCAGCGTAGCCATCGCGATCCTGATCCGGCTGACTGCTGTCGTCGTCTTCATTGTCCGAATCAGGCTCAAACTCTTCAAAGATTGTTTGGAGCTGCTCTAGCGTGCTGAAGATGCGAATGCCATTCCCTCGATCAGCCATGCCAGGTTTCAGGATGAACCACTTGACATCGTCCTCCCGCTCTTGCTCCACCGCAGCTTGGTTTTCGTGCAACAGTTCGGCCAGGTCGTACAGGTCGTCCATGAGAAGCTCGTCTAGCTCATCAGCGAACTGTAACTCCAGATGCCATGTCTTTGGTGTACAAGTTTTGAACGGGTCAGAGGCAGGACCTGGTGGAAGCTTGACAGCGTATGTGTTGAGTGCAGATGCTAGGTAGTGCTTGCGAATGAGTGCTTTTCTGATGACATAGCTCGAGCACTGAGGCTGCTTTCCCCTTGAAGATAGCGACGGGCCAGGAAGCAGATCTTCAAATGGAAGCAAGTCATAGTCTGCGAGGTACAGATTCTTGTGAGACGGAAGCGTGTCGCCGCGGCCCTCTTCGATCTGCCAGCCGTGGGTGGAGAGCACTTTGCGTGTTGCTCGCAAAGCAGCGGCCTGAGTGTAGTCCGCGCCCGGAAACGAGACGAAAGCCGTTTTTGAGCCCGAAGGCTCTTTCGAGTGCAATTCCGAGACCATTGCTGAGTTGTTGGTGATGTCCTCGAACGCACCAGCTTTGTGCCGGTCTGTCCAAGATGATGTAGCCGAGAGCAGCTGGAATGACAAGCCAAAGAAGAATAAGAAAACCAAGAACAAACAACCAAGAAATTCCAAATAAAATATTGGCCGAAAAATTGAGCGACGGCAAAAAAGAAGGCTCTCATGGAATCTGATCGATCGGGGGCCGAGGCTTGCCAATTCGCAGATCAACATCCTTCGCGAAAATTCGGCGCTGCTTTTCTGGCAGCTTCCCGAAACGCAGAAAGCGGAGCTGTCATAGAATGCAGCTTGCCTTTGAGCGCGCACAGCCATGCAGCTTCAAACCCACGGTCCAAGTAACAATGAGCGAGAAGGCACCGCCAGACGTGACATGACCCGACGTGCATGAGCAAGGCGGAGCTGCGCTTCTCTTACTGTATACTGTATTTTCCAGCTGTGTGGCCCTTCCATCGGCTGACTGTAACCGCCGCTAGCTCCAGCTGGACCCTGAATCAGCTTGGGTTGTGTCAAGTATACTCATTGGTCCACCTTGTTTCAGACGTCGTTTCGTTCACATCCACCTTCTTCTCCTCCGTCCAGAAGCGACAAGCACGGTTCGAGCTCAAAGGTGCATCACGACCTAGCGCTATTCATCGTAACCTCTATACAACCTAGACGCGAACACCTTCGTAGCCAAAATGGGACCCAACACCTTCGTGCTCAGCACAGTCGATTTCGAGGAGCTTCCGCTTCATGTTGAAATTATTCACCCGATGCAGACGATGAGACCCTCGGCCATCGAAGAAGACGGGGACGACGCACGATCGCTGCTGTATCTGTTCGACGACAATGACTTTGAACGTGCCGCTACCTTGCTAGCCATCGAGGAAGCACGTCAACAGGCAGAGATTCGAGCTCAAGTTGCAGCCGAAGCTCTCATTCAAGCAGAAGTCCAAAGACAGCGCACACGAGTCCTAGCAGAACGGCTTCAGCAGCTGATGGAGGAGGACGAAGAGCTGATTGATATGCTCGGTAGACGAATCCTCGCTACTAATGGACATCAAATGCATGACCTCTGGAATCCCTACCATTCTCAACAACATCGTCATCATGAACATTATCGACAAGAGCCCCAATTTCCGCAACGACATCTGCAGGCGGGACTGAATCGTTCAACGGGATCCGCACGTCCAAACAACACTGTCGACGCGCTTGCAGGTTTGTCGGCTCATTCCCGAGCCAACCCTTTTGTTCATGCCGCTCCCATCATTCTGCGCGGGCAATCGTCTACACAGGCCAAAGCTGCCCAGCCTAACAATCTTGAAGCGCGCTTGCTTGCAGAGCCTGCGGCCGCGGCGCTAGCACGTGGCAGGGCACCGGCCCGTGCTCACACGAGTATCGCGATTCATCCTCTCACGGGCATCCCGATGCTGCTCTTCGAGGGAGATGTCGAGCCTGAAGACTCCTTCGGGACCAAGCCCACGGCTACAAGGTCCGACGAAGAGTCTGAGGATTGGGCCTTGCAAGACGAATTCGACATCGATTGGTTGGGTCGTGAGCTGCTGCGTGGACGAGGTGGCGCAGATGTTTGGATTCTCGGAGCCGACAACGAGGACGTTTCTCTCCGACCGGCCGCTACCTCTTCCGCCGCTACCCCACCGTTCTCACTGTCGGGCGGCAAAGCAACTTCGACTGCAGCCGACACCAAGCCGTCCGAGACACCGGCTCCGACTTTGCCGATCCAGGTCGAGGAAGTCGACAGCGACCACGAATCTACTCAGCCAGATCCGGCTGGCTCGAGCCTGCAGAACTCCTTCGCACGTATCGCAGCAGCTCTCTCCCAAGCCTCGACAAGCAACAGTAGCGGCGATACGCAGGCATCGTCGTCATCGCCTCCGAGAGCCGGACAGACAAGAAAACAGCGTGCGGCAACCGTCATGTCCGAATCAGAGGAGGAGGAACTCGAAACTGTGGGAAGACCAGTAGTGGAAGAGAAAGATCAAGATTCAAAGCATGAAGCAAATAGCCTCGATGATCGTCCACGCAAAAGCGTCAAGGTTGTCGATCTGCGCTAGTTTCACTGCTCCACAATGTACGACAAGCTCCCTTTTGTGCAAAAATTCGATTGTAACGTGTATGATGCATGCGTGACAATATGTGTGGGACGAGAGGTCGGATGAACGAGAAGCTTGTCACTCTTCTGATGGCGTACCTTCACTTCCTGTTCGCGTGCCACAAAAAATGGAGTAAGCTGTCAGCTGGAGCAAATTTAATTGCCGTGTTTCGATCAAGACTACCCACCTTCTCCATCGTCAGCAATATCGTCGTCAGCAGCGATATCGCTTGCACTGACTTGCATCTCTGCCTGACCTCTCTTCAACCTCGCTACGAGCTCTTGACCCAACTGCGAGCGTGATTTGGTGCCATAAGCGAGCAGGTCTGCCGGCAAGTCGCCATCCTTGTTTGGAATGGTCGGGTCTGCACCTGCTTCCAGTAGCTCGTTGACTGTCACACACCCCCGGAGCATGTCAGCGTACTTTCTATACCTCATTGCGTACTTACACAATGGTCACTTACCGATCCAATTCCTAATCTCTTCGACCTCCTTGCCAGCCTCGCCGTCGGGAATGTCGACATTGACGGCTGCATGTAAGGGAGTGTCTGCATTGGTTCTGTCCTGGTAGTCGACATCAATCTCGAGATTGAGGATCTCTGGAAGCACTTGTGTCGATTGTTGGGCAGCAGCGTAGTGAAGAGCATTGCGACCTACGCCGTCGCTGTGATTGGCATCAAAGGCGCCAGAGGAGATGATCTCTTGGATCAGGTCGAGGTCGTCCGTCCGAGCTGCGTGCAACAGTCTCTTATCTGATTGAGGGGCAAGACGCAAAGTACAAGGTCAGTCATGCTGGTCTGCACAGCCATGGCAACCTAGCAGGCTGATAAGTGCAGGAGTTACGGCTAAGGGCTACTCACTCTGAACCTCGATCTGGTGGACCGCATCGTCGTGTTCCTGGTCTGCCATGATTGCGGTCTCGAGTGGTTGCCTGAGCGAAGCGATGTTTGCGGACAGGAAGGCCACTGGATGGTGTTGGGTGCTGGTTGGATACAGGCAGGGCGCGCTCGCACAAGCCTTGTTGAGCCGGTAAAGTGTTGGACAGCTTGCCCGATGGCTTACTCGATCGGGAGTGTAGAGCGCTGGTTCGGGTTGCGGACGTCTTGGAATATTTTCATTAGGGCTGTTGAGCTCAACGGCGGGAAAAAAAGTTTTTGGAAGAAATGTTCTCCACACGCCCCAACTCAGTTTTGCTTCTCCAACGTCTTCACCTAACTCTCCTTTTCTCTCCGAACTATCCTCGCACAGCTTTCGACCCCGAGAGCCCGTAAGAGACAGCCACAAGTCATGCCAAGTGTTAAACGAAAGGCTGAGGCATCCACCTCCACGCCCTCCTCTTCCAATCACACCGCTAGCCCTTCGGCAAGATCGACACTCAAAGCGAAGTCAGCCCCAGTCTACCTGGACGACAGCGACAATAATGAAGACTTTGATGACGACGAGGACTTGCTAGTTGCTGCTTTGCATGGCACCGGTTCCGGGGCTCTGCCTGATGCCGAAGACGATGATGAAGACGATGACGACGAGGAGTTCGAAGGGTCAGACTCGGAGCTAGCATCACAAGACGAGATCGAGCTTGCATCAGATCAGGGTGATTACGAAGATGAGGACGAAGATGAGGAGGACCCCGATCGAGTCGAGCCGTCCGTAGTCGAGCTCATGTCGGACGAGGATATGGATGGTGGATTCGAAGACCTCGAAGGTGCTCAAGACAACGATGACCACGACGACACAGCATCGCCGCCTTCCAGAGCGGCATCTTCCTCAGCCAAGCCCACCAAAAACGCCCTCTATGCCATTCCGACCCTCGCCGAAGTTCAAGGCCTCAAGGAGACAGGCGAACTCTTCAAGAACAATGTTTTCAAACTCAAAGTGGACGAGATGCTTCCCGAGGTACGGCCAGCCTACACCAAGGCTAGTGCTCTCGAGACCGTTCTCCGAAGACTTCATCAACTGTTCGAAGCCCTTTCACCTCTCGAACCTTTGCCTGTAGGTGAGGCCATCAGGACTTTCCAAAAGCGCACCTCGAGGTCCAAAGTGCGCATCCCATTTCCGGATCCCGCACCCAAGGCCGACGCCAACTACAAGCTCGGCTTTGAAAAGCCTTCAGCGATGCACCTGGTGGGAAGCTGGCCGCTCAAAGCAACGGCAAAGCGTCCTGAAGGTGTCGACGTCGATATCGCTGCAGTGATGCCTCCAAAACTGTTCCAGCCCAAGGACTATATCAACTTTCGATACTTTCACAAAAAGGCGTTCTACCTTGCAGCGCTCGCACACGCTATCCAGACGGCAGAGGACGAGCATGACATTCACCTCGGTGTCACCGCTTCCTTTGGTCTCGTTGATGCGGATCCGAGGCGACCCATGTTGGTGCTCAGACCAATTCACGACAAATCTGAGACCGACTTTTCCAAGCTCAAGTGCACCATACGCATTCATCCTTCCGTCGAAGCGGACACGTTCAAGCCTATCCACCTAGGCCCTTTGCGCAGCAACGTTCGTCTAGCATCTGTCAACGACCAATCCCGAGCCGACACTGCACCTTCTGCCGCTGCTACGCCACGCTACAATGCAGCAATACTCGCCGACACCCTTCATCTTCCGCACCTTGTCTACCTTCACACGGTCTCGCAGGCCTGTCCTGCTTTCGCTGACGCATGCTTGCTGCTCAAGACATGGGCATTCCAACGAGGATTCGGCTCGGGAGGCCGTCTCAATCCCAAACGTGTCCATGACGCCGACGAGGATCGCCGCAGACTTGTCGCCGGGACCGCCTCGCTCCGCTTTATCCTTGCTATGATTCTCGCGCATCTCTTGCAGGGCGAGGAGAAACAGACCGGCTGGGCAAAGCGCGACACCACCAATGCCGGCCGCAGCAAGCTTGCCAACAGCTTTTCCAGCTACCAGCTCTTCCGCGGTGTGATGGACTGGCTGGCAAAGCACGACTTCAAGGCCAAGCCGGTGTTCATGAAGGCGATGCCAGAAGCTGGGCTGGCAAGTCGATCGGACAAAGTGCCAAGGGAAGACTTTGGCAAGGTGTTTGACAGGGTATTTGTGGATCCCAGCGGTACGCTGAATCTGTTCGCTTTCATTCCGACAGGATCGATCGATTTATTGCAGTACGAGGCAAAGAGAACGTTTGAGATGCTCGATGATCCCAGCTCGGATCACTTTGATGCGCTGTTTTTGCAGGATCGCACCGCTGCTCCATTCACATTTGACGAGGTAGCACGCATCAACCTTCCTCTCTCTGCGGCAAGGACGTCGTCGAGTACAGACAGCAACAGCAATGGCGCCGACGCTTCGGCTTCGACACCTATCCAGCGTGCTGACTTCGGTACCTCGTTCCAAGCCGCCATGATCCAGGTCAGCAACACCGCATCCCGCGCTCTAGAAGGTCGAGCCAAGCTCGTAGCTCTTTTGCATCGGGCTACGGGTGGCCTCGCTTCAACGTGGAGACTCGATGGCACCCGTCCTCCGGCTTCGAACGATGCCGAGATCGGCGTTGTGCTCGACGGCGAGCAAGCGTGGCGGATGGTTGAGCACGGCCCCTCAAGCCAAGACACGGAAAAGGCAGAACAGTTTCGCGCATTTTGGGGCAAGATGTCCGAACTGCGTCGCTTCAAGGACGGCAGAGTGCTCGAGAGTGTTGTCTGGCCCGTGACGACACAAGCTTCTCGATGGGCTATCCCACGTAGGATCCTCTCCTACGCGCTGTTCCGCCATCACTCGATCCACGAGTCGCAAATCCAGTTTGTCTCGGCGCACTTTGATTCGCTTTTGGAGATCGATACCACCCTTGCACGAACCGCCCATGTCGTCAGCACGGAAGAAAAAGGATTTACGCTGGTCCAAACTGCCTTCGACCAGCTTTCGAAAGATTTGCGTGCACTCGAATCTCTTCCACTCTCGATCATCTCCATCTCGCCCGCTTCCTCTGGCTTGCGGGGCACGAGCACCTTTGTACCTGCACCGATCAACCTGGATCTGCTCGGCGACCGTATTCCAGATGCTGCATCCTACTTGCCCGTCCACGACATTATCCTCACATTCGAAGGCTCGGGCAAGTGGCCCAATGAGCTTTCGGCGATTCAAGCGATGAAGGCGGCATTTTTCGAACGCATGTGTGCCGAGATCACCAACAAAATCGTCGGTACCACCTGCCGTGTCGTGTTCGACCCGCACGCTTCATCCAAGATGGAAGATCAGTGCAGTCTAGAGCTCATCCTGGCGAGCGGCTTCGCATTCCGAGCACGGGTGATGCACAACCGAGAGAAGCTGTTGCTGGAACGAATCTTGGCAGATCGCTTCGAATCGGCGGGAGCCAAGCGTCGAGCTCGCAAGATTCTGCTGGAATGGCAGCGTCGATTTGAAACGGCGCCTCTGCACCATTCGTACATTGCGTCTATGGGACATCGCTTTGCGTCGTTCGGTGGAGCGGTTCGACTGACCAAACGTTGGTTGTCCAGCCAGATGCTTTCGACTCACGCTGTCCCCGAGGAGTTGATCGAACTGGTCTGTGCAGCAGCCTACTTGTCGCCGGAGGAAGGTGCACCAGCATCTGCGGTCGCCGGCCTTCTTCGGATCTTGCGACTGCTCGCCAACTGGAGATGGAAAGAGGAGCCTCTGATGGTGCCCATTCAAGCCGTGATTGATTCTGCCACCATCAAAGACATCTACACTTTCCCATCGGACAAGCGCAGCGAGGTGGAAACACACTTCACAGCTGCCCGAGGAAGTGACCCGTCGATGATGCATCGTGCATGGTTTGTTGCTACGGAAACCGACGTTGAAGGTCTCGCATTTGGTCGAAAGGGACCAGTTGGAGGCGTCGCCGATGGCGTCAAGAAGCTCGCCCGCAGCGCCGTCCGCGTTCTGGAGGAAGCCACATCGCTCGAAACGGATGAGATCCGATCGCTCTTTACACCCTCGCTCGAGCATTACGACTTTGTCATCCACCTCAACCCGGCCGTCCTTCCGAGATACAGCGAAAACGTCCGCGCCGATCCAGCAGTCTGGGGAGCAAAACGGACCAAGTACGCCAATGACGCTGCTGCCACCATCCAGTCGAGCGGAACGCTGCTCGGCTCAACGCCTAAACCGGGCTTCGACTCGGCAGAATCATTCGTGACGCTGCTCCGACACTTGTACAGCGATTCGTTCCGACTGTACCACGACCCACATGGTGGTTGTGTCATTGGTGGGCTTTTCAACCCCTCGCTCGATCGCGAGCGTGATTTTAAGGTGGGACTTGGTTTCTCATCGTGTCCAACCAACGTTGGCGGCAAGACGCAGGTGAAGCTCAACAAGCCTGCCATTGTAGCAGAGATCGAGCGATTGGGTGAAGGGCTGGTGGACAAGATTGAGTTGCGAAGTGCTTGAACAAGGATGGTACACCAAGAACTTAAACGGACATCGCATCAATGCAGATTATCATCACTGCAGACCCGTATACAATCTGTGATTGAGCGAATATTTGTGTGTGACTATGTCAGTGTTCAGAGATCCTTACGAAAGAATGCCTGCAACAGCCTGATGAGGGTGGCAAAGACAGCTGCAGACGTGACCCACCAGAGGAGCAGCAGGATGGACGGTATGGCGAGAAACAAGACTGAACTGAGCGCTTGCGCGTTTTCCACGCCCAAAACCTCCACTTACCAAAAAACAGAGCTTTGCGCGCAGTCGACCCTGCATACTACGCACAGACTCATTCTCACTCGTTCAACACCATCATCACCAACGTCCAGAGGATCTCACTTTGCGACTCTCAGTTCCCACAGGATCGAATCTTGACTGTAGTACTGCTCCACTCACAACATGTCCGACCTACTCGACCCTGCGGCGCTGCTCCAAGTGCTGCAGCAGCAGCTTCTGCCCCCGTCCACCTCTTCTTCCTCACCCCTCCCTCCGCCACCCCGCAGATGCCCTCGCCGCCATCATCCACACCATCATGACGCGGCTTGACTTTCGCCTCACCGGTCTATCTGAAGACGACCGTCTCTCGCCAGCCCCGTCCTCCAGCATCAACCAGCTCCCCACCGAATGGAACGCCAAGGGACCCGACCACTACTGTTTCCGGTACAAACACCATCAGTCGTCGCTCGACTACCTTGTCAAGATGGTCAAGCTAGGCAACAAGGCGGTGATTCACGGGGTGGCGCTTCAGGGAACAAAGACGAGTACGATGGAGGTGGTGTTGAGTGATTTCCTCTCGACGGCGTATTGGCCGTATCCTCAGCAACAGGGGAGAGAGCAGGAGCCGCTGGTGAATGGTTATATTGGCAGCTCGAGGTTGAAGGATCTGACGGGGGCATTCAAGACGCAGATCCTGCAGCAGCTCGTGCCGGGGTTGAGGAAGGATGGCTATGTCGAGGACGAGATGAGTGCTAGGGGGGCCAGTGGATCATCTTCGACGCAGCCCAGTCGTCCTAGCCGTCCCTCTGGAGGAGCAACACAGCCACATCGACCCTTTGCGGGCGATGAAGACGATCCTTGCCTCCCCTCAGGCTATCAACCACCTTTCCGCAACCCGCTCATCATCGGCGACCGAGATCTCGACCCACTGGGTGGATCCCCGCTCGCACTCCCACCGAGGTTTGGTGGCGGTAGCACGGGAGGCGGATTCGCACCCCCACCGCTCTTCCCCGGTGGTAGCGGAGGCGATCATGGCGGCGGCATGTTTGTCGGCCCCAGCCACCCGATGTTCCGTAACCGCTTCCCACCACAAGGCACAGGCTTGCCCTCAGGAGCAGTTCCGCCAGGCGCGAGATTCGACCCCATCTACCCGGGTGGTAGCGGACCCACTCCACCTCACCCCGATGTAGGCGGCGCGAGACCGCAGAATTTCGCTGGCGAACCGGATTGGGACGAGCTTGCACCGCCCAGAGGCGAGAATCCGTTTGGCGCCGCTCGAGGTGGACCAGGCGCAAGAGGTGGTGGCGGTGGTGGTGGCTTGCCGGATACGAGTGGTTGGTATGCCTGATACATGGTCTGATGAGGCTAAAGACCGTCACTAGCTGATTGTTCCCTGGTCACATCTCACCCTCTCGCGCACCCCTTGTCATCTCACAAACGTCCTCAGATCCTGCGCACAGCATCACCTTTTCATTCGCATTGTTCTTCACAAATCACAACCTCTTGAAACAAGACTCATGTCTGTCAAGATGAAGAAAAACACACTGTGAGAACCAAAAATTTTCTAACTGACATTGGCATCTCTACTCTTTACTCGCCGCTTTTTGCGCCAGCGTGATCTTGTCGCCCAAGCTCAACGCGATGCCCTGGGTCTTGCTGCGAATGCGCACATGGCCTTGGATCGTCTTTCCGTCCGGGAGAAGTTCGATGCTCAGGTTGGCGAGAGCGTCTTCGCCGAACAGACTCCTGGCGTACATGTTGGCCGACAGGAAACCGCACTCGCCCGCAAGACTGGCTTCTGGTGTGAGACACGACATGTTTGTGCTCTTCATAATGTGCGCCAGGTATTCGCGCAGGTCGGTGATCGCCGTGTTGACGTTGACCTTGTTTTCCCATTCGAATTCGGTCCACATGGCACGGAACTGCGCCTCGTTGCAGTAAGCGGGCGAGATGTAGTCCATAATGTCAATGTGGATGTCGTTGAGCACGACGCATTTGGCATCGCCCGCACTCTGCGTTCCCGTGCCAGCCGCTCCTTCGTAGATAATGTTGCCAAAGATGACGCCAGTCTCGGTGCTCGACACTTTGATGGTCGCTTTGATCGACTGGTACGAGTACGGCGCGAGCGTGTAGTTCGAAGGACGTTCTACGAGTTTCAAGTCGCCCAGGGTGGCAAACTCGATCGAGAGGTTCTGCAGCGTTTCGGCGGTCTGGTTTACAACGAGGACATCGAGCAAGATGTCGAACTGGTGGACGTTCACGTAGGCCTCGGCGTAGACGGGATCCGAAAACCCGGTGAGCTGCACCACGCGCGCCAACTTGCTGATAAAGTCGTCCTTGGCAGCTTCAGCTGCCCCAGTGGCCTGCGTCAATTCGCGCTCGTACTCCTCGGCCGCATCGTCCGCCGCCTTCTTGGAGAACTGACGGAACGACAGCAAGTCGTCCGGCTGCACCTTGACCACCTTGGTCTCCTTGGCCAGCTTCTCTGCCGCTTTGGCCTGCTCGTGCTCCACCATGTTGGTGTAGGCCTGCTTTGTATCGTGCAAAAATACCTGCTTAGCCTCCTCGCTCTCGGGCTGCGCCTCTTCGATCGACGAAGCAAGTGTCTCTACGCACGCCATGATACGCTCGGTCGAGTCCTCATCGATGGGCGAAGCGGCAAACTTGGACTGACCTACGCGGACGATGCTGGTCATGATAAGCATCGACTCGGCCCGCAGACTGTTCTTGGCAGCGGCGTCCGAGGAGAGCTCGGCAAAGCGCAGCACAAGCTTGGTGAGCGTCGAGGCGAGCACGGTGCCCGTGTAGAAATCGCCGAGCAACAGCAGCGATCGTAGTGGCGGTTTGGAGGCGTTCTTGACGGCTTCGATACGCGCAGCCTGGTTCGCCTCGGAGCTGAAGGCGGTTTCGGTGGCGTAGGTGCCATCGGCGCGCACGCGATTCGCCGCCGAGGAGGCCGGTTTGGCGGCTGCCAATGCTGACGACGAAGAGGCCGCATCTGCTTGCTCCTTGGCGCCGTCTTCTTCCGCGGTCGAGGAGTCGAGCAGTCGCTCCTCAGCAGCAAGAATGGGCACCTCGCCAATCACCTTGCGGATTTGCTGCATCGCCTCCTTGACGTCTTCGATGCTAGCACAGTATTCACCTACGATCCAAAGCGCGCCACGGAAGACCTTGCCGGACTTGATATCGGTAAAAGTGCGGAGCAGTTTGTCGACGATCGACGAACGCAGATTTGGGAACTTTTCGACCACCTCGCGCACAAAGGCAATAACATCGACGGCCGAAGGGTTATTCGAGTCGCCGAGGAACTCCATAAGCACGTGCACGACGTTGCTGGCAACTTCGGAGAACTTGATAGCGCAGGTGTGAATGGACTGGATAAGGAGTTGGCGGTATTCGAGATTCTTGTCCTGCGACTGCGATGTGTCGACCGTCTTCATGAGCTCCTTCTTGAGCAGCAGCACAACCTCTTCAATGTTGCGGCTCGACACCATCTCGAGCGCAATGCGAAGCGCCTTACGTCGCACGTCCATGTCGGGACTGCTAAGCACGCGCAAGAGGTCCATGACGAGCGGGTCGATAACGTGCTCGTGCTTGGTGCGAAGCGCGTCAAGTCGATCGAGCACGATGAGCTTGACGTTGTTGTCACTTTCCTTGACAATGAGCTCGATGAAGGCGCTGGCGGTCGCTTTGACCGCAGCGGCATTCTGAGTGAGTGTGGTAAGAGTAGTAGCAGCCTCGTACTTTACCGAGTGGCTAGGTGCGGCGAGGAGCTCCGAGACGGCACGGATGTAGCGAGCACGATTGGGAGACTCGCCACGGCAATCTTTGCGGATGAGCTCAATGATGGCGAGCTGCATGAGCTCATCCTGCGATGAGACTTGGTCGCCAAGGCCAAGGAAGAATTGGACAGCTCGTTCGGGAGCAGTGTGGCAGAGAAGGACAAAGGCGTTGCGCTTGCAAGTGGTGTCTGCCTCAGCAGCGAGGAAGGTCTCCATGAGCTCGGGAGCGTCGACAATGAGGTTTTCGTTCTGCTGGTATATCGAGTAGACGCAAAAGACGGCGTTCTTGCGGACATAGCTGTGACGATGCTCTAGACACTGGCGGATGGTGGGAATCAACGGTTCGAGCAGCTCGGGCTCCTTGACCTTTTGCAGGAAGCGTAACGTGGAGCCGCGGATATACTCGTTGGGATGTTGCAAGTCGTTTCGGATCGCATTGCAGACCAGAATCATTTCTTGCTTGAGGTTGCCCTTCTCGTCGAGCTTAGGGCAGACTTCCCAGTAGAAATGAAGCATCTTCTTGAGCTGCTTGTTGCGGCTTGGCAACACATATTGGATGATAGGCATGAGCAAGTTAGGTTGAGGTGAGCCGTTGAGCGTCGAGACAATGATGCGTCGAAGCGTTTCGAGCTTGACCTCATCGGATCCGCGCTGCAAATTGTTTCGCAGATCCTGAGTGGAGAGCTCGATACCGTCGCTGCTAGGGTCGGGAGCAACGACGGTATATGCGATGGCCTCGGAGGACGACATGGTGTATGAGCAACAGCCAAACCAAGCGCGTCGACGGAAGCGACGAGATCTAGTCAACCGCTGCCGAGGTGATGAGGTGAAGTCACCCGCTGTCTCGTTGCTAGCAAGTTGCAGTGTTGACAAGGATACTGCAACAGTCGAGCGTTCTGATGATGACGATGAGGCGACGACGATGCGAGGAGGTCGGGTCGGTGGTGATGACGGGTGATGAGGAGATGCAAAAAGGAAAACAGCAGAGCACCAAAGAGACGTGTTGGACTTGCCTGCGTCAACCCTCTCTCTCAGTCTCTCGGTGTCTCTCTCGTTCTTTCTCTGTATCTCTGGGCAGCGTGGCAGTCACTAACTTTGGGCACAATCTTCCAGCTCAACACATGCCGACGCTTGGCTCTGTTGGCCGCTCGGATCACTCTGTGTGCAACTATCCCGCGTCTCGAGGTCTTTTTGCGTTGCCAGAGCACCGCGCGTCTTGCATCTCGACTCGCACGACAGAATTTCAATTATCAATGTTAGAGCACTTTCAAGCCTGCCACTCGGCCTCTGCTGGCCAACTCACGATCTTGCTCTCCTGTCGAGTCAAGATAATGTGCTCCTCTCAAGGGTCGAACCAGGCTCAGACATGTCGATAGTGAGGAGCGGACTGTATATCATTGCTTGCGATATCAGCTTGGAGCCCCGGCCCAGATTCAAGCCTCAAACACAACCAAGCGTGCCTTGTCTTCCGTGGTATCCTTGCGGATCCATGCCTCTGCTAGCTTCCTTCCGGCTTCCGTAGGTTGACTGAAAGCGACCGATCTCGCTCTGTTTCCGTACATCTTGACGAGTCCATCCAGATCAAATCCGTAGACGCTGTTGTCTGCCGCTGCGTCGAGTAGAGCGCTTGCCATGCCTGTGCGCCTCCAGCTCGGGATCACGTGGATTCGGAAAATGCCAACCGGTGGTGTTTTGGAGGAGGGCAAAGCGTCAGAAACAAAGATGGCGTCACCAGCATCGTTCCACACGGTTCCCGAAGGCTCGGATGCTTCCTCGTTGCTTGTGGCACAAACGTCGTTTTCTTTGTTGCTGTTTGATGGGAGCACCTCGCGAGCTTGACCTGCAGGCACGCGGCCCACAACCGCTGCTCCAGCTGCTCGACCCGAACACACGGCGACCAGCACCTTGCACCCCTGGACATCCGAAACATTGACCGGTGCCGCTCCCAGTGCATCATCGACCGTCTGGAGCAGCTCGTTGATTTTCCTCGACGCTACAGCGTCCTTGAGCGTCGACATGTCGTAGCATCGAATCGTGGCCATTTCCGTCAGTGTGCTCTCGCTTGCTGCTCCGCCAGTCTGCTTGCCGAGCAGCACCGACCTGCCTCGCGCGACGCGTCGAGCCAGGGTCGGTGTCGACACCGTTTCACCGCAGATCGACAACGCTTTGGCGCTCCAGTCCAAGCCTTTGACCGTACGTTCGTGATGTCGTGCATGCAGCGCACAGTCCTCCGCCGAAGACGAGTCGTACTGCATATCGCACTCACTGCAACGGATGCGGATTCGCTGCCCTAAGTCCAGTATGAGTTGTTCCGGCTGACGCGCAGCTGCTCCGGATGGCGTCGCTTTCGATTGCGATTTGCGTGCAGCTGGCTTGGCTTGACGATGCGTTGGGAACAACGGAGTGTTAACCGACGACAGGATCGGACTACTTGGTGCCTTCTGCAACGCCTCTTCGTCTACATTGATCTTGTGACTGGACAGACCGAGAGTCTGCGGCTCAAAATCTTCGGTCATGGCGCGCCGACTGCGTCCAGCGTAGGTCGTAATCTTCTTGATCGCCGTTCGCAGTGGAGCTGCAGGCTCGTCGTTGTCACCGTCGACTGCCATCTCGCTATCCTGGTCGTCGCCTGTCCTTTGCCGAACGGAAAACACGAGAGAGAGAGAGAGAGAGGGGAGCACACGAAAGAAGTCAGGAAAGGCACAAAGAACAATAGCCACAGCTACAAGTGGCCTTGCGCCATTCAGAAAGAGCACTACGTACAAGTCGAGATTGAAGTTGGAGGGGCGCTGACGGGTGATCTGTTGGCGCTAGCAATGTTTGAGCCTTGAGCTAGAGCAGCTACTTGGGAGCGAATGATGTTCAGTTGCGAGAGCGTAGTGAGCGCCTTGCCTTCGGCACTTCGGTCGCTTGATGCAGGTGTCTGCTCCTTCGCCAGCTTGAAGAGGTGCACAAAGTCACTCAGCAAGGCCAGCGGAATGGCGCTCTTGTTCTTCTCGGCCTGGCTCGCCTTGGTCGCTTCAGCAAACTGCTTTGAAACGGCAGCTGCACGGTCGCAAATCTCGTGCGGTACGCCGGCCAGTGCCGCTACTTGTGTGCCGTAGGAGGACTCGGCGATACCATCGACAAGACGATATCTGTGGTTCGTCATACCAAAAGGGTGTCGCAAAATTGTCAGCAGCATGCCCCAGGGAAAAGTCGAGTCTATCATCAGTTGCAGGATCTCATCGGCCACTTACGTGAAAACGACTTCGCGCTTGGCGTCGTCTACTAGAACCTGCATGTGCTTGTTGCTGACACGCGAGTACGAGTTGAAGTCATACGCTAGGTTGGTGTAGTGCGTGAGGAAGAAAGTCAAGCAGCGCGTGCGGCTGACAAGGTGGTGGAGCACCGCAAACGCGATAGCCTGACCGTCAAACGTGCTAGTGCCTCGGCCCAGCTCGTCCATGATGACCAGCGAGCGTGGCGTGCACTCGTTGATGATGCGGGATGCCTCGAGCATCTCGACCATAAACGTACTGTTGTTGCGGAAAATTTGGTCGTTGGCGCCCATTCGTGAGGCGATGCGGTCCACGGGCGAAAGCCGTGCGCTGGACGCTGGCACACGACAACCGAGCTGCGCCAGGATCACAGCCGTGGCGCTGGTACGCGCGGTGGTACTCTTACCTGCCATGTTTCCACCCGTCAGGATGACCACCTCGTCGTTCTTACCGCCGAGTCGGATGTCATTGGGGATGAATTCGACGTTATCACCTGCGATGCAAGGATGACGCAGCTCTTCAAACTCGATCAGCGCCGTCTCGTTCTCGACCAATTCAGGTCGGCACGACGGTTCGCCGATTGCGTACGACGCTTTGGCCAGCGAGAGCAGGCAGTCGATCTCTGCAATCGTCTTTACGGCTCCAAGGAACACGTCGCTCTGCTCGGAAAAGCTGGCAAAGAGGCTCTGGTGGAATTGCTTGAGAGCAGCAAGACGCGTCTCGCGCGCTTCCTTGATGTCCTGCACGAGATCGCGCACCTTTGGCGAGTACCAGCGGTTGCGATCCTTGGTCCCGCTCAATTTCGTCCAGTTGCTTGGCACCTTGGTGGCGACGGGCACCTCGATCTGGAAAATGTCCTTTGTGCCGAGGTGCTTCCACGCACACTTGGACGAGTTGAGCTTGAGCTGCTTGCGATAAGTGTCGATCTCGTGCTCGAACTGCGCCTCGATCTCCGCGATGGCCGTCTCTGCGCGGTCGAAGGGCTCGAATGCACCCTCGATCGGCGTGAAGGAGCCGTCCTCGGTGATTTTGAAGCTCGACTGCAGCTCGCGAGCGATCGTAAATACCGCCGGGATCGACTGCAGCAGCTTATCCATGACATCGGTCGCAAAGCCTTCGCATTGACCACGAAGCTGTTTGATCGCCTTTTCGAAGCGGACCAGCGATTTGAGCACTGCAGTGAAATCGCGAGGTCGGCACTTGCCAGCTCGCACCCGCGGAACGATACGCTCAATGTCGGGCAGTGCTTTGCCAAAGCTTTCGAACTCGTCGCCAAAGCTGGGGTTGTTGAGCAGATCCTCGACCGCATCTTGACGAGCCCGGATCGCATCGGCGGTAGCAAGCGGAGCGACAAGCCAAATTTTGAAGAGACGCTTTCCAAACGGCGTCACGCAGCGGTTGAGCAGACGATGGAGTGTGCCCTCGTCTGTTCCTTCGTCATTCTGCAGGACGTTGAGATGTGTGAGCGACTGAGCGTCGAGAACGAGACACTTGTCCTGACGCAGCGGGTCAAAGATGTTAAAGTTGCGGCTCGAGCACAAGTCGCGGTCGAGGTTGAGCTCAGCCAAGTAGCACAGCATCCCGCCGAGAGCCGACATGGCGCAAGGACGATCTACCATGGACGCAATTCCTTCCGGAAGCAAGGACGGGTCGACAGGATCGAGCGAGTCCACTCGAGCTTCGGCGTTGACATCCGGGTTGAAGAGAGCGTTGAGTTTGCGCAAGGTGGTCTCAGGCTCCAAGAATTCGACGCCTGGTTTTAGCATGGTAATTTGAGCCGCGCTGGGAACCGTGCTGCGCAAGACGCGTAGGGTGGGTGCCGAGAGCCCGCCCTTTTCGTGCAGCACCTCCTTGAGACGGAGGGAACGGAGCAAGGTCTCGAGTCTCGTCCTCGACTCGTCATCCTCAAACTCGGTCAAGTTGAACTCGGCCGTCGCCGCATCGAGCGTGCACACGCCAAAGATAGGACCGTTGCGACCGGCGGTGGCCGACTCTTTGATCGAAACGCAGTAGCTGTTGAGGTCGTCGGGCAACGATGCGGCGTCGACGATGGTTCCACTGGTCAGCACGTGTCGAAGTTCACGATTGACAATTTCAGAGCCCCCGCCGCGCGAGCGCTCGCCAACACGCATTCCCTTGGCCACAGCGGTCTCTGTCTGGTCGACACGTCCGACCTTGTATCCTAGAGCGAGGAACTTGGCTGCGAAGATGTCAAACGAGGCTTCGGGAACGCCGACCATCTTCATCTTGACTCTGTCGGTCAGCTTGAGATCGAACTCGCGATGGCCGATGAGCGCATCCTCTTCATAAAGCTCGTAGAATTTGCCCTTTTGGAAGAAGAGCACCGTGTCCCAGTGGTTCTGCTTGATCTCCCAAAACTGCCTCTCAAACGGCGTGAAGTCTTTCCACGCCGATTTGGGAATGTACACAGTGCGGGAGTCATACTCGATATCGCCGGGTCGATTGCCGTCTTTGTCACGCAGGTCGAGCAGGAAGCTGTACGCCTCCTCGTTGTCGGCCTTCTTGCGCTTCTCTTCGATGAGACGGCGTTCTGCTTTGGTGAGATGCGAGAGGGATGCCGACGAAGGTCCGCTGCGAGCCGAGCCATTGCCAGCACCAGCTAGCAGGAAAGAGCCGGGTGAGGAAGCACCACTGGCACCGTTTCCAAGCTTGAAGGCGTTCAGCGCCGAGTTGGCACCAGTTGCGCGCGAAAGGGTGGCAGCGGATGAGGTACCCGCGCTTTTCTTAATCGCTTTGGCTTTGCCGCGTTTGGACGGCTCGCCAAAGTCTTCTGCGCCGCTGGCGTCCTCGCTCATCGGGTCGTCATCTTCTTCGGAAGCGTTAGCTGCATCCAGAGGAAGGTCTTCGTCATCGTCGTTGTGGTCGTCTGGAACGATGAAGTCGTCCTCGTCTCGCGCTTTGCGAGCTCGCTTTGCCGAGCTGCGCTTTTGGCTCCTGGACGGTCGAGGCGACTCATCTTCACTGTCAGAGTCGATAGCGGCACCGCCCTCCGAGTCAGACTCGGCGTACGTGACGGGCCGCTTGGCTGCAGCGCGGCGACGGAAGAGCGGCTGCTCAGTCTCTTCGGCGTCGTCGACATCCATCTCGTCTACGTCGCTGCTGGGGGGAGGGGTAAGATCGTCAGAGTCCGATGCCTTTTTCGCTGACAGGTCGGCCTTCGCAGCAGCAGGAAGGAGGCTTTCGGTAGAGAGGGAGCTCGAGCGATGTAGAGTCGGGGAGGAAGAAGGTGGACTGCTTGCATCGCTTTCGAGAATATTACTTGGCGGCGAAGGACGAGATGCGCGGGTGCTGGATCTGGACTCGCTCGGCGGAGGCGTCTCGAGAGGCTGAGCCTTGGGCTGCTTTCTCGTCTCGAGGGATTCTGACGCTGACGCATCTCGAGTCTTGTTACTCTTCTGCGTCTTTAGGGCAGAGGATGACTCGGGAGGCGACGGCTTTGACGAGGAGGCAGGTGTCGAAGCAACCTTGGAGAAGAAGCCTAGCAGCGATGACTGCTTGGTCCCTGCGACGTGCTTCGGAGGCATTTCCGATGAGCGTCGAACGACGGAGGTGTGCCGATACGAAGGGGAATGGGGGGGTTGAAAGAGGGGTCCTCGTGCTGCCGTTGTCGGATCTGGTCGCGAGGGCGGAACGAATGTATGGATTGTGCCGTAGTTCGCTGGGGTATAGACAAGATTCGACAGAATAGTCGTGTATGGAACCGGAATAATGGAAACAGGGCTATGCGTTGAGAATGCTTGCAGGATGTTGCTGAGGGGATAACGATAGCATGGGACTTGCGAGGGGACCAAAGGGCTGGAGTGACGGATGATCCGAACCACGATGGAAGAAGCTCGTCGAGAACTCTCGCGTCTGGTTGCTGGCTGAGCTCGATTTTTTCTGCGCGTGCACGGTGTTGCTCTCGTCTGCTTCTGTCCACTCTCCGCGACGCGCGACGCGGTCGCTAACCTCAATTACCGATTCAATCTGATAGAGCCCGAGCTGCCATGAATTTAGTGCTGATTTACAAATTTCAGTTTTTGTGAACAAAACAGGAGCAGATATTCTGTGAACTCCCTGATGAGCTGGGAATGCATACCCTTCGTCGAACAACTTGTACCTTAGCCTTGGTCGATGCAGGTCTCCGAGAAGCGCAAGTCGCCGACTAGATGGTGGGATCAGCTGTATCGAGCCAGGGAGGGAGGCTGAGATCTTTGAGGAAGCGTCGCTGAGCTGGCTTTTCGACTGGCGGCGGCATCACTTGCTCTTGATCCTGGTGAGAACCTGCGAGCAGCCGCGAGCTCGGGCTCAGATCATGGTGGCCAAAAGCGGGTGGTAGCGGATAGCGTCGAGTCTCGGCTTCTGTTTGCACATCCGGGCGAGCGAGCGACATCAGCGCAGCAACCGGATTGTGCTTCGGTCGAGATGGCTCGGGCGCAAAGGCACCACGGACAGGAGCGGCTGCGCTCGTAGACTCTCCTCGCCCGCTATCAGGCATCTGCAGCGAGCCTGCTTCGCCAAAGGCGCGGCTGTATTCTTCATCTTGGCGAACGAGACGACTCAGGAGATCCTCAGGGGCTTCGATATTGTCGGTTAGCTCCGAACTTGCCTTACGTTTTCGTGACAGAGTGCCCGACTGGCTCGACGACGTCGGCAGGGGCTTCAGATAGCGCGATATAGTGCTTCGCGGAGGATCGTCGAACGAACGGGTCTGAAAGCGGCTTTCTCCAGTCTTTTTTGGTGCTTGCTGCTCTCCGAGTCGCTGACAGCACGTGTGACGACAGTCGCCTTTGCATCTGTGCTTGCACCTGCAGCCGCGGCGGGAGAGAGTGAAAACGGTATACCAAAACAATCATGAGAGACCAGATTGTCAGCATGGTCAACGCTGTCGCTCAGGTCCTTGTTGCAGATCCACAGACCCACCTTTTCGGCGTCCAGTCGTCGTCCGAGTCGTCCCCCGCTAGCACCGCAGGCATTGCCGAAGCTTGAAAGCTACCGCTGCTGGCAAACGACCCTGACGGTCCGGGTTGAGCTTCCACCTCTGCCGCAGTGTAGTCGCTCATGCCTCCACGCTGGAGTTCGGCGCGTGCAATGCGAGTCCTGTGAGCCCCTTTCGTCATGTCGATGGGCAGCAGACTCGCCTGCATCAGCGTTCCGGCAATCTCGTCGCATGCGGCATATGTCAAGACACGCATACGCAGATCTTCAAGATGGACGTGCACGGTGAAGCGCTTTTCAGAGTCGAAACGCCAAATGGGCATGCGACGAAAGTCGACAAAGCCGCCGTCGGACGTCAGCATGAGCACACAAACACTCAAGGCCATCTTTGACGTCTTGCTCTTGAGCATACACGTTGATCGATTCTCGATCCGAACCGTGACGTCGAGCACGACTTTCATGCCGGAAGGAAGGAGTTCAGCCGACGCCGTCGAGTCATCGCCCCTGTTGTCAAGCAGAGACAAGCTCGCTGCGCTTGCTGGCGATGAAGATCGCTGCATCACCTCGAGACCAATACGTGGCACCGACTTCGCCGTCGCGATCACATTGTTGCCGAAAGGAGGATGTCGATTTAGTATCATCTCGATCTTGGCCGGCGTGGTGGTGGCTAGATCTTGCCATGTTGCGATGCCTGCATTGGCCAGTGCTTTTATGGAACGCTCTCCGATCTGATCCACCTGTCGAAGCATCGCCGGAGAGCCGTCCCAAGCCTCGGCACCAATGGATCGAGCAAGGTCGAGCGATGCTTTGCATGCGGTGCCATCACGCCGATGAATGGCGATGTCGACAATTGCCCTGGCTATGCGCGTAGCATGCGGGATGATTCGTTTCATGTCCCTGTAAGGACTCGCTTCTCCTAAAGCAGATTGAGCTACCTGCATCAGGTTGATAGCAGATAACTGTGCTTGGATGAGAAGTGAAATCTTGTCCGCGACAGTTGCCACCTGCCGCGGCGCGAAGCGAATCTCTGGATGGGTGCGAAGCGTATTGAAGAAGCCCTTTTCCCCCGGTCGCAGCCTTTGATCGCCTAGCTCCTCTGCATGACAGAGCGCTTCGAGGATCGCCCTGGTGTTGGCGCCAGGCGGAATATCCATCAACGAAAGCATCGTTTTGTGGCGGAGGAAGAAGCGAGACATGATGACACCATACTCAGTACAAGAGATTTCGTTGGATCCTTCCAAACGACAGATGAGGGAGGCGCCCTCTAGGGCCGCCAGCGTCTTGGAAACGAGGTGCTTGAGGATCTCTTCGATACTGTCCAGACCGATTCCTTCGTCTTGACTCAGGTAGTAGGTGGGGTTCTTTTGTAGGCGCGTCCACATGAAACTCTGACGGATCCAGTCTTCGATCTGTGTCTCCGTCGTCCTGCCAAGCAAACCAATCTCGGCGTTGACATGTTCGACCAGGCAAGGTGCCAGGCTCGACTCAATGTCACGGCTACCGCTGACCAGCTCACGGTAGTGAGCTTGCATGGTATCCTCGCACATGATGACCGCGACGCCGCTGCGGTCAAATTGTGGCCTTCCAGCGCGGCCCATCATCTGGATGAGGTCAAGCTCGGACATTTCACACCACTGTGAATCGTACTGTTTGGTGCCTCGGATAATGACGCAGTACGCAGGAAGATTGATGCCGGTGGCCAATGTCGTCGTGCAGCACAGGACGGCAATCTTTTCTGCGAGGAAGGCCTGTTCCACCTTTCGGCGATCAGAAAAGGAGAGGCCAGCGTGATGAAAAGCGATCCCGAGTGGCACAAGCGTGTGCAAGTCTGCATCGTCAAACGTCGCGCCTTCCGTTCCACGTCGACCGACAACGGACGAGATCGTGGGGCGTCGCGCGGCCTCTTGTGCCTTCTTGCAGGCTTCGGCTATCGCGTCGGCAGCTTGAAGGGTAGACCGACGTGTGGCGCAAAAGACTAGGCAAGGTCGGGCGGCGGCATGCGTCTCGATCAGCTCAAAGAGCTTGTGGTTGAGGTACGATTGGAAGGCGAACTCGTCCTTCGCCTTGGGATAGCCATAGACGTGCTTCTGCAACGGGCATGGGCGATATCGGTCGTCGAACTGGAACATCTCGGCAATTGGCTTGTGCGCCAGAGTGGCGCCTTGTCGTTGAATCGATAAATTGGGGCCAATCCATGCCGCTACGTCGGCAAGATTCGGCACCGTAGCTGAAACAGCGACGAAGCGCACATAGTGGCCTTTGCTTCTGGTTCTCGTCACCACAACCTCGAGACGAGCACCTCGTTGCGACTCGTTGAGGATGTGCACTTCGTCGATGAGGAAAAGACGGATGGACGATAGGATCGCCGAGTTCTCGTCCCATCTTCGAGTCAGGCTGTCCCATTTCTCTGGCGTTGTGACGATCAACCGGCTTTTTCGAGCAACATGGAGCCCATGAGCCGAGTCGCCGGTCAGCTCCGTCACGCCGCATCCGACAGCTCCGAAACGGCTCGACCAGTCACGTGTCCGCTCTGCGCAGAGGGCCTTGGTCGGCGCCAGGTAGACGGCACGCGCGTTTCCAGGATCTCTGGTGAGCATGCGGATCAGTGCCAGCTCGAAGATGACGGTTTTGCCTGAGCCAGTAGGTGCCGACAATACGATATTGTCCGCAGACTCGAGTACCTGTGGAGTCAGGTTGCCAGATTAGAGTCGACACAAGATGTCAGAATGAGGCCGAGCTTTGCCCGTTTTGTTTTAGAAGCCCGAAGCATCTGCTTCAAGACCACAAAGCACATGCCGGCGCGATCAAGTCATCACCTTCGTCTCGACCAACTTACTTTTGGGAGGCACAGCGACTGTACAGCATTGAAAAAGGGAAAAGCAAAGAGAGGTCGATAGAGGCCGGCTGAAACACACGCAGCAAATCACGCGATCGTTCAGAAGACGGGGATCGCGAGCGCGAAAGTGTCAGCTCAAGGGGGCTTCAGATCAGGCAGAGGAAGCTGTGTACACTCACGTAGAGTCGACACCGCAACCAGCTGTACTCTACGTCCAGGCTCAGGCTCTGCAAAGACTGCATCACCCTCCTGTGAGGCATCATGGGCGTGTCTGGCGCCTCCCGTCTGGCTGTTGAAAATCCCGGCCAGCGGCTCGGTCCTATGGGTCGGTGCCGCGAGCGTCTGGGGCGAAACCGGTAGTGGGTGGGCTTGAGTTGGCCCTGGCAACAGTAAAGGCCGAGCCAGTAAGCCCTCCTCTTCTGCGCGCTGAAAGTCAAAATGTTGCGTCAACGACGAAGCATCGTAAACTGGAGCTGTCTGGTCATGAAATGCACTGTTGTGGCGAAAGCTGACAGAGTCTATTGTCCACGAAGCCCCAACTGGGTTTTGCATGTCGTCAAGGCGATGGCAATATTGATATGCCTGTTCGGTGCGTCTATCGCTACTGTCTGCCTCTTGGTAGGCATTGTTCGTATCGCATCCGTACTGCTGCTTCAGGACTTCGAAAGAGAGCTCTTCGTCCATGATTGCGGACGCTCGGGATGTCGTGTCAAAGAGTAAGTGTAAACGCGCAAGCTCGCGAGTCACCCGAGGTGGAAATAGAGCTTATGCTCTGATCGCGACAAACTCTGACGGGTAGGGATTGGGCGCAGTCGAATCGATCAGTCCAACGTGGATGATCAGGACTTACGACAGCCTCGAGCTCCTCCCTGCTGGTCATTCCCTCCAGTCTTTCTCTGAGTGGACTGAGCCGTGTCTCATTGAGCGTAGAGCTTTCCACTTTCACACCCGATCGCCTCTTCCGTGAGTACTCTTCGCGACGACTGAGTAGCGCCTTAGCGAGCGGAGGAACCTGCGCAGCCCTCTGATGTCCGCTTCTTACGTCGGGTGTTCCGACCATAACATTCAAAGCGATCCAAAGTCACATCGGCTGTGCCTACTGCTTGTTCAAGGACAGGTAATCTTCTATTCGATGATGGCTGTTGACGCAGCATCTTGTTGCTCCCACTTCGGGGGCTCACATCACCGTCCACGCCTTGTGACGCAACCCAGCTCAAGCTCGCTAGGCTTCGAGTCGGAGCATATCCGAAAGAGGTTCGATGCTACTTGCCAGAGCCTCTCTTTGGTGCTTTCTACGCAACACGACGCGATACTCAAGACGCGGTACATAAGGTCAAGACCAAAGGAAACAAAAAAAGGATTCGCCAAATTCCTAAACTCTATTCGGAGGGACCCTGCAGTGAGGTGGTCGTGCATGGTGAGGCGAATTCGATGAGCCGGACCACATACTCGAGAAGCTTTGAAGGCACAGCAGGAACTGTTCCGAATCGCGTCAACGTAGCTGGTCAGCTGGTTCCGGGACCATCGACGGTCCTGATAGAGCCAGTGTCCGAGGTCTAGTCTCCGGATCGACGATGGACGAGACACGCGAAGCCCGCATGATGAACAGGAACGACTCCGGGAATCCGACCCCACACGAGGTTCCCAGCAGCAACCTTCACAGACTTGGGCGGCGCGATGTCTGTTCGAGAAATCATGGATGTTGTTGAAGTCCATCCCTCGCTCTCTGTCGGTTCCCAAGCTGCAACCAAGAAACACTCTCAGCCCTTTCCGAAGCTTTTGAGGGTGGGTTATGGTCGTCAGGGTCCTCGCCATGTCTGAGAAACCCGTGCCACGGACGCGAATCTGTGACTGTGTGGCTTGACTCTGCCACTCTTCACTCCATGCATTGCATCGCTCCGTCGCCTTCGGTTGGTTTCCCAACGGTTAGATCAAGTGCTCATCGACGAGGGAGGAATGTGGTCCATTTGTGCCCGTCTCAGGGGCTCGTCTTGTCCCTTTGCGAGCTAAGTGTCCAACAGAAGACCGGTATCGCAATCAACTTGTACAGTAACTTATAAATAAATAATTTAAATACAGCAAAGGGAGAAGTATATTCGTAGCCGTGAGTGAGTTATGGCAGCAGAGAATTAGTTAGTTATGCAGTTTCGCGTTGAGCGGAGCGAGTCGTGTCACGCTGCTTTGTGGCCGTGTAACTTGACCCTGCTTCCATTTTTTGGGTTGCAACCTTGCAGATCTCAATTCAGAGTGCATCAAGCGGCAGCTCGGTGTCTTACTGTGTTGTAGTACGCAGCTACACAGCTCCCATCGATTGATGTCTGCAGGCTGGTCGGTCCATGTGCTTAGCTTGCTTGCTTGCTTCATTCACCTCTTCCACATATGTTCGTCCCTCGAGACGATCAGTCTCGACGTCCGCCTCTCCGCAAATCTTCAATAACGGTCGGCCCAACCTGCCTCGTCCAGGGATCAGCCAATTGGTTGGTCGGATCAGGATATTCGCTCCGCCAGGGATCCGATACGGCTGCTGCAGCCTCTGGGCCACTTCTGTGCTCACAACGACGACAGATCCACTCCTGTCTGGCTTTGATCTGTTCCGTCCGCGAACAGCACAATCGGACCATCCCTGCCCTTCATCGCTGCCCCTCTAGCAGCCAGGGACAATCTCGTCAGACGCAAGGGAAAAGTGCAGTAGACATGACTCGTTAGTCCAGACTGCCCAATCCGACATAGCAACAGCACGCCTGGTGCTCTTGTGCGACGACAGGCCATGACCGATAGCTGAAGCAAGTCGCATCGTACATCCTCCACCCCTTCTTCCCTCGGACTTTGCTACGGATCGGAACGTTTACCCCAACGCGGCCGTGTGCTGATCCGTGGAACTCCCGACATGTTTTCTCGTTCCCGACAGTCCGACAACAAGAGGCTCAGCTCGTCACGGCCCGGTCAGCAGGGCACCTCGTACGACAGCGCGGAAGCACAGACCGCCAGCTCTTCTTCGGACAACCCACCCTCTACCTCGGTCGTACGCGCGAGCAATACAGCGGCCATGCACATCCGATCGCCCGAGGTCCCAACGATAACAACGTCAGGCGGAACACCAGGATCATCCTCCACATCTACAGCAATGTTGGCAGGACGTTGCCAGTCTGAAACACGCCTTCAAGCTTCGCTGTCGGCATCGCCGCCGCGTCCACCTGGTCTCGCCTCTGCTGGACCTTGTGACGTTTCCAACACGAGTCTCTCGATGGCATCGCTCGACAGCTTTGGTGCTATCTCGGTGGCAGCCTCCACCACTGCGGCGGAAGATGGCAGCCAGTGTGGCTCGCGCTTGGGCATGAGCCCTCCTTCCTCCATGCTAGTAGCACCGAGGGGAGAGCTCTCGTCCGCCTCGATTCGCAGTCAGAGGAACTGGGACCAATTCGAAGGAAAGCCCGTCTCTCCGCTACCGAGCCCAGCCGTCAATAACGATCACGAGCAAGCTCGAGATATGTTTGACGTTCCCATCGCGTCCAGCTCCAGACAGACACACAGTAACGGCCACGCCACGTCTGTCAGTCGACCAGAGCCCCTTAGAATACCGTCTGACGAGTCTGTTCCCAGCACAACCGAAGCTAGGATCATGGCATCCCCCAAACAGGCGACACAGCATCGAGCATCCAGCCGCAATTGGTCTTTCTTCAACTCGACTCCATCCAGCACTTCGGTCACCCGTGCGCCCAGCATCAAGACGTCGAGCCGAGCCGAGCCTCACGCCAGCAGCGACTCTTCTGCACCGCCCACTCCGCTCAGTGCTGCATCACCGAGGGTTGTGGCGAGCACCTCTTTTGCCGGTCAGGTTCAAGGTGCAAGGTTGCCCTCGACAGATGTCTCCCATCGGATCCGACTGCCAACCAGGTTACCTACGCTCCCAACGGACTCCGCAGGCGTTGGCGGTGTGGTGGCACAGAACACAAGATCCACCTCAGCGCTCTACTCGCAAGCGCAGCAGTACGGCTATCCACGCCATTCGCGCATCAGCAGCGGCGAATCCACCTTGTCCGTGGACGCCGCCATGTATTCGCCGCTTTCGGCTGTCGATCCGTATGCGACGAGCGAGGTTCTTGGCCTTCATTCCACCTCGCAGCTTTCGTTGTCCGGTATGTCGGACGCGCCCAGTGCAACGCTGGAAGGTTTGCCGCCCAGCGTGCCATGGGCGCCTGGAAGTCCGCACGGCATCCGCACTCGGAGTCAGCTCTTGCTCGAGGACGATCGCAGTGCTCTGTCGTCGCCTTCGTCCGCAGTGCCCGGCCGGCTCGAGCACAGGCACTGGAGGGATGCGGGCGACGCTTCGATAGACTCAATCAGCGCGGTCCTACCCAGCGTTGCACAACGTACAAGTCCAGTGCCGATGCGCACAGACCTCTATCCTCATCCGCCACCAGGTTCGTCGATACGTGCTGATGAGCGTGACACGGATGGTGGCGCAATTCATGCGCCAAATGTGGGACTAGCGCCAGACTCTGCCGTTGCCTACGGTGGCCGCAGGGCTCGCCAGTGCCCCTCCGAATCGGCAACGGGGAGCAGCATCGCGCCGAAGCCTCACCACCGCGCGGTGCCGACTTCATCCGCCGTCGTCGAGTCGCGAGAAGAGGAAGAGGAAGGCGACCGCATCGGGCCGTACCGCATCGAGAAGACGCTGGGCGTGGGCGCTTTCAGCCGTGTCGCCCTCGGGCGTTTGATATACAATGCCATGGGCGGCCGATCCGACAAGATGATTGCGACGCTGCCCGAGCTTCGTCAGAGGGCGCTTCAGCAGGCCGACACGGCACGTGAGACGGACGAGCTGGTGGCGCTCAAAATGCTTGACCGCGAGCCGTGCAACAACAATGAACGTCTCAAGGTGAGCTGGGTGCGCGAGGTCGAGGTGCTCAAGCACATTTCGCATCCGAATCTGGTGCGCTTCATCTCGTCGTTCAGCACGCCGCTGCACCACACGCTGGTGCTCGAGAGGGTCGCTGGTGGCGAGCTCTTTGACGCCATCATGGCTCATTTCGATCAATTTGCTCAGCGCGAGTGGCTGGTGCGCGTCATCTACAGCGAACTGGCCAACGCCGTCGGATGGATGCACCACGTCAACCTCGTCCATCGAGACATCAAGCTCGAAAACATCCTCTTGACCGTCGACCTGTTTGCAGCAGCAGCAGCCAACGCTGCCGGCGCAGCCTCGTCTTCGGCGTCGTTGCGCCCGCATCATCTCCCGGCGGGCCCACTTATCAAGCTGACCGACTTTGGCCTCTCGAGATTTGTCGATCCAGCCAATCCGCTGCTCGAAACACGCTGCGGGTCCGAAGAATACGCAGCGCCAGAGCTCATCATTGGCAAAAAGTACGATGGACGCAAGACGGATGCGTGGGCGCTCGGCGTAGTGCTGTACGCGCTGATCACAGGCTCGTTGCCGTTCATGGAGGACGTCCACGTGGGCGTCAACGGCGCTAGGGAAGGGCACGGCGAGCAGCGAGATCCCCAGCAGCGAAAACGCCATCTGCTTCGCATCGCCAAAGGCGACCTGCGATGGCCGAGCCCTGCCAACGACGCCTGCGACGATCAGCCAGATCCAGCAGACTGCGCCGCCAGCATGCGCCTGGTGACACCGATGGCCAAGGCGATGGTGGCCCGGCTGCTTCGCCGCGATGCGACCAAGCGAGCCACGCCGTGGGAGACGTGGGACGAGCCGTGGCTGTTGGGCGGCAGCTTCGGCTACGTAACGCAATCGTCCGATCCAGCAGACGGTGGCCACAGCCAGCAGGTGCCCAACGAGGCTTCGGCAGCGGGCCAGCCACTGGTGCTGCACCGCGATCCGCGCTCGCAGCAGGGCCAGCATTGGCTCGAGACGCATGCGGCGGTACGCCAGGGCGACGTTGCGCCAGTTGCTCGCGACGATTAGCGTCTCTGATCTCTTTTGCCAACGCCCTCCTCTGACTCCTTTCCGCCTAGTTGCATCCCTGTACTCTGTTTTCCCTGCATCCTCTCTTGTGCTTTCTTTGGCATCTTCTCTCAGCGCCTGTGTCGTCTGTGCAGCATACAGTATGGCATAAGCCGGTGTGAGAACCTCTCTGAGGTGGGGGAGGCCCTATTCTATAGAAGTGCACCCTGAAGAAGCATCATATAAGCGTCAATCGGTTACTCAACAATCTACTCCCAGTTAGTACAATGGTCAGTATAGGGCACTCTCAGCCAGGGCGTAAAAGCTCTTTCGCTACTGCTCAGATCAGGGTTCGATTCCCTGGCCGGGAATTTTTGTTTGCTCCTAGAACATTTGGAAACCATTTTGTGGGCTCTTTTTCGACGACATAATTCTGTTCTTTTTTCCCGGTCCATTTCATCAAATGGTGTGATGTTCGTGATCTCTTCTCTCTAGGGTGGTCGAGTCGTCGAGTCAGATGGCAATCGCGGCTTAGAACTTAGCCACGCCTAACCGATGCATTGGACCGATGCAAACAGGCATTGCACTGCAGCCGTCATAATGAACCACACATGCTCATAGGTCGAAGGCGTTTGTCAAGGCAAGACTTCAAGAGGGCGGCCACGAACGAACAACGCATGCGACGGAGCGGAAAGATCCGTATCTTCACATCCGACGGCATCTTCCGATCCGCTGCTGCTCAGTCTGCGGTCTTCATCGAGTCTACAGTGGATGTTAGGCTATGTCACAGCGAAAGCAAGTGACGGACCACGTCTACAAAGTTGCCGTCAATAGCCTTCGGCGTTGACGCTGGAAGACTCGACGAGGTGAGGCAAGAGGAGATGCGCCCTGTCGATGCGTGAAAGCCACTTTGAGCTCCGGCAACGCCAGGACGGTGCAAGCGCGACCCGGCGAGGCGAGTCTGCGCCAGTGTCGAACCAATCCGCGAGAAAGAGACGCGAAGGGATACGATGCCTCCATCAGACCCGGCTAATTGTATCGCCTGCTTGTTCCGACTGGTGTTTGTGTAGCTGTGTCTCTCCAGAACGAAACCGGAACCAGCCGACGCTGCTGCTCTTCCGCACTGCTCGCACCTCTCGCACCTCTCCGTCCTGACTGTCTTGATGCGCGCCAATCCGCCCGACTGCCCGACTGACCAGTCCTCCGGAGACCCTTTCAGCAGCCTGCTCCCCCACAAAGAAAGTGTGGATCAGCCGCCTTTCATCCTTCCGCCCTCTGCTCGAGCAGCTGCACGCAACTCGATGCCCTGCATACGCCGTTCAACAGAGGCGGATCGCCGTGCCTGGTCCTCCATCAGTCCTTAAGCTGACGCTCGACCGAACGGGCAGCATGGCGAGCTGCAGTGTTTGACGTCAGCGCAGCACCATTATGCGTTTGCGCGGACTGATATGATGGTGTTTCGCCTCTCGCCTCCTGGATCCCGATCCTGCCCTGCAGCCTCGCGCCTGAAAGTTGGCGGGATCGGTGAAGGGCCGTCACCCGATCAACAAGATCAAACATAGACACGTACGAACCCAGACACAATGTTCGGGCTCAAGCGTCCGTCCTCCGCCGCCTTCCTCGACGGTCTTGCTCGTCCGGCCCAACCGATACGGTGACTCGCCCGTAGCTCTGCTGATCCACACGGAAGTTCACAGCTGTTCTCTGATTATGACTCGCTGTAGACGGCTCTATTGATTATCGATCGATTCGAGAAGGGTGCTTCGGTCACATCCGAAAACGAAAAAAAGTGTTGGACATTCAAGGGCTAAGAAGAAACGGCAAAATCGATCTTAATCGAAATGATTGGAAATCTAGCCTGACGCACATTTATTCTGAGCAGTGTAGGTGAATGGCTTTTGTTCATCGTACATTTAGCACAGTTATTGATTGTTCGGGTTACAACGTGGACGCTGCAGGCGATAGGCGAAGAGGACGGTGGACTTTGACGTCCCGCTCGCATTCATTCTTCAACTGCTCGCAGCTTTCCGCCCTCTGGTCGCTTAGTTGTCGTGAGTCTATGCAGCGTCGATTTAGGGCCTTTTTTGGCGCTTTGACCTTGCGCATAAGCCAACACACCAAACATCTCTAGACTCGCCATCGATGCGCACGCTTTCTTCGAACTGTTCGAGACTGCGCAACGAACATACTGTAAAGTACGCCAAGGGATATATGGCGAATCGGCAAGCCCATTGCACTTCCTTTCCTTCTTCCTCTTCTTGATTCATCATCCTCATCCAACCACATCCCATTTCTCCCCTCCACATCTTGATTACAAAAACAAAATGGCTATCCAGAAGATCCAGGCCCGCATGGTCCTCGACTCGCGAGGTAACCCTACCGTCGAGGTGGACCTCACCACCGACAAGGGTCTCTTCCGCGCTGCCGTCCCCTCGGGTGCCTCCACCGGTATCCACGAGGCTGTCGAGCTTCGCGATGGTGACAAGTCGAGCTGGATGGGCAAGGGTGTGTCCAAGGCCATCGACAACGTCAACAACATCATTGCTCCCGAGCTCATCAAGTCCGGCATCGCCGTCACCTCGCAGAAGGAGGTCGACGACTTCCTCATCAAGCTCGACGGTACACCCAACAAGGGCAAGCTTGGTGCCAATGCCATCCTCGGTGTCTCGATTGCCGTTGCCAAGGCCGGTGCCGGTGAGCAGGGTGTTCCCCTCTACAAGTACCTCGCCGAGCTCAGCGGTGTCAAGGCTCCCTACGTCCTCCCCGCTCCTGCCATGAACGTTATCAACGGCGGTTCGCACGCCGGCAACGCTCTCGCCTTCCAGGAGTTCATGATTGTGCCCACCGGCGCCAAGAGCTTCACCGAGTCGATCAAGATCGGCACGGAGGTTTACCACAACCTCAAGAAGGTCATCAACACCAAGTACGGCATCGACGCTACCAACGTCGGTGACGAGGGTGGATTCGCTCCCAATGTTCAGTCCGCCGACGAGGCTCTCGAGATCCTCACCGAGGCTATCAAGAAGGCCGGCTACGAGGGCCAGGTTCACATCTCGCTCGACGTTGCCTCATCCGAGTTCTACAAGGACGGCAAGTACGACCTCGACTTCAAGAACCCCAACTCGGACTCGTCCAAGTGGCTCACCGGCAAGGAGCTCGCCGATGTCTACCTCGGCTTCATCAAGAAGTACCCCATTACCTCGATCGAGGACCCCTTCGACCAGGACGACTGGGAGGCTTGGTCGCACCTGCGCGCCAACGCTGGCATCACCATCATCGGTGACGACTTGACCGTCACCAACCCTCTGCGTATCAAGACGGCCATCGAGAAGAAGGCGTGCAACGGTCTGCTGCTCAAGATCAACCAGATCGGCACCATCTCGGAATCGATCCAGGCTGCTCAGCTTTCGCAGTCGGACAACTGGTCCGTCATGGTCTCGCACCGTTCGGGTGAGACCGAGGATGTCACCATCTCGGACCTGGTTGTTGGTCTCGGTGTCGGCATCATCAAGACCGGTGCTCCTTGTCGTTCGGAGCGAACTGCCAAGTACAACCAGCTGCTGCGCATCGAGTCGCTCGAGCCCTCGGCTGTCTACGCCGGTATCGATGGTTTCACCCAGGGCGAGACCGCTCCCAAGGTTATTACCAACAAGTCGGCTTAAGTCCCGATCGTTGCGCTTCTTCAAGCAGGCTGCCAAGTGCTCGGAAGGGCTTCTGTACCGGTTGTAGATCTCTCTTAAAAAAGAAAACATGACATCATGATGAACTTGGTCTTCAAGCGGCGGGGTGTGCAAAACTCGGCAGCGGTCAATTAGGATTTTCGACGATGATCAAACGCTGATTTGACGAGGTCAGAGCTTCGCACGAACACAACCACGCAACGTGAGAACAGGTTCAAACCGACAAGGCTATTGCTGTCCGCGAACGCGGTTGCTATTTTCTTGACATTGACAAGGGACATTCTCTTTCTGCTGTGGTGAGGGCAGCCTAAAACAAGGGAAGGGACAGCCGGGCTCTGTTTGGCCTGATCAATCAATGAGATACTTGCGCTTGAAGAAACCTCTTAGGTGGAAGACTTGCCAGATGCCCAGTGCGACGAGAGCCATGAGGGTGACGATGGCGAAGTTGGTAACTCGCATGTTGGTTGAGACTGTTTGGCGCAGAATGCAAAAGAAAAAACAAATCCGAGACAGGGTTAGCGGAGTCTGTGCAATAAGCATCGCCTTTTGATTAGTGGAAGGCTTTGGGCTCAAACGTACGGTTGGTATCAGCCATTCTCAACTCTCGTTTCTTGAGATACTCCATTTCGTTGACAATCTCATTGGCCACCGCTTCCAATTTGCGCAATTCGGTCTCCAACCCACTGAGACTCTCCTGGTTTGCAATGGCGTTGTAATCCACCGCATCGGCACCGATATCTACGTCGAGGTCGATTGTCACGGTGGGCGTGGCGCTGTTTCTCGCCAGCGAGCCCGTTTGCGTGTTTTTAAAGCAGACTCCCAGATCAGCGTGCGTGTGCGTGTTGATCGCTAGCCGCGTTTCGCCCTTGATCGCCTTTTTGGACAGATAGACATTGTTGTGCTTGCTCCCATCGACCACTTCGATATCGACACGCTGGTTGGCGAAATCGAACGGCTCTTTGGCGATCACCGAGGCAGTGACGATGACGAGCGAGTCCGAGAGCGCGTAGTTCCAGATGCATTTGGTGTGCGGGTGCGTATCCGAGGGCAGGTCGAACTTGATTGCTGTTGCGAGCGGAAGGAGCGCCAGCAACAGCAAGAAGCTTGCTGCTGAGCATAGTGTGCGTGCGATGATCATGGTGATCGGTTTCCTGACTGTACGGCGACTAGGGAGCGAGGGGCACGATAGTGCTGGCCGAAGATAGTCTGGTGTGATGCTTGTGGAAGCTCTGCTATCGCTCAGAGTCCAGCTGAGGGGGAGCTATTCCTTGCCGGAGTGTGTACTTGTTCAACCCAGTACGACTCTTTTATACAATGGTACAATCACCGGCTTGTCGTATTGCTGTGATACTCGATGGCGCTGCCTTTCAGTCGTACGTAGCTGCGCAGCTTGTGCCGATTCTGCCACCAGTAGGTTTATAGCGATAACGTTGATGACGATGATGACGAGGATGACGAGAATCAACAGAGGCCGAGTTAAGAGAGGTCAGTGCTGCGCTGGAAGGTTTGGTGTCGCTTCGTGCATGTCTCATCCGGTGTTCTCAGGTCTAACAATACTATTGGTTACAAAACAGCGAGGTGGGCTTCTCGTGCGATTGTAGCGCCAAGAAGAAATGGGCAATTTTCAACGGGGGCGAAATCTCTCTGTCGAAAAAAGTTGATTCCATTGCTGCTGCTCATCATCATCATCATCATCATCATAATTTCAATACCCATCAATCACTTTCCGTCCGCACTTTATCCCCAATTCATCACTCTCACCAACCCCGAATAGTTGCTCAAGATGCATCTCATGTTTACAGAAGACAAAGTAAGCTATCTCTCTCGTCTCGCCGCTAAGCACATCGAGAACCCTGGCGGAAAAGGCAACGTTTCAACTGACCTCCAACGATTCTCTTCCTTTTATTTGTTCTTTGTGATGCGATGAATAGGATGGCAAGCGAATCTACACGCTCAAGAAAAAGACAATCGAGGGTGTGATTACCAAGTCGGCCCATCCTGCGCGCTTCTCCCCCGACGACAAGTTCTCCAGACACCGTGTCACCATCAAGAAGCGCTTTGGCATCCTCCCTACTCAGTTGCCTGCTAAGCCCATGTAATCAGGGTTGGCAGTGTAAGCAGCTTCAACTTTCTCTTTCGGATCGAAGGTGAAGCGCCGAGCAGAGCTGTGACTATTAGCAAGAACAGCACGCCAGAGCGCTTACCCGACATCTGGCTCGTTTCAACGGTCCTCCCCTATTTACACATTCGCATATACCCGTCAGAGCCTCACAACTAAACCTCGAAGCGCTCCATTCGTCGCGGATGGCTAAAAGAGCTCATGTATGGACAGGCACGGCTTTCTGTTCATCCTCATTCTCGGCTGCCAGCGGCATCTAAAAATTTCGAGTGGAAGCTTTTCAACCACAAACTCTCCGGCCTGACATTCTCCCCTTCTCAATCATAATGTAGCACTATTCATCCCTCTTCTGCCTCAACCATGCAATTGTTCTTTAAAAGCGCAAACGTCCACATCACCTTGATTCATCCGTCGGAATTTTTTGCATTTGGCTGCGCTGCGTATCAGCCAAACCGGGCCAATCGTCGCCGACGCATCTCTTCAGCGCTCACTTCTTCCGCTTCTGAATCTTCGTCGTCGTCGTCGTCGTTGTCTGCGTCTCCTGCGCCACTGCTGTTACTGCCGCCTGCCTTTGCGGTATGGGCAGAACTCGTGTCTCTCTGCTCCGAAGGCTCGCCCCTCGCCAGCCGCTCCTGCTTCTCCTGCTCCTCGCGCGCCTTTCTTCTCGCCTCTTCGCGCATCTTGGTGATCCGGTCCACGTCTTCCGGAATCGCTGCTTGCTCTTCGGCGTCCTGAAGAGGGTTCCGGTAGTTCGGATTCTCGGCTGCGAATCGTGCAGCTGCTTCGGTATCACCCAAGCTGGCAGCCAGCGCCGCTTGCAGTTCAGCATCCTCATCGTCGTAGTGTCTGTCCTGTCGTGGCCCGATGAGAGCGCTCGCCTCGGGTGCACCGCGCAAGCTGAAGGGGTCGACGAGGTCGTCATCGCTAGGGATTTCTTCATCTTCGTCGTCGACTATCTCTTCGACGTCTTCGTTGTTTCGATTGGCAGCCGCCATCGCTGGACTCAGAAACGGTGAGCGATGCGACAGGCTCGAGGGTCGGAGCTCTTCGATATCGCTCGACAAAGTGTCGTCGCCTCGTGAATCGTCGAGATCGATTGCATCTTCGCGTGACAGGCCAGATTGCCGCTCTTGAGCTCTTCGCTTTCTACGACCCACCGGTCGAGATGAGGTTGACGAGGACGAGGACGATCCTTCGACAGGAATTTGCATGAAACTGCTTGCTCTCGACGGCTGACTCGACGAGCTCGATAGGCTTGCCTCCATCGCTCTGCGCAGATCGTCGTCGACCGGATCCTGGAATCCAGTGCGGTGTCGACGGCGTGAGGGCGCAATTGCATCAATGTCGGCATCCGTCTCGCCCATGGAGCTGTCGCCTAGTGCCATGCCTTCATCGCTTCCACTGCGCACCTGGCGAACGCGCGATCGGCTTGGCGTGTCGGGAGCAGTGACAGCAGATGTGTGCTGTGTGAGACTGGCCCTGAGTGCTGCTTGTAGATCCGCATCGTCTTCGTCTGCACCAAGACCGAAGCTCGTTGTCGAGATATCGAAACCACTTGCCCCAGGCATTGGGGTGCTCGAGGGTTTCGAGTCGGTCGTCTCTGGTCGGAGACCAAGACTGGCCGAGATGGAGTCGGTGCCCGATGAAGTGGCGCCTGGTGGTGGCAAATGATCCGCGATCTGATCCGCATCTGATTCGCGCAAACCCTGGCCCGCACTCCCTTCGGAAGCCTGGACCACAAAGATCGAATATCCTTCCGACTCGGCTGTATGGAGCAGTGTGCCCAAATAGTTGTTGCCGATCCATTGCGGTTCTGCGAGGAAGGAGTTGAGATTGTACCAAAACTTGCTCGTGGTCCCGAAAGAGCGAATGGTGAACCAGTGACTGTTGAGATTGAGCACAAACGCTGCTTCGCGTTCGGGTGCATCGTGTCGTGTCCGCATCTCGGCAGAGCGCCAGCTGGAGATTGAGATCCCCCACACCTGAAGCGCCCTCTCGAGAACAGATACGCTGAAGAAGCCCGTGTCGTCCATATTGAGGCTGGAACGATCGCGTGCCGCAATGTCGGCTTGACTGAGTCCGAGCTCGGAGGCTTCGAGTTGATCGAGCTCGGTGGCGATCTGGGCCAGTTGCGAGGCGTCGTAGTACTGTCCCTGGAGTAGGGCATTGAGCGCATGCTGTGCGCACAGCATGCTTCCGGGCTCTTGACGTTCATGATGTATGTAAGCTATGAGCTGCTGCTGTGGTGTTGAGGACGACATGCTCATCGGCGGGTGGCACCGATGCTGGACGGAATCCAGCCGACTGCTTTGCTCTCAGAAGGAAGAGGGCCAATTCTGCTGCGGACAGGGAGGGGACGTGAAGATTCAGGAAGGAGGAAGGGAGAGAAGGCAAGGTTAAGCTCGGTTTAAGCAACTTGCTTGCGCGTCGTCGGTTGCCTTGAAACGCACCACATCGACCATTACAATCACAATCACAATCACATTCGTCTTGCTTCGCTTCTTGTTGGTGTGGAGGCGAAATCACGCTTCACGCTTCCAAGCTTTGCGCGTTTCTTTGGAGCCAAAAAAATAATCCCTGAGACCCTGGTCGGATTCGCCGTTGATAAAGCTCGGGATTTGCGACTCGAATCGGCAGTGCCGACAAGCGCAGTGCAAAGGCCACTCGATGCTGTCACGCTCACACCATCAGCTCTTTCTGCCGTGACACCCACTCTTGAGGCATCATTGTCCGTTCTCCGTCGCTGATCGGCTCCTGCGAATTATTTCACCAGACGCGACTCGTCAATCAGCTATCGCCATCAACGAGATTGTTCGAGCTCGAAGTCAAAAGTACAGGATCTCCTCCGATCGACGGAACCTGAAGAGCAAGACAAGATGCCAGACCTCTCCGCCGCGCAACGCACACCGTATGGCAGACGCACTGCTTGCCTCCTTTCAGTCTCTCTTCTGCTGCTCGTTCAATGCACAAATACTGCAGTTGCGACCAAGCAGAAGTTATCGCCGTTCGATTGCAGCAATGTAGCCGTATCGTCCAAACACTCGTTCGACCTCTCCAAGATTGCTTATCCGATCCGCACGTCGAATCAGGAATCAACACCGCCGTCCGTGACTAAAACATCCATCGACATCGACCTCTGCAAGCCGCTTGAGGCCGACCCAAATCGCAATGAAAAGGACCAGTGCCCGCGCGGAACCAGAATATGCATCACCATCGAGACCATCAAGGACGACAAGACGATCGTCACACAGGCCATCCCGGTCGTCTACTCGGGCGAGTCTGGTGGAAGCAAGATCGAGGCCAAAGTCGAATGGGGCGAAGAGCTAGAAGGAGGAGAGAAGAGCATCGAGCTTCAGCTTCCGGGAGCTACGTATGCTGGGCGTGAACAAAAAGCAGAGCTTGAGCTTGTCTGCGATACCAAGGCCGAAGCTGACTCGCATCCCACCTCCAGAAGCTATGATCGTGCCGACGGAAAACTCAAACTGCGCTGGCCGACCAAGTTCGCGTGCTCGTCCGCTGCGTCCAATCCAGGAAGCGGGACTCCGTCCAAGGGCGGCTCTGATGGCGACGAAAACACGGGCGGCGACAACAGCGGATCAACTTCATCTGGCGGATGGGGCTTCTTCAGCTGGCTCTTTTTCCTTCTCTTCGTTGGCTTTGCTGCGTACATGGGGGCTGGAATGTACAACAACTACAACAACTACGGAGCGAGCGGATGGGATCTCGTACCTCACAAGGACTTTTGGAGAGAGAGTCCCTATTTGGCCCGTGACGTAGCATCACATGTCTGGCAGACCGTGTCGGGCAATCGTGGTGGAGGCGGATACGGCGGAGCAGGAGGACGTGGGGCATATGAACCTATCTGAAATGTGGGTGCGCCGGGAATTTCTGAATACCTCATCAGCTCTTCGGTCCGGCTCGATCTTGTATGACCATAAAATGCACTTTTTCGAATCCGGCACAACAATTCGAACAGGTTCCCAGTATCGAGAAGAGCTCATCTTTCCTGATCGCGCCTGGTGAAGTGAGCGCTACTGCCGCTGAAACTATGCCAAGATTACAGAAAGCTATGGCAACAGCCTCATCACCTCCGTGCTGAGTTCCGAAACGAAGCGGAGGCAGCCTATTTCTGGACAAGGCTTTTGACGTAGTGCGGAAACGTCAGAGTTGCTCGATGCCAACGAAAAGCGTCCCTGCCGAGCTCTTGTTGCGGATGCTCTGACAAAAGTAGAAATAGAGCTGACTTGATTCTCGGAAGAGATGCTCCCGCACCTACCCTCTCTTCCTCCCCTTTTGTCGCCTCTCTTGTACTGTCTCCTCCTTTCGCTTCGACAGACTGGGCGTGAGTTGACTTCTCGCCACCTATATCATTCTTTCTCAATCCTCAAACGATAAGAGGGCATCCGCAAATTGATGCCATGACCAAGGAAGAATTTGTTGGGGAGGGCGAGAAAAAGGCTTTGGAGAAGAAGGTCGCCGACCAGAAGCCTACAGAGCGATGGACAGATGAAGAGCGTCGCCTGATCGTCCATCATGTCCTTGGTCATATCTTGAGCACGGTCGGCTATGGAAACGTCTTTGCCGAGCTGTCCAAGATGCTCGCCAGACAAGGTTTTCCTGTCCGAAACTCGCAAGCTGTAGGTCGATTCTGCAATTCCGCTATGGAGAACGTACTTCGTGAAAAGTCGCTGACGAGGAAAACGTTTTTATTTCACATTGACAATTATCCTCGATGGGATTGTTTACGCTTGCAAGTGCCAAGATCAGTGGCGTCGAAAGATCTCCAAGGACCTCCTCGCCGTGTACCGTGAAACGCCTCTGACTTTGCCAGCCACGCCGACCAAGGCGACTACGAGCCATATCAAGACCATAGGAAGCCCCTCCAAGCGTAAGCGCAAGGAAGAGTAGTCGAGTCGTTGTCTCGATTGTTTTGCTGGTGTCTACACTCATGGCGACGTCAGCCCTCGACGCAGCTGCGGAACCCGCGCACAGTCACATCCTGTTCCCTGTCAACGCCTTCGAGCCCATCTTGAATGCTTTTCAGGCTGTCTCCTCATGCCGTGATTCCTCAAAGCCAGACCGATCGTATCGCTCGAAAGTCAAGTGCGTCAGCATGTTCATGCGCTATGCCGCGATGTAGAAGGCTTTGCGACTGGCAGCCTGTTTAAGGCGTAAGCGCTCGTCCACCGAGGCATTTCTGATTTCAAATCACAATTCGAGATGCTCGCTCCCTGCGTTATTTTCCATCGTCACTCACTGCTGGCCGTTCAAAGCGCTGCTCAACTTGACCGCACTCCACTCCACGCGCGCTGTGCTGCTGCCGCTTTTTTCTCTACTTTTTTCTCAATCCGTACAAGTTTTCTAATCGTCTTCGGACGGCTGGACCTCAAACAGTCAGGATTCGTATTGAAATATTCAAATTGGGTGCAGATCCCAATTGAAAATTTTGAAAAACGCGCTTCTGCATTGACGAGCTGCACTTTTTTCTGCTTTCGAGTTGCTGCTGCTGCCTGTCAATGTTGATGTTCTTCTTAAAAATCAAACAAAAGAGACTGACGAGCAAGCCAATTGGAGGATTTTCTTCTCATACAAGCTGAGCTGAGTGTTGCACCCTTTGCAGACGAGCTGGGAGCCTCGCCAAAAAGTGTAAACGAATCGTGGTGATGACGAGGAGGAGCAAGGGTGGAGCTCGAAGCGTGTTGCCTTTCTACCTTCATCCTTCTCCACTGCGACCTCCTCCCGTCACCACACACCTCCCCCTTCGCCCTTTGCTCTTCTCACTGCAAAGAGATTTCGAGGTGCGCCACCACCATTCACCATGGCGCCCGCCCCAGCAGAAAAGGAGACGCGTATTGCTATTGTCAACTCGGACAAGTGCAAGCCCAAGAAATGTCGTCAGGAATGTAAAAAGTCGTGTCCTGTCGTCCGCATGGGTCGATTGTGTATCGAGGTGACACCCTCGAGCAAGATCGCCTTTATTTCGGAATCGCTCTGCATTGGTTGCGGTATCTGTCCCAAGAAGTGTCCCTTCGAGGCCATCAACATCATCAAGCTCCCCACCAACCTCGAAAACGAAACCACCCACAGATACAGCGCCAACTCGTTCAAGTTGCATCGTCTCCCCACCCCACGTGCTGGTCAGGTTCTCGGTCTCGTTGGTACCAACGGTATCGGCAAGTCGACCGCGCTCAAGATTCTGGCGGGCAAGCAGAAACCCAACCTGGGTCGATACGACGACCCTCCCGACTGGCAGGAGATCCTCAAGTACTTCCGCGGTTCCGAGCTGCAAAACTTCTTCACCAAGGTGCTTGAGGACAACATCAAGGCGTTGATCAAGCCCCAGTATGTCGACCACATTCCTCGTGCTATCAAGGGCAAGGCGAGCGTCACCCAGCTCCTCGACGGCAAACTTGAGAAGGACAACAAGCAGGAGGTCATCGACATGCTAGACCTCAAGGAGGTGCTCGAGCGAGACGTGCAAAACTTGTCCGGTGGCGAGCTTCAGCGTTTCGCTATCGGCATGTCGTGCATCCAGAACGCCAACGTATACATGTTTGACGAGCCCTCGTCGTACCTCGACGTCAAGCAGCGTCTCAATGCGGCGCGGATGATCCGCTCGCTCCTCGACTCCAATACCTACGTCATTGCCGTCGAACACGACTTGTCCGTCCTCGATTACCTCTCGGATTTCATCTGCTGCCTCTACGGTGTTCCCTCGGTGTACGGTGTCGTCACTGTCCCCTCGCCAGTACGTGATGGTATCAATATCTTCCTCGACGGCTACATTCCCGCCGAGAACATGCGTTTCCGTGAAGAGTCGCTATCTTTTAAGATCTCCGAAACCGCCGAGGACGAGGTGACCGACAGGACGCCCAAGTACGTCTGCCCACCCATGACCAAGACGCTGGGTAACTTCAGCCTCAAGATCGAGGGTGGTGAATTCAGCGATTCAGAGATCATCGTCTTCCTCGGTGAAAACGGTACCGGTAAGACCACGTTTGTCAAGATGCTTGCTGGCAAGCTCGAGCCCGATCCGGGTGCCAAGAAGCCACCTCAGCTCAATGTTTCGCTCAAGCCCCAGACGATTGCGCCCAAGTTCCAGGGCACCGTTCGCATGCTCTTGCTCAAGCAGATCAAGGCCGCCTTCATGCACCCTCAGTTCCAGACCGATGTGGTGAAGCCCATGTCGATCGAGGCCATCATCGACAACGACGTTCAAACGCTTTCCGGTGGAGAGTTGCAGCGTGTCGCCCTCGTCCTTGCGCTCGGCAAACCGGCCGACATTTACCTGATTGACGAGCCATCCGCCTACCTCGACTCGGAGCAGCGTATCATTGCCTCGCGCGTCATCAAGCGATTCATCATCCACTCGCGCAAGACGGCCATGATCATCGAGCACGATATTATCATGGCCACCTACTTGGCCGACCGCGTGATTGTCTACGAAGGTCAACCGTCCGTCAACGCCACCGCCAAGCGACCCGAATCGTTGTTGACTGGTATGAACAGCTTCTTGGCCACATTGGAGGTGTCGATGCGTCGTGACCCGACCAATTACCGCCCACGCGTCAACAAGTTCAACTCGATCAAGGACAAGGAGCAGAAGGCGGCGGGTCAGTACTTCTTCTTGGAAGACTGACATGCTGAAATGCGGAGGTTTCGGTAGTAGCATATGTTGCGCTCTTCAGTCAGACTTTGATGGCAAGGCAACAATCAAAAGGAAGAAGAGCATTCTTCCAGCAGCGCGCGCACGCATCGTTCCTCGGCAGAGCTTTCTCTTCCCGCTCGAGTTGCGATGTACGTACGCCTCTACTCGTCTTCATGTACATATATCCGCCGCTTTGCGCTCCTCATATTTCGCAATTGTCTTATGCACCGAATCCTGCATTTCTGATATACATCCTGCGCTTGACCGTGTCTTTCCTCCTCAAGTCTGGCTTTTGGACCTCGTCGGACTCGAAAGCTACCGATTCGATGCAGAGGATTCATTCAAAGGCTTGATCGACCCTGCTTTTAGAAGCGTGGTGTGATTGCTCTTGTATTCGTTGCTCGTATGACTGCCTCTTTTGAATCAAGGTCGTCACCATCGTATTTCTTGAAGCGCGCCAAAAAAAAAAGAAGACGACGCCTGTGAGATTCGAACTCACGCCCTCAGAGAGGATATCCTTCCCTTCGAATAAACGAAATGCACATGTTTAATAGCAGGGATACGTGTTAACCACTCCACCAAAGCGTCCTTGTGCCGTGTGGGGTAAAGAGTAGCAATATACTCTCACAACATTTGGTAGAGCGGGGATAGGCGATTGGGGCATCCTGCCTGTTTGTCGTCGTTGTGGCAGTGAGACATTCGAGCAAGCAGTTGACAAAACGTCTTAGGTTGAAGAGGCAATGGCGGGCTTCCGCCGCACTTCCTTGGTGGACGTGAGCGAGCCAAACAGAACAGGGCTCCAATCAAGCGTGAGACGCACCCGAGACAGCGTGCGTGCTCTATGCCTGTCACTGATTGACAAGCGTCTGGAACCGGAAAAAGAAACACACACAAGCACAAACACAGACACAGATACAAAGCGCGCCCTTCTCATAATGCTCAGGTCTACTGTATCGATGCATGCCATAGGAGTTCCTGCAACCTACCAAATTTGGCGGTGTCTCAATTGCACTTTGGTTTCACTGTGCATCTCGTCTTGTCGAACTTGGTCTCGGGGCGAACACAATTTGAGTTGAACCCTGACTTTGCTCATTTCGTTCTTCGCAGAATGGGAAATCTAAAAACCTTAAACCTTGGTAACGAACGACTGGGAAGCAAAGCGGTCGAATCCAAGCGAAAGGATCGCTGCTACTTCATTGTCAGTTTAGCTCTGTGCGCGCCAATTTGTGCGCTTTCCGTTGACTGCACTGCACAGGGGCCTCTGTTCTGACCCGCAGTGAGCTGAGTTATGTGCTTCCTGCGCATGCGTCACGCTCTCTGGCTGCGACGGGTCGCGATCCGACGCCGAGCACTGTAACGAAGCACTCTCATCGGAGTTGAATGCGCGCTGTCCTTTGCCTAGCCCAGCATGAAGTCTGAGTCTAAAGCGTGCAGATGTGGTGCGACCGGCGCTTTCAACGAGATGCCAGCCTCGCAAAGAGCACAGAGGACAAACCTGAAGAGACCAATACGTTGCAGGGCATCCAGTGTCTGATGAGCGGTCCTTGACGTACGGTGGCACTATAAAGGCAGCGCCTCCTCTGGACTCCCTCACTCTCGATACTCTGCCGCAGTCACCCGCACATAGCTTCTGATATATACCCAACCTTCTCCGTTGACTAGCCACTATTTGTTCAACATGCGCTTCGGTGGCGTTGCGGTAGCAGCCGCTCTCATCGGCTTGGTCGAGGCGCAGTCCTCGGCGTCGGTCATTAGCGGCGATGGCCCACCGGCTCCCAGCCTGACACGTACCGCAGCACTTGGCAGCTGGACACCCAAGCCAGCTTCGGACGGACTGGCGCAAGCATCATTGACCGGCATGGGCCGCACCATCTACATCAACAGTGCCAGCGACTTCTGCCTGCTTATGCCGCCTGATCCGTCCAAGACCAATCTGGTGGATGCTGAATCGTACGCCGTCGCCTACTGCATCAACCCGGTCAATGGTACGCGACCCATGCCAGACGGATTCATCAAGACGGCGCACTTTCGTCAAACGCCGAGCTACATCCAGATCTCGGGCACGTACGATCCTGCTGTGATGAACCTCGGCGACAACGACTGTGGTGGCGAGTACGACTCGGAAGGCGCCGAAGGCATCGGCAATCCTGCCGGTGTGACGATGCGCAACGGCACGTACTTTACGCAGTTCCTGGGAGCCTGCGACATCCCAGGGAGCCCTGTGTTTTGCATGCGCATGTGTCCCAACTACGAATACTGCCGCAACACGTATGACCTGATGGGCTGCTTGTGGAACCAACCCGGAGACTACGACCAGCCGCAGGCATTCACCAACTGCGAAGCCAGCGCGGATCAACCCATCGGTGTTTATAACAGCACCTACACCTTCAGCCAAGGGATGAGCGTCACCCCCACGCCGGTGACTGCTCCAGCCTCTTCCAACTGTAAAACGGTTGCTTCGCCCACGGCGAGCGGAGTTACCTATACATGGAACCAAGTGGCTGCAGCTTCTGCTACGACATCAGCGTCGCTCAAATCGATTGGCGGCTCGTCCGGCCCCTCGAGCTCGTTGGGTGGCAGTGGCAGCAAGAGCGGCGCTGCTTCGACTGCCCGTCTCGCCAACGTGTATTTCCTTGGTAGCACCGCCGCGCTGGGGGCCGCGGTTGGCAGCTTATGGCTGGTGTGATTCAAAGTTGGTTCCTGCCGTGACCAGATCCGTGCCCTCCGGTTTCGTCTGATGCTTGATATGGACGATGCGCTCATGATCCTTGCTGAAAGGTGGTTCAGTCTACAAACGCTGTGTGAAGGAAGTGCCAGTGAAGGCGTGAAGGCTGAAGGTCATCCTGAGATGGTGCAGATCGGGAAGAGTTGGGCCGTGCGGCCAGGGTCCTTTCTTCCTTGCCGTGCTGGTGTGCCGACAACTCGTCTGAGAATCCAGGTACCAGGACCGACTTTTCGAGAAAAGAGCAAGGAACCCTCTCTCGCTACCACGCAAATCGCCAGCGTGGCCGCGCACTTGAGAAAGGACGCGCGCGCTGCTCGGCTCGGATCCCAACCTAACTGCCCTGCTACATCACATATCTCGCCTGCCACTCTCTCTTTCTCCCCCTTTTCTGTTGTATTGCAGCGAGCGTTCGACGCATCAACGGACGGGTCTCCAACGTCAAAACAAGCTTGTCTCGTTCAAGCTAGGTTGTCATCATAGGCTTTGTTTGTTTCTCTCTGAAGCAATACACCGCTGCTAAAGTCGCATGTGCCGAAAGAAAGGATGCGCGTTGGCTTGCGAAGATAAGGAACAAAAAGCTGTTAAATGTATGATTGACGGCCGCGTTAGCAGGAGGAAAGCGGGACTCCCGGTCGTGCATCGTTTCATTGCACCGTATCGCACTGCACTGCACTGCACTGCACACGGCTGACCGGAGTAGATGTGGTGGGCGTAACGGCATGCGCGTTGATTCGCAGCAGCCGCAACAGTACAGAATCGACTTCGCAATATGAGGTCGGCTGATCCCGAATGCAATGCCAGACAACACTTCTCCCAGTCTCGGTGGAAGACGCGGCAGGGGCAAGGGTGCAGAACAGAAATCACAAGCGAGCGAGGTGAGACAAAGAGTCCAAAAAAGGAGCGTGTCCCGTTGCTGGCTGACTGACTGGCTGGCTCGTCCACGTCTGCTGTGTGGATCTGCGAGCTGCTTTTGATGCTGCTGTCGGGCGCCTTGATTCGTCTCCGCCAACCCTGCAGGCGACGCAGGCAGCGACGTTGGCTCAGAATCACCCGGTCAGCTGTTGTAAACCTTGATTTTGAATAGTCTGTGTTCGCCCACCCTTGTGCCGCCATCGCTCTCTGCTCGCCATCTCGCTTTCTTTCTTTTCTTCCATCATCCCTTCACCACCCTCTCTGATCGTGTTACGCAGGTCGACTTCCGTCTTCCTTTCTTTCTTCGAGCAAGTGCTTTGAAAGTGCGGGCTCGTCCATCTTTTCTTTCCCCTTTCGGTCTCTTGGTCCTTTCGATAACAACGTCACGCACGCCTCAAAGCTCGTGTCGCCTCTCGCACAACCAGCTGCCCACTCTCGAAGAGAAGCAGCCTTTCGTTATCCCACATCGACTCAGTGAAATTTGCAGCAGCGAGCCCGTGCCAATCTTCTGTGCTTGCCAAAGAGGAAACCACCCCACCGGGCGAGTCTACCACAAGCGCTCGGACTTTTAGGCAACAAAGAGAACTCTCGCGTGATCGAGACCTCCAACTGAAATACTGTCCTCACTGGAACAGAGTAGCGCAAGTCGCTTTTTCACCTTGGAACATTTCCACATTAGCAAGGTATGTAGATCTCTCACTGCAATGTGTTTCTGCTCGCAAGCACCAGATGAAGAGCGACGTGGCTGACCCTCCCTGTTGTCTCTCTCTGGTACACGTCCCTTTCCACACCCACTTCTTATTTCGACTGCACACACGAACGCACGCCTCCTCTGCATTCGGTCCCACTTTTCGTCGTGGTGGCGTCCTGTGATGCGTCGTAAAACAGTAATGTCCGACTTTGGCCCCTTACGATCTCCCTTGACGCCTTCCAACGCCTCGATCAACCGCGCCAACTCGCCTTCCGGAAATCGTCCTATAACCATGAATCCGCACAGCCGCTACTCGCTCGGCAAAGGCGCTTCCACCGAGCACATGATGCGCCTCGCCCAACAGGGAAATGCTGGCCACGATGCTTCGATCCGTAGCCCTTCCATGGGCGGCAATGCTGCCATGCCCGGCGCGACTGGCTCGCGCAACCTGCGTCCCAGCTCCGAAATGCTACCAAACATGAACCACCACGGAACCCCTGAGACCGAGGCCATCGACCGCTGGTTCGAGGATCTGCAGCACTACGAGGCTACGCTCGAAGAGATGGCCGCCGCTTCGCTCGATCAAAATTTCAAGGAAGAGCTTAGCGCCATCGAGCAGTGGTTCCGCGTCCTTTCCGAGGCCGAACGTACCGCTGCTCTCTACAGCTTGCTCCAAGAGTCGACGCAGGTTCAAATCCGCTTCTTCATCACCGTGCTCCAGCAGATGGCGCGCAGCGACCCAAACTCGGCCTTGCTCTCGCCTAGCCACCACAACAGCTCCATGGCTGATCAGATGGAAGCAAAGCTCGCCAGCCTCGGCCTCAAGTCTCCTGCCGCCAACAAGGGCCCCGCTTCGCCCGGCAGCCGCGGCTATCGTCAGTCCTCGGATGCTGCTGGATTTCTTTCGCCCAACGTAGCCGCCATGTACAGCCCAGGCAATGCCGACGCCGCTTCCACGCTGGCGGCTCAGAGGGCTAAGCTCAAGGCCAACCGTACCTCGGCGCCCGGCACGCTCATCGGCGAGAGTCGCAACTACTCGGGCGGTCAGCTTGACCAGGTGCAGGAGCGCGGTGGCTCCCCCAACCCGCAGCAGCAGCAGCAGCGCACGCTCTCGGGCGATCTTTCGCGACCCAAGTCGACCGATTTCAGCAACCAAAAGTTTGACCGCTCTCCTCGCGCCAGTGGCCCGCTCGACGACCAGCTCTCGCCCATCACGGCAACGGGCAACTGGTCGAGCATGGTCAATACGCCTTTGGTGCCCATGTTTACCGATAATGACAAGGGTGGCGCTGGTGAAGCGAACGTCAACCTCGAGACCGCAGCTGCTCAACTGGCCAATCTACAGCAGCAGCAGGTGGGTGGCAACGGCCGCGTGATGGTGGATCCAGATATGCCCCGCTACCGACGCAAGAGCAATCAAAACACCGGTGGCGGCGGAGGCTACGGTCACGGTTCCAACTTGTACGATCAGGCCAGCCCGGGTGTGTCGCCCAACGTCGGCATGCAGTCTGGCTGGGGTCAGAGCGACAACTTTGGACGCGGCGGTCTCAATGCCGGATCGTCTGCGTTTGGCGGCAACGGCAACGCCAACCAATTCAACATCCCTCCGATGAGTCCCAATGCGCTTGCCGGACTGCAGAGTCCATCAGGTGGGCTGGCCAACCCGCTCAACATGCAAATGATGAACATGATGGCTGCCATGGGTGGACTCAACCTGAACAACATGAACGGTGCGCAGCTTCTAGCGATGCAGCAACAGCTTTTGCAAAACCAGCAGACGCTCTCGATGCTTGCACAACAGCAACAGGTGCAACAGCAGCAGCAGCAGCATGGTCGCAACCTGCGCGCGTTCGGCGGCGGAGCGCTGTCGCCTGGGGTGGGAGGTCAAGCGGGGCGAAAGAGCCCACGTATCGGCACCTCGCCGTCGGGCCGATCCGCTCCTCTGCCTAATGCAGGCGCTTCCACTGGTGCCGGGAGGCGCCATCGGAGGTGCCAACGCGGCAGGGGGCGAGGAGGAAATCGCTGATCTGGCTACGCTCAACGATGTGCCCGCTTGGCTGCGCCAGCTGCGTCTGCACAAGTATACCCCCAACTTTGAGACGAGCCATTGGAAGGAAATGGTGGTCATGGACGACAAGCAGCTCGAGGACAAAGGCGTTGCTGCTCTGGGTGCCCGACGCAAGATGCTCAAGACGTTTGAGCTTGTGCGCAAGAAGTACGGCATCAAGATGGATGGCGAAGATGAGCCAGGGTCGGGTGTGCCCGGCAGCCATAATGAGGGCGACGAAGCGGGAGAGAGCAACGATGCTCAGGAGGTGGATCGCGAGCTTGGCGGTGCTCCCGCGCCTATTGCCAAGGATTGAAGGAAGTTTAGCCTTTCAGCCTTGGTCGGTCCTGCTCCGAAATTATTGATGCAGGCCGCTGCAGTACTCCTCGCTGTCTTGGCCAGTCATATTCTCTACTTTTTTCTTTCCTTTTCTCTCCTTGCCTTTGTTGATCTTTCGTTCACTCGTCGATGATGCTAAATCATTGCAGTCCTTTCCCTTCCCTAATGATCATTTCTTGATGATCACGTATGACAATGATCTCGATCGAGATCATTTACCGGTTCAGGATGAGAAGAGAATTTCGATCACGTGACGAGACCGCGCGCCCTGAATTAGAGCAACACCTGGAATGTAGGATCGATTCTGTTTCTCTCGCAGAACAAGGAAGCGCGCGTGCTTTTCTCCTTGAAAATCAAAATCTATCGACTCGTGCTGGTGTTGAGGCAGGTGAGGAAATACTGTAGAGAGCAACACTTGGCGAGCGCGTGCTCTCGCAGCTGCCGACTGTCAATTCTGTCCCCTGAAAGGAGGGGGGTCAAGCGCGTGCAAAATGTCTGCTCGCATGTCGCATTGCAGCTGAGCCCTGATTGATCCTCCTCACCGCCACCATTACCATCGTCATAGACCTTGCCCTGCCACCACTGTCGTTTGTAGCACACAAGTGATCTACGCGACCCGCAAGACTTGCACTCTCGGCCTAGCAGCGCCTCAAGCTGCTGGTTCGACAACACCACAATGGATCCTTCAGGTCCGGACAGCAGCTCAGAGGGCCTCTTTGAGGGCAACCTCCCGCCTTCCCCTTCACCCGCATCACGGCTCACCTATCCTGCTTCGCCCAAGGACATGTCGACCGGTTCGCAACTCGCTTTCCGCCCGCCGCCTCGCCCGGGATCGTCTCTTCGCAAAGGCCGAAAGAGCGACTTCAACACTCCTGCACCACCCCCGCTTCCCACTGCACCCATGCCCACCTACGAACCCAGACCCTTCGCCGACGCTACCAACCTGGGCTCGCATCACAACAGACTCAATGAAGCACAACTGCTATCCTCGCCTTCACGTTCCATGATGCGCTCCAACAGTCACCAGTCTTCCGAGAACGGCAAGACCCTCGACATGACGCGTCTCGTGCGCGAACGACTTCAAGTGCTGCGCGAGGAGAACGAGACTCAGGTCAACTCGGCGGGTCTTCTTGGTCAGGGCCTGCTGAGTCTGCGCAGCAAGATCGAGTCGCTCATGGACGAGCTCGCCGAAGAGCTGAGTGCAGTCGAGGATCACTCCGAGGACGGCTACGGCGACAAACCCACCAATGCCAGAATCCGTGACCTGAGCGAAAGGATCGAAGCCGAGATTGATGACCTCGAAAAGCAAAAGCAAAAACTCTTTTCCGACATTACCATCCACAGTGTCGATGCCTCGAATGCTGATCATCCTGGCGACACCTCGGCACTCAGCCTCTCTGAAACACCTTCCAAAGCATCCCGCGTCGCCGATGCTATCCGCAATCTCACTGCGACACCGGGCAAATCGCCAGCGGCGCCAACCAATGCCACGCCGAGGCATACCGATCGACGCAGTCGCAACGCCGCTGCTCGTCAGGCGAAAGCCGACACCGATCTTATCAACGAGATCCAGGCTGGTCTCGTGCAAGAGGTGCGTCGCCTCCAGGGATTGCTCAAGGAACGAGACGACCAGCGTGTCTCGCTTGAACGTTCGCATGCCGAGCTCGAGAAGCAGCTCGACCAATACAAGCCTCGTGTCATCCAGATGACCGAGACCGAGGATGCGCTCAAGCAGGAGAACTGGGATCTCAACGTGTCCAAGCAGAACCTCGAGGAGCAGCTCAGCGAGATCAAGTCGACACTCAAAAAGGCCGAGCTCGACAATGCGCGGCTCAACAAGGAGGTTGGCAAGGCGCGCGAGACCGTCGATTCGCAACGACTTCAGATTGACGGTCACGTCGCCGAGATTGAGCGTCTCAACAAGTCGCGCGAGACCGAAATCGCCTTGGCAAGGAGAGAGCGGGCGGGTATGCAGCGAGATGTCTCCGACCTCCAGAGCGAGTTGCAAAAGTTCCGTAACCAGCAGCTGAACGAGCAGGGCGGTGTCTCTCGCAGCGTCTCCCACAGCTTCATGTCGGATGCTGTTAACGACGAGAACGCCGAGGCAGATGCGCTCGCCGCCCGGCTGCGTGCTGCTTCTGGCGAAGCGCCCCGCTCGCCTGGCGACTCGGTCTACTCGGCAGATGGTGCTGTCCTGTCGCCTCTAGGCAACCGTCTGGGACGTGACAAGGAGACCCAGGATCTGCGCGCCAAGCTGGCCCTGGCTCAGCGCAAGGCTGGAAAGGATGCTGCCGAGAAGCGGCGCGTCCGCGAAAAGAACGCCGAGCTCTCCAAGCTGCTCGTTAAGGCAGGGGTCAAGATTCCTCAAGGCCTCGACGACGATGCCGAGACCAGCGAAGACGAAGAGCTGCAATGGCTCGATGACAACGACGCACACAGCCCTGCGGCCAAACGTTTCTCCCACATGCGTCTCAACCGTCCAACCTCATTGCGTCCAAGACTGGGCCGTAAAATGGGCATGGTCTCGAGCAACTCGACCGACTCGATCATCGAATATGCAGAGTACGAGGACGATGCGCAGATCGGCACGCCCGCTGGTCCGGACGATGCTTCGCCGTCGCGCGCCAGCCTTGATGGCATGGACCCGGCGTTTGCCGATCTGCATCGTGCCGACACGGCCAACTCGAGCGTCGATAGTGTCGTTACTCGCACCGGCCCGCGCGGTCATCGCTCGCGACCGTCCATCGGCAGCAGCCCGCTCGCTCGCAACGCTCAGCTGCCGCAAATGGACGACGACCAGACAAGTCCTTCGCAGCAGCGTGGCTTGCCCAAAGGCGGTCGACGCAGCGGCGCGACTGTGCGACCGGCCTCGGTTGTCTTTGAGCCCAGCGCACTCGGCAGCGAGCTCGATGGATTGGCTGGAGAGCTTGAACAACAAGCCGACGCCCGAGAGATGTTCGAGTCGAGCATGCAGACCGATGATCTACCTGATCTTGTCGCTCCGGCGCTGGCCAAACGAGACGAGCAGCACAAGGCTGTGATCGACGCCATTCGCAACGAACACGACAACACCATTGAGACAATTTATGCCGAGCACGCTGAAAAGATCTCGACGCTACAGGGCCAACATGCGCAGACCATCGAGGCGCTCAAGCACAAGCACGAAATCGAGGTGGATGAGCTCTCGTCTCAACACGAGAAGAGCCTCGGCGAAAGGGACGAGCGCCACTCGGTCGCTTTGGAGTCTGCCCTTGCCGAACGTACCAAGATGCACGACGCGGCTGTCGCTGAGGCCCGCTCGCGACACTCGCACGCGTTGGCAGAACAAGTCGCCGCTTCTAGCGCTGCTCTGGCCGCTGCTGTGGCATCGCACAAGACCTCGAGCGAGGACTTTGAGCGCAAGGTCAAGGAGGAGAAGGAGCGCCGAGACGAATCCCACACCTTTGCCCTCGGCCAGAAGGATCGTCAGCACCAGGAAGCGATCAAAGCCCTCGAGACATCGCATGCTGCAGCACTGCAAGGTGTGCACAATGAACATCAACAGCTGCTTGCCATCCGCGAGAAGGCGCTCGAGGAAGCCGATGCACAGCTGTTGGAGCGCGAACGAGCAAGCGAAGGGCTTGCTGCATCGCACGCTGTCGAGGTGGCCGCGCTGAAGGACCAGCATCAAGCAGCAGTCGCTCAGCACAACAAGGCCATCATGGAACTCTCCGAATCGCACGCCGCGGCTGTAGTTGATTTGCAAAAGCGTCACCGTCAAGAGATCGCCACGCACCAGGATTCGAACAGAGAACTCACGGCAGCTCACGCTGCTGAGCTTGCCACGCTGCAGGACAGTCACCGTGCCAAATTGGACGAGCACCAAGATGCGGTCAAGGAGCTCGCCGCAACGCACGCTTCTGCTGTCTCGGCGCTCCAACAAAGTCACCGTGAAGCGCTTGCGACTCGCGATGCTCAGCTGCAGGCTACCAAGCAGGAGGTCGAGTCACGAAGCAAGGAGCTCGCAACACGCACTCAAGAGCTTGAGGAGCGAACCAAGGAGCTCGGAGCTGCTAGGGCCGAGATCGGTGAGCTTCAGAAGAGCATCGCTACTCTGCGCGCTGAGACGGAGCAACTCAAGCAGCGGCTTTCCCAGCTGCAACAGGCGCACACCGCTGCAGAGCGAGAGTTGTCTGAGACCAAGTCCACCCTTGGCATGGTTAACGACAAGGTACAGAGACAGGAAGAAACGGCCCGGGAGCTCACTCGACAGCGCGAGGCTGAGGCAACTGCTGCCGCTGCAGCGGTGGCTGCTCGATCCCAGGCGCTCAACGACACAGCTGCCGAAAAGGAGCAGCTCGAGGCTGCACACGCTCTTGCTGTGGCGCAGAAGGAGCGCCAGCACCAAGACGCTGTCAAGGAGCTCGAAGACCGTCACGCTTCGGCGATCGTGTCGATCCGTGGCGAACACAAGCTGGCGCTCGAGAGCCGCGACCAAATCGTTGTTATGCACCAGCAGCTCGTATCGCAGCGGGAGCAGGAGCTTGAGAGCAAACTCGTCGAACTGCAGAAGGCACGGGCTCGAGTGCAGTCTCTTGAAGACCAGCTTGTCAGCGAGCGAGAGCGTGCCTCCGAGCAGCATCGCAGCGAAGTCGACAAGGCGCAATCGCACATCAAGACGCTGGAGGAGCAACTTGTCGTCGAGAGAGAGCGCGCGGTCCAAGAGCAGCGCATCCAAGTCGAAAATGTGCAAGCACAAGTGGAACAGCTCGAAGAGCAGCTCGTAAGCGAACGCGAGCTGGCAGTGCAGCAGCAGAGCACGGAGCTCCAGAAGATGCAGATGCAGGTCCAATCTCTCGAGCAACGGCTCGCCACGGAGCGCGAACGTGCCATTGAAGAGCAGCGCATCCAGGTCGCTGAGGTCCAGATTCAAGTACAGGCGCTCGAGCAGCAGCTTGCGAAGCTGCAGGGCGACGCCGCCGCATCACAGCAGTCTCGCTCGCTGGCAGAGACCAATCTCAAGGAAGCGCAGACCGCACACTCGGCTCTGCAGAAGCAACACGACGAGGTCAAGACAACGGTCGCGGCGCTCCAGTCGAAGGTCCGCTATCTCGAGTCAACGATTGCCGCCCAGCGCTCGTCGACCGAGCAGAACCGCCTTGCATCAGACAAAGAGCTGCAGACGATCCAGTCGTCGCTCAACACGGCTCAGAAGAAAATCCGCGAGCAGGAGGCGACGATCGCAAAGGCAGAGGCCGCTGCTGCCGCCGCGACTGCTGCCGCCGCTGCGGCAGAGGCACAGCTGTTGACCAAGAACGATACCGTGACGGACACAGAGGCTGAAGACTTCAAGGACGCTGTCGAGGCATCAGATGCTCTCGTGGCCGAGACGGACAATGGCCCTGCGACACCCAAAGCCAATCCTGTTGAGCTGAAGGAGTCGTCCTGCCAAACCGACGACGAGGCGTGGCAGCTCTTCCAACAGCAACGCCAACGTGCAGCTCTTGCTGCTGCCGCGCCCATCTTCTCGCCATTGCAGCCTACCAAAGAGAGCCTGGCTGCTCAGAACAAGCTCGTCATTCTCGGTGGTCGTGCTCGTGACTCGGTGGGGACGTTTGGCGGAGAGCAGACCTCGTCGCCTGCCACCATGCAGTACGGCGCAGACGCTTTCGGCGACCAGAGCCAGAGTCGTCGACCCTCGACCGACTCGACGTGGTCACGCCAGACGGATCGGCAACCATCAGAAGCAATCCCGCCCGTGCCATCTCTGCCGGACAAGACCAAAGCACCCATCATGTCGATGCCGCCGCCTCCTTCGATGCCTCCTCCATCGACGATCAAGAGGAGTGTGCTGGCACCAACCGGTGGTCAGGCGCCACCACGTCCCACATCGCCCCCTCCGGCCGATCTGCTCACACGCGCACAGCAGATCCATCTGCAGGTGCCCCCCAGTTCGGGCGACCAGCCTCGTTCCGTTTCGCGCGCTTCTGGTCGCAGCGGACCGCCGCCGAGTGCCTATCCATCCAGCAGCCGCGCTCGCCAGCAGAGCTCAGGCACGACGGGCAGCATGCGTTCGCGCACCTATTCGAACGACTCGGGCAACCCACAACCGCTGGACAGCAGCATCTACACCAACCTGATGTCGGGTCGCAAGAGCATCAGCTCGCGCAAGTCAGTGGCTCGACGCCCTGCTGCTGGACCGCGTCAGTCATCTGCTGCATCGTTCGTTTCGGACGTCACTTCCGAGGTCAGTCGTCGTCTTTCGATGATGTCGTCTGCGGCCTCGGAAGCGGACGCGGGCGACGAGACGTTTGTCGTTCGTGGACCCGGTGCTGCTGGCAGGGCGGGTCAGCGTGGCCTCTCCGAGTTTGGTGCCGACGCCACGGATCCTGCCATCATCCACGCCATCACGCAGACGATGATCGGCGAGTACATGTACAAGTACACGCGCAAGTCGATGGGACGTGGCGGCCATTCGGACAAGCGTCACCGTCGCTACTTTTGGCTCCACCCTTACACCAAGATGCTCTACTGGACCATCAGCGACCCCGGAGGAGCCAAGGTGTCCGAAGGGACCAGCAAGAGTGCGCCCATCGAAAGCGTGCGCGTGGTCGAGGACAGCAATCCGTCGCCCCCCGGTCTGCACGCCGAAAGCATCATCATCACCACAGCTTCGCGTGAGGTCAAGATCAGCGCACCGAATCGCGAGCGACACGATGCATGGCTTGCTGCGCTCGAGTATCTGGTGCATCGCCCCACGATCCAGGATGCTACGGTGATCGCTAGCAATGCAGCACCCGATCTGATGAGCGATGCGGAGAACGACGCGACGCTGATCACACGAAGCGTGGGACGTCGAGCCAAGCCACGCGCTTCGGCGGCCACGCTGGGGAGTGCATCGGTGATGGGCTCGCGAAGGCTGTCGGCTCAACGCAGCTTCTTGGGACGTCGAACCTCGGACCTGGGCCTGAGGACCGAATCGACGCCACGTCGACGTGGAAGCATCGGTGCACAGAGCGTGTTGTACCCGTCGTTGGGCAAGCGTCGCGATGTAGCTGCCAAGGAATGGCTGCAGCAGCACGAGCACGACCGCGAAGTCTCTGTTTCGATGAGCCCGAGCCACAGCATGCGCAACGGCGTCTACCCCGCCAGTGTTCGCAGTGGCGATGCTGGCGAGGATGATTTTGAATTGCTGGATCTCACCGCGACTCAATCGCCTCTCCGCCGGGCGCTGGCCAACGATGATCCACGTCTCAAGACGGCCGAACAGATGCTGGAGGAGGACGAACCGGAGGACTGGGATGGGCTTACCAACGTCCGCGCCTGCTGCGACGGCAAACACGACGTTGGAGCGTTAGCGCATCAACATCACAGTCACGCTGGATCAGCCAGCGGCTCACGCAAATCGTCGCGGCTTCATCGACGCGAATCGAGTGGGGGATCGAGACTGTCGTCGATCGGACTCAAGTCGAAGCTCGACGCTGCAGTCCGAGCTGCCGAGGAGAGAGAGAAGGAAACGCAAGTGCCACCGGTACCGCGACTGCCCGCCTCGCTGTTGCCCTCCGGCACGCCGCTGGGCAAGGCAATGATGGAACGCGAAAGCGTGGACAGCAATCATTCGAATGCGTCAGCAAGCGTGTTTGGCGGCGGTGCGGCTCACGATCAGAGCCTGGTTGCGGGTCGACAGGCTACGACGACGGCAGGACCTAGCTATGGCCAGCGAGTCCAGCAGATTCGAAAAGCGAGACAGTCGGCTGGTAGCACCAGTGGACGTTGAAGTACTGTAGGCTCTCGTTGCCGCAGCGATCTAAACATTGTATTTACAAAAAACTTGGATCGCCGTTGGCGCGTTTCATCGTGCGACTCTACTGTCTGATCCGCTAAATGAGGACAATCTCCGTGCGCCTCTACCGCAACATACTGCTTTGCCTGGGGGATCGGCCCTGAAGCGAAGGCTCACCGAATCTCTGCCGATGCAGCTTGGACTGGTACTTACCTTGCGCCACTGTGCTTATAGTCTGCATTCGACTGTCTCGAATATGCAATCGCCGCTTGAAAATGTCAGAGTGTCGGCAGCGCTTAGAACTTGGTGTGGGACGCGTGCATTGTGTGTGGGAGCGAAAGGGAAAAGGAAAGAGACATGCGGTATCGCATAAATTGGGTTTCCAAAGCGCACCAGCCCTCATATACTGTATTGAAAATTGCAGGGCTGACTTGTTACAACAAGATTAGTCTTCGAGCGATCTTTGCGCGTTGAGATGTGGCAGATGCACTAGAGCAGTGTCAAGCCACACCTTGCTAATTTGCGCATTCCATGAAAAAACCAAAATCAAAACAGACAAAAGCCGCATGCACATCGATTAACGAGTGACATTGGCTTTTGCATGTAGCACCCCTTTTAGGCGTGTTCCTGGCATCCAAGAGACAGAGCTGCTGTTGACAGTGTGGAGTCCGGGTTCGAATTAATCGGTTTTGACGTGCTCATCTGAGCCTAGACCCAAGGCTCGGCACGCTGCATCCAAACCCTAGAAGATGGACCAGCTTGGAGTTTGGCTTGGCTGGGCGCATGTGCAGAGAAGGCTCAGCTGTCAGTGCACTTCGGGTGCATCACCACGTCCACGTCAGATCTTGCCAGGGCGGGAGGTACGATAGACAAGTAGAAGAGATCTCAAGGCGTCTGTCTATCTTGTTTTCCTTTTTCGTTCCTTTCGTATTTTGGAAGCCCCGTTCGCGCTCGAACGCTTTGCGCCAGTTGTTTGATTTACAGTATAGTAAGGCGCCTTTTGGACCAGACGAGCGGTTTTGGCTTGAACTGGCGCCGAATGGAGGCGCACGTCTTTTGCTCTGCTTAGCAAGGTGCGTCGCAAACAAAACGCACTTGCAATTTGCTCGACGCGCCTTTCGCTTGCTTTTTGGATATTGGCTTTTTCGAGCAGTGAGTTGGTGCAGTTCTCGAGTCAGTCTGTCAGACTGAGGCACTTTGTTTCACCGTGCAGATTTGGCGACGCCGCGGTGAAGGCCTCGGGCAGGGAGGAGCAGCAGGAACAGGAGCGACAGCAGACCGGCCCGAGCCTCTGAATTAGGCAATCGACGCAAATTTTGCCCGATCCGAGGCGCTTATTCGTCTTTCATGGCTCGTCTTGTACCAACACTCATCTTGGCCGTCGCCATCTCTAACATCTCTTTACTTCATTCAAGCCTTGGCTTTCCTTCCCGTCGCTTCCGTCGCTTGCGTAGCGTGCACCACTTTCATTGCCTTTGCTCCTCTTGGATCCGATCATCCGATCGACTCATTCGGGCAAACTTCGCTAGCCACTCGGCTGGCTTTTACTCTTTCGTTTGCATCACTTGCTCTGCGAATCCACGTTGATCCGATCACGCTGGTAGCCGGCTCAAAAGGGATTAAGCGTCGTCTTCCACTGCCAAACGTATCCCTCAGCTGTACTCGCGTCTCATTCCTGGCGCAGTCCGCCGACGCACGGCTCGCATCGATCTTGCTGCCTTTGTCCAGCCGACCATCTTCTCAGTCTCAGACAGACGCAAGCTCTTTGAGGCCACCGTCGTCGCCGATTTTTAACGTCCGCCTGCTGTCTACCAGCCTCCGTAGCGTTTCGAAGCCGACCTGTAGCCTCAAGCCAGTTGGCACCACACCCTATTACTTTCGCTCACTCTCTTTTCAACATTCACTTCTCTCCTGGCGATCGCACCAATACCACTAGCATTTGTTCTCGGTTCCGGGCGAGTCTACATGTCATAGCTGCAGTAATCATCCATCCTCTCCACGTCCAGTCCAAGCTGGCTTCACTTCCGTCATCATGACGAATCACCCAATTTGGCACGATCAGCAGGGCCAATATCCGGGACCTCCTCAATCACGTCACTATTCCAACAACGTGGATTCTTATTCTGGAGCTCCCCCTCCAAGTCAGCAACAAAACGCTTACTCGAATCAACCACCGCACATGGGCAACTACCCGCAGGCTCATCTGCCTCTTTCTGTTGGTCGCCAACCACCTCAACAACAGCAATGGTCACCCTCGGGCGCATCCCACGACTTTGGAGGTCCCAGTCCAAGCGCCTCCAATCCGCGTTCTTCCGGTCCTTATCCTCCAGCCTTTGAAGCGTCACCGTCCAACTTGGGTAACAACAACAACAACAGTCCCATGCGGCAGCACAACGCCCACGGCTCCAATTACGCCTCTCAGTCGCCCTACGCTCAGCCTCCACCACATGCTCTCTCGGATCCGCATGTGCATCCCGGAGCCCGAGCCGCTGGTATGCCCACCCAATATGACTATCCCAGCAGCCATGGTGCACCGCCTCCCGCCTACCCGCATTCTCACCATCCCTCGGCACAGTCGCAAAATCAGCCCCTGCATCAGCAGCAGCAGCCGTCACAGGGACCACCATCGCAACATCACCTGCATCCAAATCACCAGCACTGGAACAACAACGCTCCCAACCATCTCCCTTCCGTGTTGCAACCTCAGCCTCTTGGACCTCCTTCAAGCAATGCTCCGTTGCGTGGCCCAGCCAGTGCTGCTTCATCTGGACTCCCGCTCGATCGTTCCTATGCAGGCGCAGTCGCCAAGCAAGAGGACGATATGGATGACGACGACGTTGGCGCCTACGACGATTACGATTCCAAAGGCAAAGGTCGTGCCGGCGACGGCGCCCAGACCGCCAACAAGGGCACCAGCGACTTTGTCAAGAAGCTCTTCAGCATGCTCGATGACAAGGCTTACGAGAGTGTCGTCGCTTGGTCGCCCTCTGGCGAGAGCTTCATTGTCAAGGACATGAACGATTTCACAAAGCATGTGCTTCCACGCAACTTCCGCCACTCCAACTTTGCCAGTTTTGTTCGTCAGCTCAACAAGTACGACTTCCACAAGGTCAAGAATCCCGAAGATGGCTCGGCTCCCGTCGGCGAACACATCTGGGAATTTCAACATCCCGAGTTTGTGCGTGGCCGTGAGGACTTGCTCGAGAACGTCAAGCGCAAGATTCCCGCCAAAAAGAAACCTAACGCAAAGGCGGGTTTACTCGACGCAGACCGCGACGACAGCCCATCCATGCCGGTGCCTGGTGTGGATGCTCAGGACATCAAACCAGGCGAGTCGTACGCCGATCTCAGAGCGCACGTCGCCAATCTAACGTCCGTGCAGGACCAGATGCAGAACCACATCCTCGCGCTCACCAAGCAGTACCAAGGCGTCATTGGCGAGATGCTCACCTTCCAGCGAAATATGGTGCAGCAGGATCAGCTCATGCAGAACTTGATTCAGTACCTCATGAATCTGGAGCAAGATCGAAGCAACGACGCTGGGCTCAACCATCCTCCAACGTCTGCTTCGGCTTTGTTGGCTCAGACCAGCGTCAATGCTGGCACCAATGTGTCCGGTGATGGCCCTTTCCTTCCGCCAGGCCAGCCGAGCTCCTTCGGCGGTGCTGTTCCATATGGCACCACTGCAGCTGACGATCCATCCGGCAACCCCAACAGCAACCTCAGATCAAATATTTCAGGTCCGCACTCAGTCGGCTCTTCGGGTCCTTCTATTGAGACCAGCAGCAGCGGCACCACCATGACCGGTTCCAGCACAAGACTCTCCGGCATGACTACCGCTCCCTCGACCGTCGCACCACTCTCGCCAAAGAGCGTAGCCTCGCCTCTGGATAGCGGCAGAACACCCGAGTCCTCGCAGCAGCTTGGCGGCATGAATCTGCACCCTTCACGATTGGACGAGATGGGTCGACGCAACTCAAACCTCTCTTCTCTGCGCGTACTCAATGGCGCTGGTCCCTCTGATCCTACGCATGCAAGCAACGGCGCTAGCGCTAGCGTTGGCGGCGGGAGCAGCAGCAGCGCCACGAGCGGCCTTCCGAAGCCAAATGATATCCGCGCCGCCTCGTACGACAGTGGCAAGGATAGAGATATGCCATCTCTGTCGGATTCCGCGGAGCTCAACAAAAGCTCGACCACACCTGTCCCAGTCCCACACTCGGCCCTGAACAGCAAATTCCAGCGTACGCGGCGACCTACGCTAGTACCTGGCTGGGCCGTACCACCGCGTGTGCTGCTGGTGGACGATGACGAAGTGTGCCGTCGACTATCTTCCAAATTCTTGCAGGTGTTTGGCTGCTCTATCGACTATGCCGTTGACGGCATGTCGGCGGTCAACAAGATGAACCAGGAAAAGTACGATCTCGTGTTGATGGATATTGTCATGCCCAACCTCGATGGCCTGTCGGCCACCTCGTTGATTCGCCAGTTCGACCCTAGCACGCCCATTATCAGTATGACGAGCAATTCCGGTCCCAGCGAGCTGATCAACTACATGTCGAGCGGTATGACCGACATCTTGCCCAAGCCATTCACCAAGGAAGGTCTGTTAAATATGCTCGAAAAGCACCTGCTGCATCTCAAAGCTGCACAGAGGGAGCATAGGGCTGCTTCGACTGACACTAGCGGTAGTGGCGGAAACGGCGGTCAGATGTCGTCGGCTAGTGCGGCGGGGCCTAGATCGAGTGGAAGCGCTATCAGACGCAGCTCGCCGCCTCTTCCTTCCAGCAATACTGAGACCGGCGCCACGCCCAGCAATGGTGCGGGAGATGACGGTGTCAACCCACTTGCAGGCATGGGCTTCACCGACGAAGAGTACGTTGCAATGCTCCAAAATCTCATTGCTGCAGGAACTGGAGATGACGAACTGGCGAGCGCATTGTTCGGCAACGACACGTTTACGCCTCAGGACAACACGCCTTCTCGCAACGGAGGCGAGATGGGACCTACCTCGGGACATGCCAATGGCAATGGCGCTGCACGTAACAGCCCGTTTGCCACTTCGTCCACAATGCCGGGAAGCAATGTTGGTTCGGGATACAAGAGATCAGCTTCGACGGCCGACGAAACCATGCATGCTCCTATGCGTACCAGTCATGACACTTTGCCTCAAAACATGCATCAACCGCAGGCGAACGAAGCGCACAAGCGCGGCAGATTCGGCGAAACCTCTTGATCGATGAACCGTGATAGGTTACTACCAACACGAGTCCATGCAGCCGACTTGAGCAAGGCGCCCATATCGCCGTCTAGCAACCTCACAGATCAACGAAATACCTCTCGGACACGATCACCAAAATGTAATCTGTACACCCTCACCAATGTATCCATACGTTGCTTTTTTGGGCTTCTCTCTCTCTCTTTCCAAGGTGCACACTTTTTCTCTTTTCTCATGCAGGTGGATTTGGAAATCAAAATGGAAAATCTCTGCTCTTCTCTTGTTCATCTTGAAGTGATCGTCCGTCATTTGCTGTTTACACTGGCTGAGAGAACAGCGCGCGCCCATGGCACTCGATTCTTGGCACCTCTTCTGTGTGACTCGAAACAGATCATCAGAGGGGGGCGGCGAGGGCTAAGTGAGACGTTTCACCAGCACCTGTATGGATACCGGAATCCAAGCAGCGTGCCACGCATCTTGGCCAGTCGGTTGCTGGAAAACCACGTCATCTTCGAGATATACCAGAATGGATTTTGCTGCGCCTTGCTTCGCCGCGGGCGACGCCGAGATGCGCCAAACAGTGGCAGTTGACGTTGCACCTGTTGGTTTAACCCGGTCAGTTTTGAAGAGAAACAGGTCATGCTGTGCCAATTCTTCCGCCAGAATGGATTTGAACGAGAGGTCCACTTCGCCGCTGCTACCGCCACCGCCTGGGGTGGTCTTGGTGTTGGAGGGCAAAGGTGGCGGGGTGGTCGAACGAACGGTGAACGTGGGCACGCGTAGCGAGCGCCTGTCAGCAGCAGAGGGCAGGTCGAGGGCGGAATTGATCAGATCCAAACCAAGCGCAAAACCGCGATTCGCAACAGTCTCGTCCAACGATGCTTCCTCCCACCACCGCCGCCAGAAGGTGTACCACTCGGCCAATCCCTCCCACTCGGCCATAGGCCGCTGCAACCACGTACACAACGCGGCTAACCATTGTGGGAAGAACTCTCCCGCCACTACCCGCACCACCACGGACCGACCTACTACCTTGGACCACTTGAGCACGTCGTGCAACACGGTCACGTCCTTGCTTTGAGCGCTCGCGGTCAGCATGAATCGTGCCTTGAGGTGCGCTGCTAGCCGCGGGACGACGGTCGACAACACCAGTGCATCCCACTCGGCAGTACTCCCATGCGTTGTATAGAATCGCCTCCATTCCGCGAGCCCACGACTAGGACCGCCACTGACACTGCATGCTTTCAGCCCGCTGCGCAGCTTGCGTTTGGCTTCGGCCACAGTCTCCGCCATTCGCTCGATGCCGAGCATGGGAAGCCAGGGAAATAACAGATGCTCCAATCCGAACTTCGACGATCGTGCGTCCCACTTGGCGATCTCGCGGTGCAGTGATGGGAGGATGAGCTGTTCGATGACGTTGTCAAAGGCAAAGGTGGGGAGCAGCGGACGCCATGCCTCGAGCAATTCGATGGCCGACGAGGGTCGGTGCGGTCGGAAGTCAGTCAAGCTGGTCCGGACGGTGGGCATCCAGTGGTGCCACAGTAGCGCCGAGTAGGGCGTCATCGTTGGTGCGGATGGTTGAGCTGCTGCCGATGTGCTTTCGTTGGGAAGGAGGGGTTTCCAACGGAAAAGGTAGGAGGTGGTGAAGGAAGGTTGTTTCAGCGGGTTCCATTTGGACCATAGCGCGGCGAGGCTGGGAGCGATCGCCCCAACGACGGCCTCGTCGAGTGCTAGCGACGATATCTCGTCCTCGTACTCCTCTGCTAGCCGCTCGATCAGAGGCGTAAACTCCTCCAACAAGCTTTCATCTCCGACCTCAGCTCCCAGCATCTTCGAAACAGCTTCCAACGCCTTGACCACCTCCAAAACCCCCTTGATCCTCACCACCCTCTTCTCCTCCATCCTTTTCTTCCTCTCGGCCAACTCTGCTTCCCTCCTCAACCACCTCCTGCGATCCTGGATCTGCAATCCTTCTCTCGCCAGCGCCCTGAGTGTCTGCGCATTCGTGTCGCAAATCAGCCGCAAATTGTGCTGAAGCTCTGGCAAAGCCGCTGCCTCGGTTGGAATCCCCTTTCTGCTCAACGCCGTAGCCAGATCCGACACTTCGCGCAGCTCGCCACTGCTCGCATCATAGACCTTGCCCACCGTGCTATGCGTCGAGGGCAGCGAACCGATCTCGGCGATGATCTGCTCGTAGGTACGATGCTCGATCTTCGGTTTGCGCGGTTTGGCCGGTGCTGACGTCCACGCCTTTGGCTCTTTTTTGACTTTTTCCGTTCTACCTTTTGGTCGTCGTGTAGAACGCTCTTCTTCGTCACTAGAGACAGCATCGCCCCGCCGCCGCGCCTCTTGTTTTGCTTGAGCGGTCTTTTCCTTGAGTCCGCCGTAGGCAATACCTGCTCGCTCGGGTCGGAGCTGCACCTCAATCGGATTGACGATTCCCTGGCCGCTCTTGCCGAGCCCTCCACCAGTCCAGCCCATCGACGCGAGATAGGCCGAGGGGTCGAATTTGCTGCCGAATTTGATGCTAGTTGTGGGTGGGGGAACAGGAACCGGTTTGGTGTGGCGTAGAAAGGCGGATGAGGGGTTGAGGATGGGCTGGGGCGTGGAGAAGGTGGTTGGCAGGCCGGCGGCGGACATTGCTTCTTCCTCTATAATAGTGTTATCGTCGTCGGTGGAAGGCCGGTGAGGAACGGGCGGAGACTCTGATATTGATGCTGGTGCTGGCATGGCCGCTGCATTTGATCTGATGTTGTGCGGCGGAACTTCCGTATCTGAAGGCTTGACTGCACCAGCAGAGACAAACATGGAGAGAGAGGTGAGACCGCTTCGTCGGGTAGCCGTACCTGCTTCATTGTCGGATGTGCTGCTGCGGGCGCCGATGCCTGCGCGTGCACCAATACCTGCTCTGGCGGATTTCTTGGTCGACTTTGATTTGGGCGATTCTCCTGGTTCCCGTGGCTCGCGTGCCTCCTGTGCAGAGGTCGAACCTATCCCTCGACGGGTAGAGTAGAAGGAGGCGGGTTGGAAGCCGTCTTCCGCATCCTCGTCGTCCTGCTGCTGCCCGACGCCGTCATCCCCATCGAGCACCTCAGGTTTAGTTCCTCCTTCTGAGCTAGACCTTGATGCTGCATCTTCCGTTGCAGTGTGTTGTGACGTCGAGGCAGGAACAAACGCCTGCCCTTTTCTATAATCGATCTTCCTGCCCCTCGCGTCTCTCCCCCTCACCGTCCTCCCAGCTCCCCCTTGCTGTTCGTTGTCATCCTCGCCAAAGATTCCGTAGATTGCGCTATCCTTTGTTCGTCTCATCCGCTTTCTCGATGGCCCTGGTGCATCATCCAAGTCCATCTGCGACTCGTCCGAGGTGGTATCGTCGTCATCGTGTGTCAAGTTGTCGTGATGAGATTTCCTCCTCGCCATCATCGTCAAAGCCGAAACTGATGCATGTGTGGATCTCAATGTCGGAATCGAGAAGCTCGTTCCGTTCTGGATGGGTTGATGAGGGATTGAGTGATGGGTGTAAGAGAGGATTGCGAGAAGAACTGAGCTTTGGCAAACCGAAATTGGTGTGAATACGCCGGAAGTCGGAGCTCGACCTTTGGCGGGGCGCGCATGGACCCTTTCAAGATTGCCTTTTCGTGGTTCTTCCTACGCATCGACCACCAACACATCTCTCTAGAGAAACTGACAGCTGCGATCTTGCATGTGGAGCTTCCTTACATAGGGCTCAAGACTAGGCAGATGTTGGCGCATTGTCCAGCAAAAGCACAGCCGCAGCGCTAACAATCCTCCTGACACACTCGCAGGATACAAGATGCACGCTCAATGTGGCATTTCGGTCTTACTCTGGCTGTTGCTGCTGTTGTGCAGCACAGCCAACACTCATGCCTCCTTTATAAGCACCTTGCTTCTCGGAAAAGACACACTGGATCCTGTTCGGGCCGCTATGAAACAGACCGAGCGACTCCGATCCCAAGTTTACGGCTGGTATCGCCACAACACGACCCAACAGGCCAACTTTACCGTCACCCCCGACCCTTTGGAACTGCACAGCCTTCTCCCAGCAAACTTCTCCGAACGCAGTCTCATTGAGGCAGACGGATCGTACTTCTCGGACATCGAAGGATACTACAAAGGCGAGTGGAGCGGATGGGATTACAGTACGGTAGCCAACCGGTCACTGGCCCTGGATTCCAGGTTGAACCGTACTGCTGCAGCTCAGCTGTCCGAAGGGAGAGAGGGTGGTGCACCTACTTATGTAGCTGGAGTCTCCGAAACAGGACTTGAGGCGGACAGGGGCGAGTTCGACTGGCTCACGGTGGATGCGGGGCATGTCGACCTTCATCTGAAAGAAGAACATCTGTTGGAAAAGAACGTGTCGCTTATCACAGGAAGTCTGAGTTTCGCAGCGCCTGCTGGAAGCAAGTCTTCCGTCGATTCGGTGGATTTTTCCCTGGAAGGATTACACTTTATTCCCACCGGTAGCCTGTTCCTGCATGCGGTTGCAGAAGAAGCATCCCTCGCAACAGATGTTCGTACGACCCTCGGCATGATCCCCTTGAGAAACAACGAGACCGCCAACGCTACGATCGCTGCCATGGACAGAGCGTTCCAGCTTCGGATCAATATGCTACAGCGAATCATTGATTCCGGATCATATGATGCTGGCGATACCTCGGGCGATGAACGAAAGATCAAGCACAACTGCACGCTGCACGTATATGCTCAGCTGCAATCTGCCGGCGGCCATCTTCAAGCTTCGATCGACGCTCTCGAATCCGAGGCTCTCCACCCGACGGGCATCAGCACCATCCGTGCGCCCCCACTGCGCCTATCACTGCTCGCCTTCTCGCCCGAATGCCAGTTTCTCCTCTCTAACAAGCCATATCCACTCACCGGCCTCCTCCAGACCACACTGTGGCGAAAAGCGATCCGCTACGGCATCATTTACTTTCTTGTCCTCTTCATCCAGACATACCTTTTAGTTCAACAGATGGAGGCGACGACCACACCAAGCGGATTGAGCAAAGTCAGCGACAAGACGTGGCTGGCACAGTCGATCCTGGACGCCTATGGATGTCTCATTCATCTCAGCATGGCGGTGGTGCTGGAGAATGAGACGACAATGGTGTTGGTGGCGTGTGCGTTCATGAGCGGCATATGCTTCTTGGCTTTTGGCTATCGGTATACGATTACGATCTATCGGACGCAGATGGACGCTACACCAGCGCCTGCGGCTGCAGCGACACAGCCGAATCCACCTCAGCAGGCTCAGACCGACCAAGCGGACGCGAACGCAGCTGCAGCCTTAGCAGCGACGACGGCAACGACGATAACGGGAGGCTCTACAGCCACCGCATCTCCGGAAGCGATTCGGGCGCGACGCCGCGGCATGAACATTCTCGGAGTCGGCCTCTTCCTCTTCATGGTAGGGTTCTTCCCCCTCCTCACCGTATCGCTCATGCTGCCTTTCCTTTACTCGTTCTGGATCCCCCAGATCTACCGCAACGCTCGACGTGGCACCCGCAAGGCTATCCTCAAACGCTGCGTCATTGGTACAACGCTAACGCGGCTATTCGTACCCCTCTACATCCTCGTCTGTCCGGACAACGTGCTGTTCAACGAACCGAGCATTTGGGGATGGGTGCTGGCCGCGTACCTCGTGCTGCAAGCAGCGGTGCTGGTAGGGCAAGATGTGCTGGGCCCGCATTGGTTCTTGTTGGCCAGATGGGTGCCAGAAGACGCACTGAAAGGATGGGAGTATCATCCGCCGCTTTCTGGGGAGGTGCCAGAGGAAGATTATGGCGACTGTGCCATCTGTCTCGCTGGCATCGAGAAGAGTGCTCAACGACGCACCCAACCATTGTCCCGTGGAGTGGGGCAATGGTTCGATCGATCCTCGAAACAAGGATACGACCGCCTCGGAGATGCCGACGACTACGAACTCGACTCGGATGAAGAATCCCGCCCGACGTATCCGCCCGAGAAATCTCGTCGAGATGCACCCGTCTACTTCCGAAGCAGCCGCGGAGATAATTTACCTCAAAGACTTCGTTCCTTGGCCGCTCGGACTATTCGAACAGCGCTACGGTGGAAGCAAGGCTGGAATACGACGAGCAGCTTGCGCCGTCGGAGGATGGACGTGATGGTGGCGCCGTGTCGCCACGCTTTCCATACCGAATGCTTGGAGCGGTGGTTGCAGATCAAGAATGAATGTCCGAGTTGTCGGAGTGGTTTGCCGCCTGTCTAGCAATGCTCGAGATAGTTGCTGTTCCTTGCTCGTCACTTTGCCTCTTGTTTGTCGTGATGACCGCTTGTGAGTTCCAATTTATAGCATCCGCCGAGACTGTTTTGATCACGCAAGAGCAAACGAGACGCTCTTTTTGTTTTTCTCTCCGCTCGTCTCCTTGATCGCAGCCTTGTCTTGCTCCTTGTCCCCTCCACGCGATTCCTTGCGCTTCTCTTTCCTCAACCGTGCCTTTTCCCTCAACTGCGCCTTCAACCCGGCCTTGATCTCTGCTTTGCTCTTTGCTTTCCCCGCCGCACCTTCCTTAACCGTCGCCCTTTCCCTTTTCCTCTCCCCTTGCTCTTTCTTTCTCGCTTGCTGCGCTTGGATCTTATTCTTGGTTGTAACGATGCGATCTTGATGTAGCTGCGATTGGGCGTCAGTGATGGAGCGGGAGAGCGAGAGAAGGTGGGCGAGACCGGAGTCTTCGGCGAACTTCTTCTTGTTCGGTTTGGAAGGAGCTTTGTTGAGGGTCGTTGATGGTGCCATAGTGCCGAGCAAGGAGGTAGGACGAGAGAATATGATGCGAAAGAGGAAAGGAGGAAGGGAAAGAAAGGAAACAAAGGGCAAAATTTCTTGGAAGACCAACACTTGGTGCCAAAAAAAGGATCTCCCGATGATTGGCGGTATCGGTGTCTCGAAGCCGTTGCGTCGGTGATACCGGTACCGCTCGTTTGGCGGTCTGGGTTTTGTAGCCCTTTGGAAATATGACTTGGCTCTTTCTGCTTGCCTTGGACAAGTGTAGATGCAGCCTGCTTGCGTGAACTGACAAGACATATGTGCTTTTCCGTGGCTGCCATGCATCTGAAGAGGCTCGATGCTTGACTGTTGGGTCTTGGTCTCTCTGTGTCGGATCCCTTCCGATTGAGCACAACTTGTGATTCGGTAAAATGTGAGTGTGCTCACTGGACGCTGTACGGTGCACGCACGCAAGCGCCCGCTGCGTCGCAAGACTGGGACTCGAACGACAACCGACAAATAGGCCGCACGCCGTCAAGACTGAAGTTGTGCCCAAAGCTGCGATGGAACGGCGAAATTATATGATTTTGTTACCCCACTGAAACCGCACCTCAACTGTAGCTGCAGCAGCAGCTCGAAAATGACAAATTGGATTCTCTCACGCAAGCAGCATGGGTGGACTTTGCGAAGAGCCGAAATGGCTGAGCAGCCACCAGCAACCCGGCACGCACACACATGCATAGCCAGCCAAACGGGCACACAGTACACTGCAGCGATGAGATTACCACTTTTTAGGCTTAGTGCCTCTCCACTGCCCGCAATTTCGCTTACTCCCCATCGTCATCGTCATTGCCATTGCCATTGCCATTGCCATCGCGTTTACCGTCGCCTCCACCATCGCTCCCTCGAGTTTTTATCTATCATCAGCGGAGAAGCTCGCATATACCTCGAGTTTCCTTTTGAAGTTGGGATCAGGCCCCTCGCTCGGTCGTCTCTGCCTCTTGTACTGCGTCCTCCCTCCGCATCCCGTGCCGTGGTCTAGTCACCGCATCGAACCCACCTCTGTGGGAAACGACATTCGGAAATCGACAGTTGTCTCATTACAACGATTCATCCTTGGATCCGATCGGTTTATCGCTCATTACTTGGGCATCGGCTCCTTCATCTCAATCGTCTTTGACAAACCCCATTTTCTCTCGACATATGGCTGCATCTCCCGACCTCACGCTGACATCGCATTCACGCTGACGAGTTCTGTCGCTCAAACCCCCATGTCGCTGCAGCCCGTCAACGATACCACCCCTTCTGCTTCTACATCAGCAGCCAACGCCCAGGGTCCTGCGTCTCCCAGCTCGCCTGCGTCCCAGCAGCGACCTTCCTTCTACGCACGCTTTGGTCGTCGTCCCCGAACATCGAGCAACGCCAATCAATCCTCGTTTGCCGCTAGCACTTCAAATCTTTTGTCGACATCCACCGGCGGCTCTAGTTTTGCAAACCTGATCAGGAGCTCCTCCTCCTCCCAAGTCCACCTCTCTTCGCCTCCCGCTGATCGCGCATCCAACGCATCGGAAGCAAACGCTTCTCGCCCGTCTCGCATCTCCTTTCAGACCCGAGTCACGTCTCCAATGCTCGAACGCATTCCTCAAGGCAGTGATACGCAGAAAGACAACAGCATGACCAGCACGAACGCATCGACGACAAATGCCAGCGCCGGCGGGGGAGGCAGCGCCCTTGGCCGCATGTTTCGACGTTACAGTCAGAGCGGCAACAACCGCACAGAGTCTCAAAGATCGTCCACCCGGGATCGCGACTCATTCCACCTGCCCCGCAATACAAGCTCGCCTGCTTTTGACAGAGACACGAGCAGTCCTATACGCGCCTCAACCAACTCAGCCGTAGCTTCACCTTCTGTAGCACGCTCTGGCTCGCATGCCGCAAATCTGTCTACACCTCTTTCTGCCGACACGACTGCAGCCGTTACAGGCTCCCGTACACTGTCCTCTATACCCGCGACGTCGGTAGCAGCTTCTCCCGCTCCAGCGCCGCCTGCGCCCGCCACCGCAACGGGTGTGTCTGCTGCTGTCGTTCCAGACTCCAGTCAGTTCACACCTGACGCTTCTTCGACTGACCAGGCCGCTGCTGGTGCTGCTGGTGCTGCCATCAGCGGGTCTGCATCTCCGGCTGGTACGCGCCCTCTCAACGGAATGCATCGCATTCGTCTTGTACCGCATCTCGAGGCCACCCGCTCGCTTCACTTTGAGCCCATCGAGCGTGATCTCAAAGAAGGCGCCGGTGCCGTCAAAGTGGGCCGTTTTACCGATCGTCAGCCCTCGCATCGCGATCCAGTCGTAGCTGCGCTAGCCGGTGTCGTGAACGAGGCCACATCGTCGGGCGAATTTGGCTCCTCCGCTGCGCCAGCCCAGTCGAGTCGAGGTCAGCCCGGGGCTCGAGGTGGCGCGATTCCCATCAGCGGCAGTCACGGCGGCGGCGGTCGCATCGACTCCTCCCGCATCGCGTTCAAGAGCAAAGTCGTCAGTCGCGGTCATGCAGAGATCTGGTGCGAACCGGGCGGTAAATTCTTCATTCGAGATACCAAGTCGTCCTCGGGCACCTTTCTCAATCACATACGCCTCTCGGGACCCAATCTCGAATCTAAGCCGTTTGCCATCAAGGATGGAGACGTGGTGCAGCTCGGCGTTGACTATCAGGGAGGTACTGAGGAGATCTATCGCTGTGTCAAGATGCGCGTCGAGCTCAACCGAGGCTGGCAGCGCGAGGCCAATCAGTTCAATGTCAACGCTTTCCGACAGTTGCGTGCTCTGCAGGGCACGCCTCTTTCGCCGCCGACCGACGAAAAGGGCAAGGTAGCCTCGGCAGCACTGCCAACTAACCGCCAAGGTGTCAGCGTGACTGACTGCTGCATCTGCCTCTTTTCGGTGACGGTGTGTCAGGCGCTTTTCATCGCTCCGTGCTCGCACGTCTTCCACTACAAATGCATTCGACCTCTGCTCAACATGCATCATCCCGGCTTCTCTTGCCCACTCTGCCGCACCTTTGCCGATCTGGATGCGGATGTTGAAGAGGACGAGGCGTGGCAGGTGGCGCTCGAGCAAGAAGCGGTGGCGGCCGAGGCTCGATTGGCGCAGGGCAAGCAGCCTCTTGAGGTAGGTACACCAGCCGTCGAGATCGATGCTCCTATCTCCGCAGTCTTGCCTCCGACTTTGACCACGGTGCTCCTCAATGGCGCAGCGAGCGAAGGCCCTTCGACGTCATCCGGCCTGACTACTGCTATTCCCACAACAGCGCCGAGATCGGCGTTTGGATCAGCTGTCTCGCCGTTGGCGGCACATCTGCAGGCTGGGCATGTTGCCCCGAGCGCTACACAAGCAAGAATTGCCGCAGCCTTGAACAAACGCAGGAACGACTGGGCTCGTCCCGACACCGCTGTGGGCTCTAGTGCGGGCCCTTTGGCTGGAGATGAGACGCTTGCGGCGGGCGACGGCGCTGCAGACACCGCCGGCCTGTCGGCCGAGCTTGGTGAGATGGCGGTTACTGATCGGCTTCTGAACGAGGATGTCACGGCGGCAGTCAACCCTGCCGCATCATTTCACCGCGCCGGACACGGTGCAAGCGAAACTGGATCGCCTATCCGCCGTGGGTCGGGACCTATCACGATCGGCGGAAGCGAGCGTACGTTGCACGGCGCGAGAGCCACACCAACTACGTCGACGTCGGCAGGTCTTGCGGCTACGCTCGGCAGTCTGGACGAGGGAGGCTGGCCAGGTGTCGGCGGTAGCTTCTCGCCCGGCCTCGATGACTCCGGAACGCCGCTCAACAGCACGTTTCTAAGCACACTCGCCGAAGCACCTCATGCATCGGCAACTACCAATCACGCATCTCCCTCGTCCGGGAGGGATTTTTACCCAGGCCGATCGGCACCGGCCCAACCGCAAGTGCCGGCCATGATTCCAACACAGACGAGCCAACTGCAACTCGCTGAGAATGATGGGAATGACATGCTCGGCAGTGAAGCTTTGGTTGGGCGTACCAAGCGGTCGAGCGGCGATGGAGGCGAGGATGTGGATACGGCCGAGGAGGAGATGGGTGGTCCGGCAGCTATCAGCGGCGTCGTTCTCGGCAGTGGAGGCGGCGCTGGAGGTGCCAAAGGAAAAGCGAAGCTCGAGAGTCAATCCTTGGCGTTTGAAATCGACGTTGAGCAACATTTGGGCAAGGCTGGAGACGGCTCCGTGAATTCGCCCTACAAGGTTGGAGACCAAGTCTCACCTGCGCCCGCCAGTGTGGCTGCCAGATCGAGCGGCGGGCGTGGATATAGCCGCAGTCGCAGCCGAAGCCGAGGCGGGAGGGACACGATGCAGAGCGACTCGGACGATCAGGAAGCAGCGCCGTTCCAGTCGTACGAGCACCCGCCCGTGCCGCGAACGGGGCCGAACCTGAACGCCAGCGCGTACATGTCTCACCAGCACACGTACAGTCCTAGCAGCCAGAATCAAGCGGGCAATGGAGGCGGTGGCAGGCACGTCGGCGGTGGCAATGGAAATAGCAACGGCAACAGCATTGGTGAAAGTGCATCGTCACCCACGTCGCCAAGCTCAGAAAGCAAGATGGCCCGATTCAAAAGACGAATTTCGCATGCTATGTGAAGCACCGTCTCTTGTCGCTCTTGCTTGCAAGCATCGACTCTCTCAGCATCAATTCTTCACTTCATTGACCTCTTGCAACACTGAAAGCCTCTGACATCTGTGCCCCCGTATGCGGATACTGGGTGAAAAGTGAAACGAGATGCTGGGTGGAATCAGCATCGTCTGTGAACAAGAGAGAAGAGCACGCCATCCCTCCACGGATCTCGGCTGTGTGAACCGCATTGAGAATACGATTGTGCAGGGTGGGAGAGCGCAGTCACAGTTGTGTTCCGTTTTTTTGTGGAGGAAATAAGCAAGAGAGAAGACGCGCACGGCTTTCCTCTGGGAATTGACAGAATCGGATTTCGCACAGAGCCAACTGCCGACTTTTTCAGGGTCCAGCCGAGAATCACTTTCGCTTCTCTCACCTATCACATGCTGCTGCTCATCAAGACGACTGAGCCGTTTGCTTCGGGCTCTTTCTTATTCACGACGCTCTATTCTCGCTATAGCATGAATTAGGCGGCGGCAGCAGCAGCAGGAACCCTCGCTGTCTTCGGTCAACGTCTGGTCCCACAATCGCCACCGGCAGCTGCTGATTCGGGCAGCTGCGCATCGGCCATGAGGGTCATTCGAGCATACGATGGTCGTTCCATTGTAGTCAATCAGTCTCTATCTCAGTTTGCATCGCTGGACGATCTGCTAGACTGCCTCTCTCTCGCCACAGAGATCCCGTCTGACGCCATCATCTGCATGACCTCGGATGGCAGCCAGCTCAAACAGGAATTGCTCGATCGCATCATCCAGCAGACGCTTCCCACGCCCTCCGAATCTTCCACTGCAGCCATCTCAAAGCCTCTCGCTCAAGATGCTCCCAATCTATCTCATAACCACGAGTTTTTTGTCTACAACCGCGAGTTCCTCTACACCGACCCGACAGAACTCGCTGCCGAGCTGGCCGAGCATACCGTTCTAGAACCAGTGCCACCAATTCTAGAGGCTGACTTGTCCTTTCCACCAACGCCCAAGTCGCTCGAAGCGCTCGTGAGCTGGTCAGCGGAGATCGCTCAACTGGTGGCAAGCCACGTGCAGACGTGCCACCAACTGCTCGAACGCATCACACTTATCGCACGCAGTCTTCAGGTCGCATTGGCCAACCTTCGAGATCATGCCGACAACATTGAAAAGGGCGCCAACGCTCTCATCGACGATGTCGCACAGAAGGAGCTCAAGCGTATGCAGAGTCTGTTGCAGGGCTACGGACGAGACCTCCGTATTCTCGCTATGGTCTCAATTCATCCTCGACTCCAATCTACTAGTGCGCAGATGGCCAACGCTGCAGCTGCTTCGACATCTTCTGCACAGAACGCAAGCAGCAGTAATGGTCAGTCGGCTGTAGTCAAGCCCAAGCATCGTACCCTCGGCGACTACATCAGCAAGTCCAAGATGAGTGCTGTTGCAGACGCTTGCAATCGCGTCTACACCGAGCTTCGCGAACGCATCGAACGTATCGGTACAGAGCTCTCGCTTGTCCGAAATGACACGCTGGGTTTGTCTCAGGAGGTCGAATCCACAACACCAGAAGTCGCCGACGAGACATATCAGCGCGTCGTCGAAGCGCAAGCGCGTACTCAACAACTTCATGCATTCATTCACTCTACCTGCTCGCCCGACTCTCAAGGATGGCCCGTGGCCGACAAGATCGATCAAGACACTTTTGAAGACATCGTTCGCAGCTCCAACGAGCTGTTGCTGCTCGACGAAGTTGTCCGCGAGGGTGTTCAACGCCTAACACAAGATCGCAACGACATTCTCGAGCGCAGCCTTCACTTACTCATCGACATCTCTGCAATCCAGTCCGAGTTCACAGAGACAGGCTCGTTGCTAGCTGCTGTTGACGCAGATCTGCATTCCAACAAGCTGGATGGCTTCAAGCATTTGCATCGACTCAAGAACATGCTCTGGGCCTATGGAGCCACCGTCATTGAGGTGGTACGGCGTCGCGAGTTTGCAAAGCACTTTTTGGGCAAATCGCAGTCGCTTGCCGAACTCATGGCCAAAGTCTCAGCCTCAGAGTGGAAGCGTAGACAGTTCTATCGCAGCGACGTCTCCTCGCTTCTGCCTTGGGAGGTCAAGGGTATGGATGACAAGCCACCTAGTCTCGAAATTACCACTCCGCGCGTCAGCAGCGAAGGTATGGCTGACCTTGGTATTGCCGATCTGCAATCTCTATATGAGCTGCTCGATCAGGTCGACCAACGTTTGCGCGAGGATGCGGACAGTGCCGACGGTGTAGACAGTCCGATCCCAGAGGTCAAAGCTGCATTACAAGCTCTCGCGGCAGCCCTACAAGATCTGGATGATGAGTTCATCACCCTCGTCAATCACCAGCTTCTCGATCATAGGGATCAAGACGAGGCCTCGGACGATCAAGATGGTGACGAGAGTGGATCTGACACTTCGATTCGAGCAAGGCAGAGGCTGAGACGTCGTCAACGACTCACTGCATCACTTGCGGCTGCGAACGATCAAGAGCTGGCGCGGCTCCGGAGCGAGCTAGCAGCCGCCAAGTCTGCCAACGAACAAGTCGAGCGTGCGCTCAAAGCGGATCATGACAGTCGAATTCTCGGGCTCAAAGCAGAGATCGAGACGCTCAGACGACAGGCCGAGACAGGCAAAGCGGATGTTGCCAAGCTTGAGGCTGAAAAACGAGAATCTCGTGGTCGTATTGATGCAATCGAAGCCGACCTCGAGCTCGAGCGCGAGCGGCGCTTGAATATGGTCGACGAAGTCAACCAGCTTCGTCGGGATCTCGAGCAGAGCCACCGAACGGAAGCCGAAGCGAAGCAGGAAGCGATGGAAGAAGCTGATCGCGTCGCAGAACTCGAAGCCCAGGCACACGAGCTGCATGTCGAGCTCGAAGAGGCCAAGAGCGCTAGAATGGATGCAAGCAACCGTATCGAGGCTCTGCTGAGCGAAGGCTCCAGCTTCGAAGGCGAGCTGCGCAGAGCCCAAGCCCGCATCGATGAACTCACCGAGCAGCTTTCCAACGCGCATGCTGAAGCGGCCAAAGCGCGAGAGGCAGCAGCCGATGTCGAAGCGACCAAAGAGCGTCAGATCCGCTCCTACCGTGCCGAAGCAGATGGCGACCGCGCTATTCTGGAGGAAAAGGTGCGCGCTCTCAAGGCGGAATTGGATGCCAAAGCCAGCTTGCTTGAAAAGCAGGCCACCATCGCCACACGAGCCGAACAGAGCCGCATTCCTGACCGCGAAGCGATCGAGCTGCTGCGTGGTCAGTTGCGTGCGGCAGACGTGGCGCATGAAGAGATTGTCAAGGAGATGGATCACGCCAAGGAGCTTGCCGACGAGGCTGAAGCGGCACGTCGTGAAGTGGAGGCTAGTCGACAGATGCTGCTTGAGCGCACCCGAGGTCTGCTGTCCAAAACGAGCCTGCTGCGGAAAGCGGTGCGCGCAATGCCCAAACACTCTTCGTCGCGGCAGGCCTCAGCTTCGGATGCTGCACATTCGAACGAAAAGAGCAATGCCAACGCTGCCTCGGCCTCTGCGCTGGCAACATCATCCGGTGCTGCCATGGCCGCCCAACGTGCCATTGCTGCATCCACCGGCAGCCTTTCTGTATCCGAGCTATCCGAATCGCAGCGCCAAGCCGCACTGGATGCGTTCGACACTGAGGCGGAAGGCGCCACCTTGGAAACGACGCTCGAAGCGCTCCGCGCCTTTGATGTGTCGGAGATGTACGACGAAGTCAAAGGCAAGCTCGATTCGCTCAACATCGTGGTGCGCAAATGGCAAAAGGCGTGGAAGTCGGCCAATGAAAAAGCCAACAAGGCGAACCATGCTGCCAGAGAAAAGATCGCCTTCAAAAACTTTCAAGTGGGCGACTTGGCGCTCTTCTTGCCCACGCGCAGCTCTAACCTGGCATCCAAGCCTTGGGCTGCGTTCAACATCAGTTGCCCTCACTTTTTCCTCAACGCCAAAGGCCCTCTGGCCGAGCAATTGCGGACCAAAGAATGGATCGTGGCGCGAATCACGAGCATCAACAGTAAGATCGTCGCGGTGGCTAGCGAAGTCAAGACGGAAGGTGAGCACGCGTCGGACGAAGATACAAACCCATTCCGACTTCCCGAAGGCGTCCGGTTCTACATGCTGGATGTGGAGACGTACGGCGGTCACAGCTCGGCGCCACCCGCCTTGCGTAGTCGAAAGAGCTCGTCGGCAGCGATCGGTGCCGAGAGAGGCTCGGCTGACACCAGTAACGCCAATGTTCGATTATTGGGCGTCAAGGAGACGCTCAGTCATCCCAGAAGCCGAAGCGAAGAAGCGTTGACCGGCTACATAGGACTTGGTGAAGAAAGCAAAGGCGACATTACAGGCGAGACGGAGCCGATGCCGCTACCGGGCGAAACGTCGCAGTTCGAACCCACAGCCGAAGACGCCGGCGAGAGCACGACACAAAAGGCCGCCGAGGAGCACGCGGTGGTTCAGGACGATGATGCCACTGGAATGACCAGCGGGTTTTCAATGCAATCCGACAAGCTCGACGCGCCTGATCATTCGACTCCTCCCATGCAGACGCCAGACACTTCGCCGCGCCTCGGATCGGCTGCGGCTTTGTCGGCTCCAACCTCTGCTGGAAGGGGCACGGAAAGTGCCCAGCCAGAGGACAAGACTCAACAGCCAGATTCGCCGGTGGGATCACGCTCTTCCACTTCGGCCTCTGCATTGACGCGGGCCATGCGTAGTGCTTCGCCCGCCTCGTCTCTTCGTGCCGAAAGCGCCATCAGCGGCATTGGTGCTGGCGGGATCGGACGCTGGCGCGCTGGCTCGTCGGCTTCAGCCAATGCTGCACTTTGGCCTTCCCGCAGCATCACTGGAATTGCGGAGGAGGCAGACGGTCGCCATCGAGAGAGCCACGACGGGGCCGCTTCGAGCACGACAGGTTCCACAAGCCACCGATCTACGCTGATCGAGCATGCCACGATGGCACCTGCTTTTGGGCGCACCCCCAACAAGCGGCGATTTGATGCTGGAGGACGAACGCAGAATGGCTCACCTTCTGGCCGTGCTGCAGCATTTGGTGCTGCTGCTCGCCGCCACGACGAGAAGGAGAGGTCTGAGCCGGGATCGTTGGAAGGACGTGGTGTGACATCTGCCCCAGCTTCACAGGGTCGGTCAGAGGGCATTGCCATCCGGCTAGCGCGACCGTTGCGTTCGGATTTGTCGGACACGGCTGTTTCGAACCCATTCTCGCAATCTCCCGGACCGGCATCGCTACCAGCTGATCGAGATGGGATGGGCACGCTCGGCCGTGGCCAGGCGGCAAGACGCAAATCGAGCCTGCATATCAGCACCTCTGCCTCTGCAGATGCTGAAGCGAGCAGGGAAGAAGCTCCGAAAGTGCAACGATGGCCTACCGATGCCTTGTCGAAGGCTTCGCAGAGGACGGCCTCGTCGATGTCGACTGCATCTGCGTCGAACGCAGCGAGCGGTGGCATTCGGATCAACGGACGAAGCATTGTGGTCGACCCAACAGCGCTGACGGGCGCTCACCGGAGACAAACTTCGTCTTCGTCGATTGCCACGACAGCTGTAACTGCAGCGCACGCGATTCCGGGTGCTTTCCCGTCTTCCTTTTCGTCGTCTGGCTCGCTCGCCGGTCCATCTTCGCCGTCGTTGGCGCCAGCTTCATATGAAGCGTTGGGTCTGTCCTTGACGGTGCGACAGCCTGGGCTATCACCCAGTCTCAAAGGTGGTGCATCGTCGTCGAGCCGGCCTGCGCTGAGCTCTACGCAGAGGCCATCGTTCTTGAGCCAGACGCTGGGACGCTTCACTGGAGCGGCTGCACAGGCTATCCAAGCGCCGCCGTTTGCTCCGATTGCCAGCGAGAGCGAGTCGGCAAAAAGGCGTCAAGTGCCTTCCTCGCGTCCGTCTCTTTTCCAGGCTATGGCACCGATGCATGATGGAGCTGGTGTAGAAGGAGCAAATGGGGCGTTGCAGCAGGGGAACAAGGGCACGCCAGAATCGACCGTGTCAGGTTCAGGATTCTCGAATGGTTCGGGAACTAGCGCCGAGGGGATGCTGAAGCGGTTGCACGGGCAACAGGGATCTCAGCAGCGATGAAGACGCCCGCAGGACACACATGTTTGCTAGGAGAGCAGTGCCGAGTAATGATGGAAGCCTAAGCAGTTGAAAGCAAGACTCTGCGGTGAACATGGGCCTGACGCCTTTTCGAGAGTGTGAGAAACGGATGCAAGCAAAGAGACGATGTGATGAAAGCTGGTCAAATTGAGCGCTTGACGCAGAGCAGCGAAAGAGAGAAATCTAATGTACAGAAACAATGGAAAAGACACAGAAAGGAGTCGAGGGGAGAGACGGAAGAGAGAAGGAGGGATGTGAGAGGCATCGAATGTGCTGGGCGGCGTTGGCGGCGTGGACCCAGAGTGTGAGAGCGAGAAACAAGAGAAGAACGGCTGTCATGAACGGCTGTTTAGACAGCCATGGCGACCTGATCGCTCAAGCCCTGCACCTGCTTATGGAGACTAGAGTAGTCTTCCATGTAGTCTTCCTTTGGCTTTGATGCATCCTTGCCCTTTGCGGCCGCTTTTTTCCCACCGCCTGGGACGATCATGACGACGCTGGTTGGCCTCTTTGTTGCGCTTGCGGCGCCCAAGGATTCCTTGCTCGAGACAAAAATGTACGGGTTGCTGGTATCTTCGCAGAGCACTGGGATGTGGCTGAGGATGTCGATGGGTGAAATGTCGCCTGCCAAGACGACGAGTCCCTTTTCGCCCTTTCGGAGAGCCTTGACCACCTCCTTGACACCGCGCTTGACATGGCCTCGCGACTTGGAAGCTTTTTTGGTCAGCTTGAAGAGCTTTTTGCTCATCTTGGCCTGTGCAAGAGGCTGAGCGATGGCAGAAATGTTGTTCGATGTTTCGGCGTCTTCGTCATCGGAAGCAGCAGCAGCGTCGAGCTCGACTTCGACCTTGCTCTTTTTCTCCTTCTTGTCCTTCTTTTCCTTTTTGGAAGGCGAGGCTTCGACGTCGGTGGTAGCGTCGATGTCCATAGCAGCCACGTCGGACTTGCGCTTGGACTTTTTGTCCTTCTTTGCTTCGTCTTTAGCCATGCTTGCTGTGTACGTGTGCGCGATTGGGTGAGGTGTGTTGGGAGAGAGAGAGAGGTGGGGTGATGGAAGCTGATGTGTGACTGAGGATGGTGAGCAGAACAGTGTGGAGTCTGGAAAAGGCGTAAAATGAGCGAGAAGATCCGTTTGCCGCTCAAAACGCAAAAATCTCAAAATTTCATCAGAGACTCTTGCGCTGCTGCTCCTTTTGATGCCACGCTGCCCGGGCCTTTTTTTTTTTTTCTAATGTGAGAGAGGAAAAGAGACTTTTTTCGAATTCGACCAAGTCGGCGTTACGGCCTAACAAAGTTGAGAAAGGTAACAAAAGTCGATCACGAACCTTTACTTCCTTTTTTCTCGGATTCTTTGGCGCATGTCTATCGTGCGAAGCGTGGAAAAAGCACCGTTGAGCCGCAGTTTGTTTTTCTTTCCTTCCTTTCTCCTTTCTCCTCAGTCTGAGACTGACACTGTGGTTAGTGTGCAGAAGAAGCAAAAGAGGCAAAAGAAAATTTTGGGAAAGTCAAAGTAAGATGTAAGGCATAGCGCTTTCTCATCTCAAATCTCCTTCGTCCCCTCCGTCTTCACCTTCATCTTCCAATCCTTCTTCATTATCCGTTCGTTCTCGCCATGGACGCAAAGTTGCCCGCAGGTCGGTGCATCTTTCACCATCCGCTTTCAACAACGTTGTCTCCAGCATCGCATCGCGCATCTCCATAATCATAGGTCGGCTTGGTGAGTCCTCTCTCTCCCCTCTCGCGTTGCCCAGCAAGCCATTGGGCGTCATCGACGGTCTCGAAAGGATTACAAATAACCCCACGCATGATGTTCGTGATTGCGTAACCAATCAGAAATTTATACACGAATCAGATGATCACAACCTCGTCGACGGAGATACTGCTTGGCTTGCTTGGTTAGACTAGTAGAAGGAAGGAATATTGACTGACAGGTTGCAGTTTTTTTTTCCTTTTCCAATCTGGCGCAGAACATACCCCTTGCGAAACCATATCGATCTGTCTCCCTCTCCTTCTCCTATTTCGATACTGGTGTGTATACATTCCAAGCACCCGAGTCACGTTCAAGCGACAGCATCTTGACACGCCATCGACCAACAAAAGGATGCTATAGCATTTTACAAACTAGAGTCTCGCGGTCTTGGTTCGCGTTAACTTCGCAAAGCTTTCTGATTCTAGGTCGAGCGTCAAGATGCTGTCTCCACTGCTGCGATGCTCTGCCTCAAGCTAAGCTGCAAAGTCCAAACAACGATCGGCTGAACATTTTGCAAAACCTCCCTTCTTGTTCACCATGGCCAGATACGGTTCAGGCGGAATCCTTTGAATCATGATGCGGTGCTTGCTATGCGCTGACCAACTTTTTCGCTCGACTCGACCGGCGACGTTGCAAAGCAGCTTTGCGGCATCTCCCATACGAACCCTAACTTCGCAAGCTTCGGCCCCACCTACCACACCTAGGATCTTGGTAAGCATCAAGCCTCTCTCCCACCTTCACCATCTCTGTCTCCCATTCCATCTCCCCCCTTTTCCTTTTTCTTCACTGTGACACGCGGGAAATTTCCGTTGCTGCTGTCTACTCTGTGAACTTTGGCGCCGGTGCACGCGGCGCGGTTGAGCTCTTCGGAGCTCGATTCCGCGTCCCTAGCACATTATCGTCTGATTGGGAGCGACATCCTCGACACATGAGGAGGCCACGAGCCTGCCTTGACGGGCGGGCGAGTGGACGTGTAAAAAACGCGAATACCCTGGCGGCGGCTTTGCCTAGATCAATGTGCCCTCGTCACCTCTTCGCCTGCGTTGCGCTACCTTTTTTCCCATCTGCTGTCGCTGCTCTGCGGAGGCATGCAGAAGGGCAAAGGTCTGTGCCGGGATGAATGTACTTGGGCTGGCACCCTAATTTCATAGCACTTGGAGTCAGGTACTATGTACCAATGCTTGTTTGAGGCTACAACCTAGGGTCCTGGCTACATCTCTCGCACTTTATCTCTCTCTCTCTTGAGTTGGTAAGCAGTGCCGGTGACTGACGCGTATTTTTCGTGCCGGAACATGTTCTGTAGATCAAGCCTCTGCGCCATGCAAGCCTCGAGCCGCACGCGCGTGCTTTTTTCGCACCGGACAGAAGTCATCCTGTGCACAGCTGCCAGGACTTCACCATGATCCTCAAGCCTTTCCCACGCCACTTGGTCGACGAGAAAGGCTGCATCGACGATTCGCGCATGCTCCCACCTTGGTTGCCCATGCCACCCCATCCTTCCACGCATCAACGAAGACATCTCTGTCCGCCTGTTGTCACTGGCGAGACAGAAAGTATTCCCATAGCCTCCACGCAAGACCGATGGGAAGCTAGTCCGCTGCTTCCGTCGTCGTCTGCTGCCGGACAGGGTCATGCGGCTCGACCGGTTCTGCGCGTATTTGTGCTTGCCTCCAAGAAACGCATTCACAAGCGTGCCGTCATCCGACATCGTGCAAGGACGAGGCTGGTTGCTGCGCTTCGTTCAGCCATCTTTCGAATGCAAGAGTCGCAATTGGACGTTGTCCGGATGCTCGACCTGCGCAAAAGAGTGCTCATGCTGGTAGCCAACCCCGATGCATACCTCAAGGATATGGAAGCGTTGGTCCAAGAGATGGACAAAGGCCTACGTCGCGTCGCCTCGTTGCAGTCGCGCAGACATGTCGACCACGGAGCCTCTTCTCACCATCCTCATTCCACTGCTCCCCGAAGCAAGAAACGAACCGCTCGTTTGTCCGGTCCGCATGCCAGCAAAACAACCCCAGCCTAAGCAGTAAGTTTTTTCCCCTCTCGGCATCTGATTCTCGACATGCAAACGTGAAAGGAGACCTCTTCTCGGTGGGACAGTAGCAAAGATTACATTTTGTATCTCCTCTTCGGAGGGATGCTGGAAATTACCGTCCGATATTGCTCCATGAAGGACAAATTTTAGGCTGATTAATGAGCTTTCCATCTCACCGAGACCAAAGGGGTGTTGGTTCCTTGTTTCTAGCTCTCGTCGCTTGTCGAGGTATTCGATCTTGCCCATTCGTGGATGTTTCGCTAACCGCTTGATTCATTTTCGTTTGCACTGCACTGTCTGCAACTATAGATATATACCCCTCGCCTCACCACCAAGCGCTCACCTGCTTGCCTACAAAGTGCTAAGCAGCAAGAATGTAAGTTCCACTGCTTCAATTCGCACAATCTCTGCTCTTCGCAAACGGCTCCCTCGCGCCACTACCCACGATCCACTCTCCTCTTCTTCTTCCCCGCCGGCTAGCTGGATTTGGTGGCGGGCATCCAATGATGAGTTTCAACCAATATCACGACGGTCTTCGTACAAAACCGTGGCGAATCCGCCCTGCCACTAAACCCAATTTTCAGGGCACCCATACTGAATCCGCTACCTAATCCAGCCAGCCAGCCAGCGCGGATGACGAAAGAGGCAGGATCGAGGTCCGAAGAGAGCGCTACGCGATGCGAGAGATGGCAGGAAAGCGATCCAGTGTTCCAGTTGCTGACTTGTCTTGCGTACTGTGTTTTTGGATGTTTGCTCGATTCTAGTGATTAGATACCCTGGTTCGATGAATGATACCCTCTTTGGTTGGTTGCTCAAACCGATTGACGTGCGTGCCTGTCAAGCATGAGAGATTGGCCTCAAGCTCCTGTGTGTTGAAATAGGATGAGAGATCCAGCGCAAGACGTGGCATTTCTGGTAAGTTCGAGGCATGGCTCAGCCGTTGTGCTTTCTGCGTCTAATTTGTCGATGTTTGCCTTGACGACACATGCTGTGGTTTCGGACAAAACCCAATCAGATCGATTCGAGGGAAACATGACACACGATCTTGACTATTTCTCTCTACAAGCACGACAGGGAGAGGGGTCTAAGCATCCTTTGTCACGGCCTGCTTTGTGTCTGCAGGCACGCCCACCAACCAAGGTAGAGTGACGGCATTCAACCTTCTAAACGGCCAGCCCAAAGCTCCACCTAGCGGTTTATGGTTCCAGCGATCCTCAAACCTGACTACCTTTCCGTTGTCATCGCGTTGCATGACGACGGTGCTTACCATCTCTTTGACCAAACCTAGGCCTTTGAGTTTGTAGCGCTGTTTCTGCACATACTCGACCAATCTGGGTTGATCCTTGATGAGTTTCCATTCGACCAAGTGTGATTCGGCAAATGCGGCGGGCATGCCGTACCACTGTGCGAGGAATTGACGGCTACCTTCGGCATGGCAGATGGGGTCGGCGAATACTGCTGTGGGTGACCAGCTGCGTGCGAAAATCTCGCTAGATGGTTTCGCCGAAAACAGGTCCATAGCATCTTTGATCAGCGTAGCCGTCTCGGGCGAGGGTTCAAGCAGCGGCGTAGATTCAAACCCGGAAAACGATTCGGTTTGAGCAGCAAGTTGTGCAGCAGCTGCAGCTGTGGAAGAAGGAGAGGAAGAAGACATGGTCGACGACAATCGTGCGGCTGGATGACCTAGCCTGAATTGACGTTGAGATGCAGCAATGTGCGTGGGCGGCCGAGTTGCAGAGGCGAGCGAGTTAGACGAGAGCAACAGTGCACCCGTGTAAGCAGTATAGATGCCAGACGAAAGCCGTACCACGTTGGACCCACCACCACCGACAGTGTAAGCCGAGCTGCGGAGCGTAGGCAACGAGATTGCGACGAGCAGTGCCAATAGCCTGGTAGAAGATATCTTTGTCGAACCGATCGTGCGAGGTGCCAGTCTCATTTGGCTGCGTGCCAGCGTTGAGAAGAGAGAGAGAAAAGAAAAAGACGATCAACGGAGAGAAACTTGTTCGAAGAGCGCCTTTGCTTCAAAAGAGGGGAAACGAGAGCTTGCAGTTGCGCAAGACGGTCGGAAGCAAAGAGAAAGACAGCTTGATATATCTTGTCCAGATCGAAGGAAAGCGGGCGGGCGATTCATGGGAATGAGCATGCTTCAGTCAGCCTTTTGGCGGTACCGCGGGGCGGTGACAGCATGGCTTGGAAAACCAAAGGTGATTCATCCTCCTTGTTCGGTCATACAAGCGAGCGAGTCAGGATTGAGGTTGGGGTTTACACATAGGGTCCTTGCTGTACGACAAAGATATGCCTCCACTCGAAAAAGGTTTCACGTCAGCGATTCCGCGGAGTTGACGAACATTTTTTTGGCCGATTGTTACATTCTTTTTGGGTTGTGATCTTTGGAAAAGGCAATGGCAAAGTCTCGTGCGGTTGGAAGGAACAGCAAATCGGCGCATTCCGAGACTCTTTTTTTCTTTCTTTTCTGTTTGCCATTTGAACCGCCTGTCTGCCCCGTCCCACGAGCAACACCACCACAACCACCATCGTCATCATCTACCAACAGCATTTCGCACATCATGGCGGCATCTGCTTCGAGGACAGCCTTCAGGTCACTTGTTCGCGCTCAGAGGCGTACCTTTGCCAACTCAACTCAAATTGCAGCTGCATCTTCGTCGTCGTCGGCGTCGTCTTCTTCTCCTTCTCCTTCTTCTTCTTCTTCATCATCATCATCACCACCATCGGACAGCAGTAGCACCTCCTCCTGGCAACCGCTCCTACCACCGGGCACTTTGCCTGCATACGACGAAGCTCTGTCGTTCCTCTCTTCCCACGCTACTACCTTGCGCGACCAGCTCTTGTCGCTCGAAACCACCCACGCCTCGCTCTCGGCCCAAGACCGCTCGGCGCTCAAGGAATCGCTCGAAATTGCATCGCTCATCAACGACCCTGCCACGTTGGCTGCATTCCAAGCCTCCTCGCCCACCCACTACGATGCTACCAATGCTGCATTTCGACACCTCCGCGAGCGACTTTGGCGCAAAGACGCCGGAGTGCTCGCCAAAGTCATGGAGCGGTGTACGCTGATGCATGTGCTACCGGACGTGATTCCCAGCATCACGCCGACCGTCGATGTGTCGATTGCGTTTGGCGAGGGGAATGGCTTTACCGACCACACGGCCGAGGGAGGCGATGTGCTGGTAGGCGTATTTGTCGATCCAGCGCGCACGTTGCAGCCACCCACGGTAAATGTCAATGTCTTCCACACCGAAACCAAGAGGTATACACTAGCAGTGGTGGATCCGGATCAGCCGGATGAGGACATGCAGAGCTTCAAGACAAGCCTGCTCGCTCTCAAGACGGATATCGAACTGAGCGCTGGCGGCAACCCCACCATCGACCTCTCGACCGACGTAGCAGTGCACTGGATCCCCCCTCATCCACAACAAGGCTCGCCATACCATCGCTATACAACACTGGTTTTTGAACAAGCCTCTCCCTCCTCCCCAGTAGATCTAGTGGCGATGGGTGATCGTCACAACTTTGACGTGCCATCTTTTGCCCAGTCGCACAATCTCACGCCTGTCGGCATCCACTTTTGGCGTGCCAAATGGTCATCCGACTCGCACTCGGCCCAGGCGGTATCCACCATCTACCGCGACATACTCAACCGCGCCGAACCGAGGTACACTAACCCACCGACGCTCGACAAGGTGCGCAAGCAGGTGGGTGAGATCGGATCCAAATGGTTCTCATAGCCGTCCCCCCCCCCCCTTTCCTTTATTTTCCTCCCTACGTGCATTACGTGACGCTTGGACGCGCCACCATTTTGCAACAGTCCTAGTCGAGCTTGCGCTGTGCAAACCTAGCAAACCATCCAACCCTCAATCCCGATTGCTACATGCCAAGTGACGTAGAGGTGGACAACGAGTGCGTGAGATAACCAAGCCGTGCACCCGACTGCTCCTGGCCATCGAGGAGGTGGATACAGGCCGATTCAAATCATGTGAGCAACGAGACAGATTCTCACCACAACAGCGATCGGTTCGCGTTGTCTCGCTTCCCGCACATTTCACTTTGTCTTGGCCATCATGCAAGATATGACCACATGAAACACGAAACATTTGCCTCCAAGCTCACGCTTCTTGCCTTGTCCCCCAAGTCGACAAGGTAATGATGGCTAGACAAAGGTTGTGAACCGATTTTGTGCGAGACAGCAGGATGCATGTGTGCTCATGTGTGTGTGTGTGAGAGAGAGAGAGAGAGGGTGTGTGTGTGTGTGTGTGAGAGAGAGAGAGAGAGAGGGTGTGTGTGTGTGTGTGTGTAAGAGAGAGAGGCAGATGGTGCGACATCAACATTTCGTCTTCGCACCGCCTTGCAATGACCTCGTTTCCACCCATTACTAAGTGACCACCACCGCCAGCATCCACCACCACTACCCACGACGGCTACCTATACCAACTTGATCTTTTACCTCGCTTACGTCCACAGGCCATACTTCTTACTCGGCCAAGTTTGCCACAAGCGGATGGTGCCATCTTCGCTTCCGCTCGCGGCAAGCTCTCCATCGGGGCTATAGCTGACTGCATGTGCTGGACCATGATGACCTTTGTGGAGTTCGCGTTCTTGAGCGGTGGCGAAATCAAAGATACGTACCCAGCCGTCGGCGCTGCTTGCAGCGACGAAGCGATCGGCGAGCGTGGGGTGGAGACTTGCGGATGAGACGGGAATGGTGAGTGTGTGGTGTTTGCGGATTTGACGTGTGATGGCGTCGATGAAAAACACTTGGTTGCCCGATGTGACGGTGAGTAGTTCACCGAGTATGCCAGAGGAGCGTTCCATCGAGGTGATCGGATCGGTTAACGTCAGCTCGCCTACCTGGCCGAGCGATCTGGTGTCCCACCATCGAATCACCTTGTCCTCGCCCGCACTTACCACCGTCGCCTCGGCGTCGGCATGGCCGCGGTGCCAAACACAGCTCTTGATCACCCCCTCATGCGCCAACTCGCCCTTATACCTAAACAGCTGCGCCTCTGCATCCGGTCGATGCAGATCAAATAGCCGCAACTTCTTCTCGTGTCCCGCCGTCACCACTCGACTGCCCTCGGCATTGATGGCCACAGTGCGCACAATATGGTTGTGCGGAAACGTGTGCAGGCAATCGCCCGTAAACGTATCCCACACTTTGGCCGAGAAATCCGCAGAGCCAGTTACCGCAATCGAAGCATCGCCTCCCGAGAGCTTGCCGCACCACACGGCGCCCTTGTGGCCCAAAAACGTACCCACCCAATCGCCCAACCAGTCGCGCAGCATCGGATTTCCATCTTTGCACGAAGAGAGCAACGAGTACGTTCCGTCGTCTTGCAAATCCGAAAATTCAAGGTGCACCACCGGCCGCGTGTGGCCCGAACATGTCAGTGGCACCGACTTTTGAGCAGGTGTCGACGTCATGGTTGGTATATATTGCTCAACTGAAAGCAAAATGAAAAAAAGCCAAAAATGCAATGTTGCGCCAACGTCGATCTTGTCCTATGCTGATGGGGCTCTTTTCGTGTGTTGGAAGCGTTAGCTGCTTTCGGTTGATACTTGAAAGCTCAAGACGAGCTGCACCGGGCTAGATCGATGCCGAACGTGATTGAAGCCGGTATATCCTCCTATACGGAACCACTTGTCGCAGTTGACGTCAACTTTACTGGTAGCGAACAGCGCTGAATGCTGAGAGATGCTGGACCAATCCTTGCCGAGTAGACGTGAGTCCTTGCCAAGGAGGGTATGACCTGGTGCTCGTCAAACCTGGATGCGAGCCGCCTACGTTTGGAGAACAGATGAAAGCAGATTTGCTGCAAGCGTATATGCAGTTGCTGGCGTGTGCAGTCTGATGAGTTCACGATGCACGTGACAGACGATATCCGGTCGCCTTTTGCGAGCCAACGTTTGGTTCGAGGATGACGGTGAGGAGATGGATCAAGACCTGTTCGACTGAGCCGGTCGTTTGTTGGCCCCCCTGCCCGTGCTGCTGCTAGTACAAATGGCTGAGCTCTGAGCTCGTGCGCGCAGTCAAGACTGAATGCTGTCGGCGCTGCTGTCGTTGATATCGTTGCTGTCGTCGCTATGTATTATACCGTGCTCTGCTGCTTGAGAATCCTGCCAAGCAGAGTAGAACTTCCTACACCCTCGTGGCGCAATGATGCTGTTGTCCACCTTTTGTTTGTCGCAATCTGGCCTTCGCCTTTGACCGCCCAGTCCAGTCCCGCCGCAATCAACCGTCGGAAAACTCTGCTGAATGCTGAATCGCAATGAAAGATGTGCTCTCTCAAACGTCGAATCGAATCTTGCGCTCAAGCCTGCGTAACGTGGTGTTGTAGGAAATGTAGAGTGAAGTATGATAAGAAAGCGCCCATCGACAGCAAAACTCGCTGTTGGTCGAAGCGTCTTTCTTGTGTCGCTCTCTGCTAATTTCAAAAGTCACAGTTTCAAGGAATTAATCATTTTCCTTTTTTTCAATAATTGCACCCAACAGTCAGACAGCGAGCAGCAGGCAGCAGGCCGAGACAAAGAGCGAGAAGAAGAGCGAAAGGAAAAGAAATCGCGCCTGCTCTGCTGCCTCTTGCATGCATCGTGGCCCGATTCGTCGTTGCTACCCGATACTCTCGTTTTGTCTCTCATCCACGAGGTGCGGTCTTCGATACATAGCAAAGAGTGCAGCCGCTGCATCGCCAAGATGCTCACAAAATAGATTGCGACGACGATGAGCGTTCAAGTACAAAACACCTTACAGACAGATCGCTGCTCCAAGGGACTGAGGGACGAGCGATCCTACATGGTCGGCCTCTCCCATTGCGTCTTCTTGGTCTCGATGTGAACATAGTAGTAGCTGCCTAGATTTCTCGATCTTCGTGGAACCCAGCCTGGTGCCAGCGGAGGTTCGTCTTCGGACGACGCAGGCATTTCGACATCTGCCTCAGCTGTCGTGGTCGCCCTTGCCGAAAGTTGCTCTGCAGCCGATGAATCCGATTGCGATTGCGTCGCCCTTGCACCGTTCGACGTCTCTCCACCACCAGCACCGTTCGTTGCTTCAGCAGACGCCTCTGTGCTCTCTCCTTGCATTGCTCCTGCCGCTCCTGCTGTTGCTCCTCCTGCCGCCGCCGCCGCCGCCTTGTCTGTTTTCTTCGCTGGAGTCTTGGCCGGCGAACCAGACATGCTCTCCGGCACGTCTGAATCATCAATGGCTTCCGTCACGATTTTGCTCACTCTCTTTCTCGCCACCGCCAGCGCTACCTTGAAGCCTGCCGTTCGTGTCTTGCAGTCCGTCCTGCTACCTTGCATCGCCTTGACGCATCCAGACAACAGACCTGCCACACTCAATCTGGCCCGCAACTCGATCTGCGTATCTTCGTTGGCCGCCAGCTTCTCATCGCTGGGTCCTTGCTTGATCTGTTCAGCAACACGAGGACCGTCCGAATGCATTCCGAGCGATGGATACATTCTACCGGCAATATGACCGATGGTGAGCGTGATCTCGCGTGGGATGCGCTTCTGCAACCGATCGTGGAGCGAGATCATGACGAAACCTGCTGGCAGCGGAGGCATGGGCGGGAAGCCAGGTTTACCCGCTAGGATGCTCGGTGCCGGAAGTCTCGCTTCCAGCTGCTCGGCTTCTTCCTGTCGCGCGGCGGCATCCAGGCTCTCGTCAGTCTCGAGCCGCTTGACGCTCGCCTCGATACTGGCTTTGAGCGCATTGTATTTCGCCTGAGGCATGATCTGGTAGATCTCGCCCGCGACCCGCGCCGTCTTGGGCGCACGCGGATCTTCGTAGATCGCGGCCAGTTGCAGCACGTACGAGCCTTCTTCGTCGAGAACAATCGCTTTGGGTTCCGTTGCTCCAGGCTGCACGTCTGCTACCAACGCAGCGTTGAGCTGTTGCTGCAGCTTCCTGATATCGCTTTTGGACAATCGCAGTCGCACAACGTCGCCTACCCACAGTCGCTCCAGCCCAAAGTAGATGCCCTGGTAATACCGCATGCCAAGCGTGGACGAATTCTCTCCCTCACCACTGCTGGCGCCCAGATCGCGCAACACGCCCTGCGGGGTATCCGAGGCCGAATAGGCATCCGTGACATTGTACATCCCGCGCAGCAAAGTCGCCGCCTCGACGGCAAAAGCAAATGCCACAACCGCCTTGGTGAAATGGGGCGCGGCAAGGTTGGGCTGCCTCGACAGATTGAGATGCGGATACTCGTGCTCCTTGAACAGCCATGGGTGATCTTCGAGGTTGCCCGTGTCGCTCTCGCCGAGATCTTCCGGGAAGAACCTGGCCAGGTACGGCTTCAGAAATGTCTCGGACACTTTCGCCTTTTCCATGGTACCAAAAAACGTGACATGGTACGCCATGGACTGCTCCACTGGTCCAACGCCACCAAGAGTAGGAGGCGATTGCGCACGCTTGCTGGGAGCTGAAACTGCTTCGAGAATTGACTTGTTCTTGTCACGGTCGTCTGAGTTGTGCTCGAGCATGGTGGTAAAGTCGATAGCGGGATCGACAATCACCACGGGCCAGATTGTGATTTGTCTTTTCGGGTTGAAAGGATCCACGATGGACTCTTTGAGCTGACACCATGCCACCTCGCCCACTCGAAAGCGTTCGGTTTCGCCTGGTTTGAGTGGATGCATGGTCTCTTGGTCGCGTTGAGGTACCGAGGCGGTGGTGAGTCCGGGTATGAGTCGATTCATCTCGATGCCGCGCACCGTGATCGAGGTGAGGCTTTGCACTTGGTTGCCGTCGCCGTTTTGCGACTTTCTGCCGCGACGGGCGGGAGGTTGAGCAGCGCTCGTTGCACTGATGGGCTCCCCCTTTCGCTTGACGCCCGTCTTCTTGGGAGTTGCGTCGCCACCTGTAGATGCTCGAGGGCCTTTGTGGCAGTACTTGCACTTGCAGTTGGCAGGATTCATCTCCGGGTCGAGCAGCAGCCAGACCAGATGATCGAAAGCTTCTTTGGTCGAGCGGAAACGATGCGCTTGGGAGCCAAAGAGGTAAGGGTCGGTGCGTGGCTCGTATGCGGGGCCTTTGCGCTGCTCGGTAAGGACATAGTGCTCCGGAAAGTCGTAGAGCTTCCACTTGGCCTTGGAGCGGGAGAGCGTGTCGAGCTTGAAGTACTGCGCCAGCTGCTCTCCCAGCGCACCACGCCACGAGTCGTGTCGCTTCTCCTCGCGCCGAAAGATATGATAGTAGTTGACCTCCAAATCAGTCTTGGCAGGCACTTCGGTGTTGGGTGGGCCATAGGTAGGGTCACCATCCGAGCGTGGAATCTTGATAAAGCCATCTGGACGAAAGATGGACTCGTCCTGAGCCACCTCTAGAGGCGAGAGCATGATGGGCCACTTGGACGGGCCCTGCGGCGCCAGGGTCTGCTATGATGGCTCGACGAAGCTGTAGTGGGATATGGCGCAGAGAGCGTGCGGCATACTCACTGTCTCGTTGTTATCGTTGCAGATTAAAAGGCCATTCGTCAAGCGTCAGAGTCCCTCGAACAGGCCTAAGCGTGACCCAGCTGATGGTACGCGCAATACAAGTGGAGGTGGTCCGTGACCAGCGCTGATGGGCCAGCGATGTGAGAGAGGCGTGGCGTCAAAGCCTCTTGCTGTGATGCTGCGATGTCATGGAGCTAGCGTTGATGCCGGCGAGATTGAAAGTCTGACGGATTGCGGCAAGGGCAAGTATAGTCGATTGCCTGATATGCCGCTGGAGTTGATTGAGCTGAGTCGTCGTGAGGAGAAGGGTTTGGTCGGTCCGGGCGAGGTGCTCGTGTGTGGCTGGAGAAAACGACGGTCTCAAAGAAGAAGAGGATGCTGAGCTGCAACGATGACAGAAGGAGTGTGTGCAATTGAACGAGCGGCAAGGACGACCAGATGGGTGTGGCTGAAAGGGAAAGATGAAAGGAAGAGAGAGATCAAATGTGGATGAGGTTCTCGATGGATTTGATTTAGACTTTCTTGAATTCTTCGCGTTGCCGCCAAAAAGAACAAAGGGTTCAAGGTAAAGTGTGGAATTCGTGTGTGCCTTGTTGGACTCCCGCTTGAGTCTCTCTCTCTCTCTTTCCAGTCGCGCTTTTGGCACATCCCCCTCACGCCAAAGAGAGCAACAATGCGCAGCCGAGCCGCTCACTCTCTTTTTCAGTTTGCGACTTTGGAAGCTGTTATGTCCGCAAACCTTGACGCACACACTCTGCGTCCACAAAGCCAGCCGCAATGAGCAGTCGAAGGAGATCTAAGCAGGGCGTAGAATTGCGTGCGACGACGAGACTGTATGTTTTACAAGGCGATGCAAGAATGCAGAAAGAAGAGGGTATAGAAGATGGCCAGCGGACCATCTTTGTGGGCCAACTAATGAACGAGCAGCGTCGAGTAGAGGCCCGCATGTCATCTAGAAATCGGTTGCGTTCTGTTCCTGCTGCGCTCGCCTCAGCGCACGCGTCTCTTTGGCAATGGCATTGCAATGCTTTTCAAAGAGCTGCACAAAGGGACGCAAGCTCGTCTTTTCCCAATCTTGCCTGGCATTGTCTGCACCTCCTGCTGGTGTTGCTGCACCTGGACTAGATTCGTTCTTGTAGTTGCTCTTGACGGCGGGCGAGGTTGATTTGTGAGTAGCTTCGTATGCGTTGAGCTCTCGGAGCAGCTGTGCGACGGTGGGGCATCCATTCTCCGGGTCAAAGTCGAACACTTTCGACGGCTCGAGTGGCACACACACCCTGCCCGTTGCTGGGTGGACGACAAAGGGCGATTTGAGCAAGTGATTGAGATGCTTGGATACCTCGGCATCGATGCGTGGGTACGTGTACTGCAAGATAACGTCTTCAAGGCAGGGGCGCCAGATTCGTTCGCTCTTGTACTCGCCAGCTCGCTGTGCGCATTCCATCACATCCTGCCATTTCTCCAGACTCGATCGGCTCGACGATCGTTCCCATTTGCCGCGCAGCTTTTCGATCGCTTCAGCCTCGGACGCTGGAAGCAGCTGCAGCAGCACATTCCACTGCTCGGCCGAGCGGAAACAGTCCTGATCCTTGAGCACCGTGTCGACAAAGGCGAGCTTCAGAGGCCCGCTCTCGCTCCCCTCTCCTCCGATGGCCCGTCGCAGGCTCGGGTGCAGACTTCTTCCTCCAGCGTTGCCCATCCAACCAGCATCGACCTTTTTCACTTGGTTTGCACCACCCTTGATCACCTCGAGCCAGCCGACGATCGCCTTTCGCGCGTCGTCAGCCAGCTGGAAAGCCTCTTGGTCCGAGATCCAGCAGTGAATACCACGTCGACCCGAGTAGACCCAGAGCAGATGCTTGAAGCCAAAGTCTTGCCTCAGCGCTTCGTCGAGCACCTGCACAGCTACCGCAATGAATGCCCAGCAGCGCTTACAAATGCCCTTGCCCGAGCAACACGTTCGCACCTCGTCGTAATCGGTCATGTCGATATCAAACACCAGTTCTCGTTGCACCGGTTTAAACGACGCCTTTTGCACTGTTTTGCGGTCCTTGGGCTTGGCAGTGTAGACGGGGCCGATTTCGAAACGCGCTGGATTGAGACGGCAGACTTCCTTTTTGAGCTCGTCGGCGGAAGAAAAAGAGTTGTAGCGCAGGTAGGCCTCGTTCTGAAGCGTAAAGGCAAATTCGCGGTGGGTAAAGCACTTGGTAGCTGCCATGTGAGCCAGATCATGGTTGAGCCAAGCGAAAAGCTGCTTCCACGGGAAAAGTCGACGATAGAAGCTGAGCATCGACATGGGGTCCGACGAGTCGCGGATTTCAATGGCGCGCTCGTCTATGACTGAGAAGGCGTTGTCTGGAAGATCATCGTCCAAGTCCATGTCCGGCGGAGGAGGACGTGCAGCAGGCAGCGCCGAAGACGACGCCATAACAGCAGCGGAAGCCATCTTTGTGGATCAGAGTTCTGAAGGATGATGGGGTGCAAGACTTCGTTCAGGAAGCTTTGATGGGGCAAGAAAGGATAAGCACTTGGAGGATGAGGGAGAGGATAGCTGAGTTCTGAGTTCCAGTCAACTTTGATATTGTGTTGTTCCTTCGCAACTAACGCCGTCGGTCTATGTGAGTCGCGTTTCCTCGGACTGTTCAACGAGTAAATTGATGGCGTCGCTGTCGAAAAGACGCGTCAATCGAATCGGTTTTGGCGCGAAAGCAAGCACCAATCGGGGGATACCGCTCTAACACTACGAAAGGGTTCAGGCTTCCCGTGTTGGTGCTGCTTCGGCCAATTCTCCGGCGAACGCTTTGGCCCACAGCCGAGGCGATCCTCGTCCAGATCCATCCTAACTCGTTCCGCTGCTCCTTGGTCAGCATCCATCTACTTGGCGTCAACAACATCGACTTGATCTGAAGTGAAATCTCACAGTATGGTGCCATACAACGGTGCGCGCACAAAGGTGCAGCTCAAGCTCACCATCCAGCGATGCAAGATGCTGCAGGAGAAAAAGGTACTGTTCCACTGCACGCAATGACTTACCTCAAACAAGACACACTGACAGAAACGCGATCCTCTTCTCCGACAGGAGGCCATGGCAAAGCAAGCACGGAGAGATATATCTGCTCTCGTTGAAAAGGGCAAACTCGAAACAGCACGAATCAAGACCGAAGGCATCATCTCGGAAGACATCCATCTGGAACTGCTCGAGTTGATGGAGCTCTACGCCGAAACATTGCTGGCACGATTCGCTTTGCTCGATCTGCCCACTCGCGAAGCTGATCTCAGCATCCTCCCGGCTCTCTGCGCCATCATTCACGCTGCGCCACGCACCGAGCTGAAGGAGCTCCACGTGTTGCGAGATATGCTCATGGCCAAGTACGGCCGAGAGTTTGCCCAGGATGTCATGGAAAACAAGGATGGATGCGTACCAGAACGCGTGATGAACAAGTTGCTGGTCGAAGCACCGGATGCCAAACTGGTGGATCTGTACATCTTTGAGATCTGCAAGGCGTACGATGTGCCTTTCTCATCTCCTCACTTGCCCGAGACAAAGGTGGACCAAGACGACGAGCCGGAGGAGCAGACAGAGGACGATGCTGAAAAGGCGGCGAATGGAGACAGCGATCAGGCAAAAATCGAAGCAGAGAGCAAGTCAGAAAAGGACCCGGCCAAGACGACGGCTGCAAAAGCGGATGGACCAGATGGACAGGACAAGCCGAAACAGCTAGCGTCAGCGCCACAACGCAAAAAAACCGGCAAGGAAGAGTACGATTCGCTAGAAGCCCGCTTTGCTGCGCTCAAACGTCGCTGAGCTTCCATAACTCCACCGCAGATGCATACCCTTCACAGGCTGTCTTGTTGTGTGTGTCGAAAATTGACGGGTATATTGGTGTGTGTTCTGGTGATACATGACCAAGCAGGCTTATTGGGCTTCTTGAGCCTGAGCGAGCGACGACTGATGTATCGCGTCTCTGAGTCGCTGCAGTGTGCGATCCTCGTATGCTTTCGAGTAGACGGTGGATGTCGAGGATGATTCGGATACCGGTTGCTCCGTGTCGAGATTAACGACGGGCTTAGAGATGGGACGAACTCGACCGATATCGCTGGGTCGCAAAATGCCTCGCTCTCGATACCATGGCAATCTCTTGGGCTCAACATAGACCTTTTCCTTGGACTCGCCGTTCCTGGTATACTGTGCCCAGCCGATGAAGCACTCATCGAGCAATCCGGTGCATCGCATCTCGCTTCCCGTCATGACCGCTTGCCAAGCACTGGATAGCGTCTTGAACGTTGCGAGTGCCATCAACTCTCTCTTCATCTTTTTGCTGGATGATGGTAGCTGGAACTGTATGTGATCCAGTTCTCCAAATTGATCCGCCAAGATGCTTGCCAACGGGGTTGACAGAGGCTCGTTTGGTGCAGCGACTGACCCGTCGGCGTTTCCGATCAGCTGAGCCAATTGAGAGGATGGAAACTGCACTCTGACAGTCTTGTCGAGTGGATGCAGCTCCGGCTCCATCTCGGCCTTTGCGCGCTCCTCCTCCTTCCTGCGCTTCTCCGCTACAGCTTGATGTGTCTGCTTTGCCTTGGCGTCCATCTCTTTCTGTTTACGTTTGATCAACCGGCGCGACTCTGCCTGCAACTCAGCAATCTGAGCGATGCGTTCCCGCGCCTGGCGATCTGCATCCTGACGCTTTTGCATAGCTTGCTGCTCCATTTTCTCGAGCTCATCTGCCATCTGCCGCCGCCTTCCTTGGTACTGATCCTGTCGTTCGCGCTTGGCAGTGTCCTCTGCATTTCTTTGGACGGCTCGGGCTCGTGCAGCCGGGTCCATAAGCGTTTCGTACGCAAAATTAATCTCGTGAAAGCGAGCTGCCGCTTTGACCGGGTCGACATCTTTGCCAGCTTTGTCCGGGTGAAAGCGTAACGACAGCTTGCGGTAAGCCTTCTTGATCTCGGCCTCAGTAGCTGTGGGTGGAAGGGAGAGGATGCGGAACGAGTCGTCCATCTCGCCAAGTGAGGACGACATGGCGTCGCCTGATCCTAAATCGAGGTACAGCTGTCACTTTAAGCCAGTGAAGGCTTGTAGTGCCGCGTGTCGATGAGAAGATGATGAGAGTCGAGTGGCATCAATCATGGTAATGGCTATAACCAAAGGGTTCGAGCTGCAGCAACCGAGCCAATCCCCTCCGGGTTCCGAGATCTTGAATGCACCTTTTTTTCCGATTAGTGTGTGGAGAAAGTCGAGAAATCTTCCAAAAAACAAAATTGGTTTGGCTGCTCAGCTGCAATGTTGATCAACTGTGCCTTGCGACCATCACCCTCACCGCTCCTGTCGCTCGAACTGTCGGGACAACGCAGGATCAGCATGGCATCAATAGCGGGTACAAGGGGTGCCTCCATGGCCCAGCTCAATCGTTGTCTTCGATATGCGCTCACGATAGCGACACCAAGACAAATAGCGGTTGTTCCTTCGCACGCAGCATCGTCATCACGGGCATTTGGATCAAGTGCGGTACTTGCCTCTTCTTCTTCATCAGTTCCCTCGTCCTCTACTAGTATCGAGGAAGGTACCGGTCCCGAAGCCGAGAAATCCAAACGCAAACGTCGGTCGAGGGAAGAAATCGAGGCAGCCAAACTAGCCAAAGCAGCTTTTGGCGTGCCCATACGTAGTCAGAGGAGAACAAGGGGAGCGCTCGGTGGCACTTCTGTTGCAACAGCCGAACATGCTACTGCAAATGAATCTGTTGAGCAGCCCCAAAAGCGCGGGGTGGGAAGACCCAAGACCAAGCCGCATGACCCGGAAAAGGGCAACAAACGAGAGATCAAACGTGCAGCAGCAGCGGCAGCTGCTGCAGCGGCGGCGGCTCAAGCCCAGCGACCGCTCAGCGCCGAAGTGATGCAAGAGCTTCTGTCACGCATGTCGTACGAACACCTTCCACCACGCGATGAATGGAAGGCCGAGTTCCCCGTCTCGAAGGCGCACCAGACGAGCTATCGATACTTTGTAGGCAACCGCTCTACCATCCAGGAGATCATCTCACACCTCGGCATCACGCAACCGGAACGGAATGGAGAAATGGTGACGGTCATCGAAGGCTATCCTGGTCCAGGAACGTTTGCCAGCGAGTTGCTCAAGTTGGATCAAGTGGAAAAGGTGATTGCGCTCGAAGCGACGCCCTGCTATCTCGAAAGGATCAAATTGCTCAAAGCGCGGCTCGAGGAAAAGCAACCAGGTGCAGCGGCAAAGCTCGATTACCTCAATGAGTCTGCTTACCTCTGGGAGACGTACGGCAACCTCGTTTCCTCTGGCAAACTCGGCCATCTCAACAACCGAGTCTTTACCTCGGAGGGCAAAGCAGTCGAGTTCACCACGAATGATTTTGTCGCTCCCAACCATGCAGATGCGAGCTGGCAGAAGCTCTCCCCTTTGATCTTTTTCGCCCAGCTGCCCAACACGGTTTACGGTGAACAACTGTTTGCTCAGATCGTCACAGCCATTGCTAGTCGCAGCTGGTTGTTTCGACACGGACGTGTCCAACTTGGCTTTGTATGCGGAGAATCGCTGGCAAAGCGATGCGTTGCCGAAGCAGGTGACAAGATCAGTCGGGGCAAATTGGGCACCACGGTCCAGTGTCTGGCCGACGTCCAAGTGCATCGGTACGCACACGACCTAGCGCCGCACACGCACCACTTTTTCCCGCCCAACATGAGCGTCGGACCACGCGTCACGCTCTCGGGTACATCGATCATCCCCAACAGCAACCCATCCACCGGTCTCACGCGCACAGGCATGGTCATGATGACCGTGACACCCAAAGCCACGCCGCTGGTCAAAGCAAGTGAGATCGAGGCGTTTGAGTTTATCACACGCAACCTTTTCATTTTGCGCACGAAACCGATCGCCGCTGCTTTGACGCATGTAGCTCCTGGCGGACAAAATGTTCTCAAGATGACGAGCCGCGAACAAGTGGACAGAGGCCTCATTCGGGAGGACGAGGTGGTGATGCCGGAAGAGATTGTCAGCGACCTGACCAACATTCAGTGGGCTTGTTTGGCAAGGATGTTTGAGAGATGGCCTTTCCGTCCAAGACACTTGTTTGAAGAAGGGAGGATCAAGCCGAACAACAAGAATCGCAATTAGGCATTCGCCAGCAGCATGCACAAGTAGACGAATGCACAAACTCTTGTTCGCAAAAGCCTTTGATCAGTCGACATGGTTGGCATTCGATGTGTTGACCTCTTTGGCGACATGAGTTTATTTGTGACATGAACCGGCATCCACCCGACTCATGCATCTTGCTCGAGTCCATGAGCAGCCTTTCTTCGGAAAGCAGCCTGATCCCTCAACCACTGCCTGTATTGCTTGATGCTACCGATCTTTTCTCCGTAGTAGTCTGGTACTGGATTCTGCACCGATTGTCTAGTAGGGTCGACCCTGTTGCGTTTGATATGTTCGTAAAAGTCGCGATCCTTTTCGGCAATCTGTTGGGCGTTGCGGCGGTGGAGCAGGCCCCAAATCGAGGTGCCGACCGTGGGTCCGGTGAGCCAACCGAGACCGGCACCGGCGAGTGTGAGACCGGCATTGATGTAAACGGGATCGACGCCGCCAATGGTGTTGGTTGGGTCGAGTTCGAGGGTGAGAAAGTAGGAGCCGGCAGCTGCACCTGCGAGGAGGGTGGTGGGGATGGTGGTAACCATACCAGCGAGACGACGGGATCGTCGTAGTCTGAGGTAATTGTCCCAGCTGAGATGGGGTGCATTTGGATCTGATGCGGCGGCAGACGAGGAAGAGGATGATGATGAAGGAGAGCTGGCCGAGAGAGAGGCGGGAGCAGTTGGCTTGAACGAGCCGTGATTGCTGTTGGTGTTGGAGCGGGAAGTGGTGGACAGTGCGCGGTGGTTGGTCGATGGCAGAGCGAGCGCTGTGCGGGACGACGAAGCGCGTGCCGAGAGAGCAAAGTATCTCGCAGCAGTAGCAGACATGACGATGCTGGATTGATTGGTCGAGGTGGTTGGTGGAGGGGAAGCGATGTCAAGCTGTGCAGCCACCTGGTCAATCACACAATACGCTTGCCAAGAGAGGTGTGGAGCTGGGTCGGATCGAGTCGAGTCGAGTCGATTCTCAAGACTGAGCAGCTTGCAGCGACTCGAGAAGAAAGCAAGCGACAGAGCCACACAGAGAGCGAGACGCTGTGCATCTCGGCCGTGACAATTTCCGCGCTCTTTGAATTGATCATAGAGTCAAAATTGGGCTCGATAGGGCAGCAGCAGGAAGAGCAGACAAATTCAACAGACCATCACAGAAGAGCAATTCCACAGGTTTGGATACGGCTACTCGACTGAGCTCGAAAGGAAGCGAGACCGAGACGGCTGAGACTGAGATCGGGCCAACTCGACCTTGGAAAGCAAAGAAAAGTGTCGATGCGTCTCACATTGCTCATCGCCAATTTCATTCGTTTCCATCATCATCCTCATCTTCCTCAATCTTGCACGCAGCTACATACCTCCACCAAAGCAAATCCTCACCTGCCTGGCAATCGCAACCAAAGCTGCATCTCTAGCCAACAACACTATTACCTCCCGCCCATCTGTCTATCTACCGGGCCAACACATTGAGCGTGCACTACCATCGTCCGCTTTCGCCATTAATCACTCTCGCTTTTGCTCGACCATCGTTCGCAAGGCTTTCATCCCCGAAGTTGCTTTCTTCCAGCCCTCTCCAAAGCATTGCACTGCCCTAGCCTCGCCTTTGCCTACACTGCCGACAAATATCTGTGCACGTTAGGCCTCCTCGTCGTTCTCGTCGATCGCACTTGTTCACGTCTACATAGGCTCTGCACTCAGCTTTGTATAACCATTGTATCAGCCAACGCAGCTGCATCACCACACCTCGGCCTCAGCCACATCCACGCTCACGCCTCTGCGCAGATTTGTGGGAGCATCGCTTCTTCCTCAGCAATCGGCTCAACTCTCCGACCAACCCCGTCCTCTTCCCCGATACCTACCAACCAATCGACCCCATACTACACAGCAATGTCAGCATCAGGACCAGCGCCAGGCCAATCCGAAGCCGCTTGGAAGCAGCAGATCACCTCCAAGCTCTCGAAAGATGAACGTCCTCAGACCGAAGATGTGCTCAATACCAAAGGCAACGAATTCGAAGACTACTTCCTCAAACGTGAACTCCTCATGGGCATCTTTGAAGCCGGCTTCGAACGTCCCTCTCCCATTCAAGAAGAGGCTATCCCCATCGCACTCACCGGTCGCGACATCCTCGCCCGTGCCAAGAATGGCACCGGTAAGACCGCCGCCTATGTCATCCCGTCGCTTGAAAAGCTCAATACCAAGAAGAACAAGATCCAGGCCGTCCTCCTCGTCCCAACTCGTGAGCTCGCACTGCAAACAAGTCAGGTCGCAAAGACGCTCGGAAAGCACCTCGGCGTCGAAGTCATGGTCACTACCGGTGGTACGACGCTCCGCGACGACATTCTCCGTCTCGGCCAGACCGTCCACATGCTCGTCGGCACGCCCGGTCGTATCCTCGATCTTGCCGGTAAGGGCGTTGCCGACCTCAGCCAATGCACCACCTTTGTCATGGACGAAGCCGACAAGCTCTTGTCGCCCGAATTCACCCCCGTCATGGAGCAGTTGCTCAGCTTCCTCCCCAAGGAGAGGCAAGTCATGCTCTTCTCGGCCACCTTCCCGCTCATCGTCAAGGACTTCAAGGATCGCAACATGGTCAAACCCTACGAGATCAACCTCATGGACGAGCTCACGCTGCGCGGTGTAACGCAGTACTATGCCTTTGTCGAGGAACGTCAAAAGGTGCACTGCCTCAACACGCTCTTCTCCAAACTTCAGATCAACCAGTCCATCATCTTTTGCAACTCGACCAACCGTGTCGAATTGCTAGCCAAGAAGATCACCGAACTCGGTTACAGCTGTTTCTACTCGCACGCAAAGATGCTCCAAGCGCATCGTAACCGAGTCTTCCACGACTTCCGCAATGGTGCCTGCCGTAACTTGGTCTGCTCCGATCTCTTGACGCGTGGTATCGACATTCAAGCCGTCAATGTGGTCATCAACTTTGACTTTCCCAAGAACGCCGAAACCTATCTGCACCGCATCGGTCGTTCCGGTCGTTTTGGTCACTTGGGTCTGGCTATCAACCTCATCACCTACGAAGACCGATTCAACCTTTACAGGATCGAACAGGAGCTGGGCACCGAGATCCAGCCCATCCCGAGCAACATCGACAAGAGGCTGTACGTTGCACCTTCGCTTATCCAGGAGGCCGAGGGCAAGAACCAGAACGGTAACAGGCAAGAAGGTAGGCCTGTGATCCCGCCAGGCCAGCAGGCGATGCACGCAGCTGCCATTCCACAGAACCAAAACTTTAGCAATACCGTGCCGCACAGGCATCGCGGTGGCGGAGGTGGACACCGTGGTGGTGGCGGCGGAGGAGGAGGTGGTGGTGGCCGCGGTGGGCCACAGGGAGGTGTCCCTGCGCAATAGACGGCGACGCTTCATAATGCGGTCCCGTCAGCGTCGTTCTTAACGCTGGACAGTGGATCTTCCTGATCACGTCTTTTGCTTAACCTCTTACCCCTACTCCGGTCTTCTTCGAGCGTCTGCTTCGCTTTGTCGAGCAGTCTCACGATGTGTATGATCGTAGACACACTGCAACTCATAGATGAGCAGGACTATCTGCATGCTCCTATGACGTCGATACTTTCCCCACCCGCTCTTCTCACTTTACTTTGTCGAAGACTGCATCTTTCCTGCAGCCACTGCAGCGCAGCAATTGCGTGCTGTGACGACAATTTCGTCCTCCTTTTCATCCCTCTCATCCCTCTCATCACTCTCTTCTCCTACCGTTCTTGCGCTCCTGCGCTCATCATCTCTCCTCATCCATAACACCTATCCCAACTCCGTTCTCTCATCCGCTTGTCCTCTTCCTACCTAATCCTACCACCTCATCCGTACCCGCAAACACATGTCCTAGCCTCAACACTCTTGTCATCTTTACCGCCTTTCATATCCTCTTCATCATTCATCATTCATCATTCATCATTCATCATTCATCATCATCACCCTATATTGTTCATACGATTGTGTCATGCGTAGAGGCGCACGATCGAAGGTTGAGACGTGCTGAGCTGTCTTGGTATTGGAATTTGTTGTGCCTGGGGGGGTATAAAGGACAAGATGGTAAAGCGGATGTTGAGTTGGGAGTGGTGGGAGGTATGTGATAGCGATTGGTGTTGATGATTCTGCGCATGTATGGCGTTGTTGGACGAAGATATGTGGTTGCCGTGTAAAGTGGATGCGGTCCGAGTCAGGCTTCGAGCGTATATGTGTTTTTCTCGAGCTGGATCGTATTGGCGTCAATGTGAAAGCTGGAATTGTCAGCTTGTTGCTCCCTAACCTCGCTACGGCAGGAAAGATGGGCAAAGTGAGGGACTATGTGTACATACCTCGATTTCAAGCTCGGCTCTAAGCCAATCGATGCGATCGGGCGAGATGAGCAGATGCGTTTCGTCCAAGTCCATTATGATGAAACGATTACGTTCGTCTAGAGACATTATAAGCTGTTTAACTGCTGCATCGCTGTAAGAGGGTGTAACGAGAGTTGAGAGTAGGGCAAACAAGAGCGTGTGTGAGCAGAGGGTCGAGATGAGGATCTACAAAATCGGAAGAGGCGTGTTGCGTACCAGGTCAAAAGCATGCCTTTGTACGCCTTCATGTTGAGGACAAGGTTGCTTTGGGGCTTGGGTCGCCCGACGCCAAGGACACAGATGAGCGAACCAACGTCCGAGGTAGCGTGGGAAGATCCGGCTACAGCAGCAAAATAGCACTTGCCACGATAATCTGAGTCAGTGCAGGCTGCAACGAGATCGACCGATGCTGGAGACTCAGCGTCCGGTGCAACGGTATGATGGTTTGAATGGTCCTTTACAAACACGAAGTTGCTGCTGAGTTTGCAGCACAAGGCTCTTGACCTGCTGTTTTGCTGTCCTGTGCACTTTGCACTTTGCAGCCTCCACCATCCAAGCCGACAGGTAAGCGGTCTAACAGCGCAAGATGAAAAAGCTCCACCCCCCCCCCCCCCCCCATCGCGGGTCCCTCTCCTTTCACTTGGATGACCCGAATCCTTAACGATCCCAACAGTGGGAGCATCCGCATGACCTCAGCGCTTTCCAAGGGAGCGAATTACCGTCATCACGTCTTTTACATCGACGTCAGCCTTGGGGAAGGGACGGCCAAAGGATTGCATAGCAACCGCCTTGTTTTTTGGGTTGCAACAATCGCCTGCGCTAAAAGGCGATGCAAAACCGAGGCTCAAAAAACACAGTCGCGAAAATGTCAGTCGCTTGAATGCAGAGCTTCCGGCCGTCAACCTCGTCGATTCCCTTGATGCCAAGCACCAAAGTATAGATATCGTCCCCGCAGAGGTATAGCTGGTCCTTGCACAAGAAGGGTTTGCAGAGTTCGTACTCTGACTAAGGTGCGGATGTGAGGATTCAAGGTCGGCACAAAAAAATTCGACGCCTGTGAGATTCGAACTCACGCCCTCAGAGAGGATATCCTAACCTTGGCCAACGCCAAATGCTAACTGTACAGACCCAGAGTGGGAAAAGTAGCAGGGATACGTGTTAACCACTCCACCAAAGCGTCATCACGTGGAATGGCGGGAGTAACAGAGACATATGAATCGTAACATTCTGTTTTCCAGGCGGAAAGATTTCGCAAGCGGAGTTGCAATTTGGCTTGTCGACGTAGAACATCCATGGAGCCTTGCATTCGGCCTCAACACCAATCACAATATGTGGGGTCTATCTCAGTGCGAAGCGCTCCCATCGACAGCACATCAGGCGTGCCCTGAGTACTGGCAAAGCCGTGGGAAGGGTGAGCTGGATTGTCAGCGTATGTGTGTGTGTGTGTGTGTGTGTGCCTGTGGCTATGTGTACTGTATGCCTGGAGGAAGCGTGGGCTGTGACGAGCTTGTGCAGGGTGGATTTGACGTTTTTGCCGCTGCGTGTGTGCGGGCGCTTGTGCGTGCGTGTGAGAGAATTAGAGAGTGGAGGTGACGATCCGATTTTCAGTGTTACTCAGACAATCCTTCCGCCTTTCCATCCCATCCTCATCAACCATCATCCCTTTGAACGAGCTAACAGCTCCACCCACGACAACATTCGCATGGCTCGCATCTAAACATCCAGGTGCTCGAGCGCCTCACCTCCAAACCTAGCCGCAGTTCTTACACCAGCCCTCATCGCGGGGGTTTGCACGCATCACCGCAAAAATGACCGGCACCGACCAATTGCCCTTTGACCTCTACGCATATACCCGCTCAGCTGTTGCTGCAGCTGCCACTGCTTCTGCGTCAGCTGCTATTACCGTCATCAACACCCATTCCGACTGGGAGGATGGTAATCTCGACACAGAAGGCGGCAACAATGGATCCGACGATAACCCCGCCATTCCACTTCCCAACCAACGAGCCTTCCAAGGGCCCTGGTTCTCACAGCAGCTCTCACTCTCCATCTTTATCGGTCTCGCCTCCTTTTTCATCTTTGTCATTGTACGTCGCCGCAATGCTGCCCTCTTTGCGCCACGCACCAAGCTCAAGGGCTTCTCGCCGCTCGATGACGGTCACGGCGTTGGCTACTTTGGCTGGATCATGCCTACGCTCAAGACCGAAGAGATGCGCATCTTGCAGACCGTAGGAATGGATGCTGCCATCTTGCTCAGTTTTCTCAAGATGGGTTTCTGGCTCTTCTTCAGCCTCAGCTGCTGGAGTATTCTGGTGCTCATGCCCGTCAACTACTGGCAGAACGGCGTGCTTGACGGCGTGAGTCCCGCAGAGGATAGGGACAACGCCACCGATGCCTTTGGTGTGCAAAACACCGTCACCGGCGTCTGGACGCAGCTCCTCTTCGGACCACTGAAGAACAAGCACGACACTCCAGACGAGCCCTTGCCGCAATTGCCTCTCCCGGCAAAACCAGCACAGGCACAGCTCTACCATGCCACCCATCTACTTTCGACCTATCTCTTCACGGCGCTCGTCATGCGTGCCATCTGGATCAATTACCAGCGCTTCGTCCGCTCCCGCCAGCTCTATATTCTCGAAATTCTCGAGTCCATTCCTGCCCGCACCGTCGAGATCCGCGACCTCCCCGCCCATCTGCGCGACGAAAAAGCGTTGGCAGAATATTTCGAAAACATGGACATGCCAGTCGAGTCCACCGCTGTCGTTCGTAAAACCGAAGGTCTTTCTAGACTGCTCAACCTGCGATCCAAGGCACTGCAGCAGCTCGAAAAGACCTGGGTTCGTTGGCTCGGCAATCCAACCGAAGCCGATGGCTACGATCCCGAAAAGATCATGCTCCTTACTGCAGGCGCCCACCACGACGATTCGCCGGATTCTGCCGTGACCAACGACTTGGTTAGAATCAGCGTCGATGATGGTGATCGCAACGACAGCACATTGAGGCAGTCGAGCGACGAGATGGAAAGTAGCCGTCTTTTGGGTGGAAATGCATCCAGCACTGTCTTTACCGGTGCGGACACGATCCGCACACACCGACCACGTCCTACAATGCGCAAGCAGTGGTGGAATCCGTTCAGCGAAAAGGTCGACGCCATCGACGAGCTCACACGCCAGTTCAATGCTGTCGACCGTGCCGTTCGACGTCGACGCAAGACAGGACGCTTCCCCGGAGGCAATGTGGGTTTCGTCACCTTTCAGAGCGCTGCCAGTGCTCAGATTGCTGCGCAGACGGTCCACTATCCCATGCCTGCCTACTGTTCCACTTCCATGGCCCAAGAGCCTAGGGACATCATCTGGTCCAACATCGACCTCTCGAACAACGACCGCAGGGTTAGGCAGGTGCTCGTCTCGATCTTTATGGTCGCCATTCTCGTCTTTTACATCCCGCCTCTCGTCTTTCTGGCCAGTTTTGTCTCGCCCGGAGCGATCAAAAAGTACGCTCCCTGGCTCGATCGGCTGCTCGACACGGACCAGAGGCTTAGGGCGTTGGTGCAGAACAACTTGCCGTCGCTCGTCGTCATCGGCTTCAATGCGCTGCTGCCGCTCGTTCTCGAGTACTCTTCCTACCTGCAAGGCTTGAAAGCGAGAAGTCTGGTCGAGTACAGTCTGCTGAAAAAGTACTATCTCTTCCTCATGGTTTCGGTCGTATTCATCTTTCTCATCGCGACCACTGCTTGGGGTGTTCTTCAGGAACTTGCAGAGAACCCAATGCGCGTCATTGACAAATTTGCAGCGTCGCTTCCCAAAGCACGCTTCTTTTCGCTGTCCTACGTCATCCTGCAAGGAATCGCACTCCAACCGCTGCAGCTGCTTCAGCTTCCCACGCTGATCCTTCGAGCGTTCTACCGAATCTTTCTGACTCGCACACCCCGCGAATTTGCCGAACTCAACGCACCGCCCACCCTCGCCATGGGCAATGTCTATCCACAGGCGCTGCTCATCTTTACGCTCTGCATCCTCTACTCGATCGTCTCGCCGCTCATCGTCATCTTTGGCACCATCTACTTTGGCATCGCCTATGTCGTCAACAAGTACAAGCTGCTCTACGTGTTTTACAAGCCGTACGAGTCCCAGGGGCAGGCATGGCCGATTTCTGCCTCGCGATGCATTTGGGCGTTGGTGCTCTTCCACATTTTCCAGTTCTCGCTGTTCAGTGTGAGAAAGGAGTTGTGGATGAGTACCGGGCTGCTGCCGCTGATTGTGTTTACCTTTTGGTTCAACGGGCATTTGGAGACGACGTTTGGACCGCTGACGGAGCACGTAAACCTCAGCAGTGTCGTCGAGGTTCTGAAGGAGAGGGAGCTGGATCCGAGTGTAGCAGAGTTGGCGCAGAACGGGCCGCCTGCGGTTGCGAGGGCAGATGTGGGCGAACGAGTGGTCAGTACCGATCCATCGGCGGTGACTGCCGCGGCAAGATCGGGGACAATGACGCCGAGTAGCAGCCGGAGCAAGCAGCTGCTTTCGCTCGATCCAAGCCAGAAAATCGATTCAGAGTACACCAAGCTCGCGCTGGCGCGCTACAGCCACGATTCGGACGACGAAACGCTGTTCGTGGCGCAACGCGATGCCAAGACCGACTACCGCGAGCCTCCGGGTGCCGGCTACTACCCGGGTGTGCTCAACACGGGGCGTAGGAGGTATGGCCATCCGGCGATCACGGGGATTTTGCCCGAACTGTGGCTGCCCATTCCACGGCAGAGGATGGACGAGGGGGGCGAAGACGTGACGGTGCCTGACGATCTGGAAGCGGCTACGGGGGTGGCGAGTGCCACCACGAGCGCTTTGGGTGCGCCGAGATCCGATTCTGTCGGCGCACGAACCCGCGCGAGAACCTTGAGCAAGGCGGAACCGCTCATCTTGTCGTTGCGCAAACGCAATTCCCTTCTGTCCGGTGGACGGTCACGTCACGCCTCGAGCAGCTCGAACTCCAAACGCCCCGTCCATTCAGAAGGTTCGGGCGACGGAACCAGCGTGGACCGGCAGGGTGCACAAACCGCCGACGTGGGGCAGGACATGGGCATCTGGTCCGACGGTGTCTCGGGCCCTCAGGGGAGCAGCTCATCGGCCGCACTCGGCGAAGCGCTCAGCGGCGGCTATGCGGTCGCTCCTGCGCGCGACCATCTTCGGTCCCTGCGCGATGCAGCTGATGGTGCCTCCGAAAGCGGCCATGACGCCGACGAAGAGGAAGAGGGCGTCTACATCCACCGTACCGCAACGTCCAAGAGTAAGGGTGGCGCTGGCAGGAGCGGAGCCACAGGCAGAGGCGCGCGCAGGACGAGCAGGGTTAGTGGCATTCCGGGGACGTCAGCGGGTGCGGAGGCTGCGTCCAATATCGATGCGGTGGGTGGCGGTGTGTATCACGATTGAGCATCCGCTTGGGAACACACGCTTCAGAGTTGGGCTGCAGGGTCTGAAATGGAGGCGCCGAGAATGCAGCGTTCTCATTCTCCCCCTTTGTGAGGATTGTGTGTGTCAGCTGGAAAGTCGAGGCAAATGATCAAGTTAACTTATGATCTGGCCCACGTGAAGCTAAATGATCAAATTACGATCTGCAAGACGCGGGGGGGTGGGGGGGGGGTGGGGGGTGGGGTTGGCCGTCTTGCAGATCGTAATTTGATCGTTTGGCTCAACTTTGCGGCTGACACACAAAAGAAATATGCACAGAGATGGGGTCGGACAGCCAAGCGGAACAGGGCGACACAGGAGATCGGCGAGACAGCATACACAGTCGGGCAGTCAATGCAGAATCCACTTGGAGAAACGTGGGGTAACGAGTGAAAAGACGGGTAGTAATACAGAGAGCAATGAAGAAGAGGTCAACAAGAAAAAAGACCGTGACCGGAGGAGGGGGAGAGAGGGAGAATACTCTCGATCCTCTTTTTTGGATTGAAGGCAAAGTCGGGGGGTTTGCAAGGGCTAGTCATTTGACAGCTTATCTAGAATAGCCAAGCGACGAATTTGCCCCAGGCGGTGGTGGGGATCCTCTCTTCGGGCTCGTCCTCTCTCCTCAACCTGCCTGAATCCAAATCGACCTCAGCCAACTTGACCACCTTTGTCTTGTGCCAGAGTTTCCAACCGATCCAGGGGACAAAGAAGACAGGAATTCCGAGATAGTTTGTGAGGAAACCAGAGGCGGTAAAGTTGCCTTTGAGGAAGACGCTCCAGCCGCTAAAGAGGATGACGAGGCCGCACATGATGATGCTGAACCAACTGGCGTAGGGTTGCAGTCGAGCGCGGTAGGGGAGTGCGGCTCGGTCGTAGCCTTGAAGCGTGTACGCCTTGCGGAAGCGCAGGTAGGCGTAACAACACGTTCCCCATGCAAACAGACCCGCTACAGCCGAGAGCGCAGAGAGCCACGAGAAAACAGTGCCTCCTCCCGAAGAGATGCCCAGGTAGGCAAGCGCTCCAACCAACCACGAGACCAAGACGGCAACGTACGGGATACCACGCTTGTCTACGCGACGGAAGATGCCAGGTGCCTGATGATCCAATGCCAAAGCATACAGGGTTCGACTGGAAACGTAGACATACGACGAGCCAGCGGAAAATGCCGAGATCAACACGATCGCGTTGAAAATGTGCGGAAGGATTCGCACACCAGCATTGGTCATGGCAATCAGCCAAGGTGAGGCACCAGTGTACGATCCGCTGCTGCCGAGACCAGGGTCATTAAAGGGAACAATCAAACCCATGATAAAGATGCCGAGGATGTAGAAAAAGAGGATACGGTACAGCACTCTCTTGGCAGCTTTGGGAATCTGCGTGGTTGGGTTACGTGCTTCGCCCGCGGCGAGAACGACTGTTTCTGTACCCACGTACGTGAAGGCTGACTGCAAAAAGGCACTGAAGAAACCGAGGAATCGACCTTCAGCACCACCAATGCCATTGTACTGGTTGAAAGCGCCAGGTTCCTTCCAGTACCTGAAACCAAGTCGGTCGTGTTTGGGTCCTCCGCCAAGGTCGATAACCAGACCGAAAATGATGAGCATAACAAAGGCGAGCAGCTTGATGGTCGAAGTGACCACCTCGGATTCGCCGTAGATGTTGACGCCAACAAAGTTGAGAAGGGCACCGACAACCATCATGATCGAAATCCAGGCGGCAATGTTGATGTCGGCGTTCCAGTAGCCAATGACAGCAGAAGCGGCGGATAGCTCGGAAGCCCAGCCGATAGCGTAGCACCACCAGTAGTTCCAGCCGAGGGCCATTCCGAGGGAGGGGTCGACGAAGCGAGTGGCGAAGTGCATGAAAGAGCCACTGACGGGTAGGTAGGATGACATCTCGGCGAGGCCTTCCATGACACCAAAGATCATCATACCGGTAATAATGTAGGCGAGCAGAACACCGACGGGACCGGCATTAGCGAGAGCGATACCAGAACCGACGAAAAGACCAGTACCGATACCACCGCCGATACCGATCATCTGAATGTGACGGCTGCTGAGCTTACGAGAGACAGCGCCGACGCCAGCATGGCCCGCAGGAACCTCGAAAGGCGAAGGCTTGCGGTTCGACTTGGCATCGTCAGCCTCCTGGATCGAAGCAGACTTGGAAGCATCGCCCTCGGATTCGGGAGTTGTTTGAGTAACGGGGTAAGATTTTGAGACGGTGGCGATGCCGTCGTTCTCGAACGACTGCTTTGCGAAAGACATGGTGTCGATGGAACGCTCTCCTCCTGAACAGAAACCTGACAGGTCCTTGGAGAGGGGGGGGCGGGGGTAAAGGATGGGAGAAGATGATAAGTGGTAGGTGATGCAGAGACGGAAGGATGTCAAGAAGCGAGGGATCGATTATATCCAATCCGGGTCGTGCGCCATCTTGGGAATCGTGGGGCCATCCAGTAGCATGCAATATGGCCAAAGTGTGCCCATTCTTGTTCTAGGGCGAGACCATTGCCCTACCACATGGCAAGAGGCAAATGCCACCAAAGAGAGTCTATGATTCGTCAAGAAAAAAAATTAGAGGTGCTTAGAGCAAAGAGCAAGCAATCGGCGAACCATGGCGCCATTCTCCGCATGAAATCTTTGTTGCCTGTCGACAATGGCACATAACACCACCGTAGACGTCTTTGCCTGTTGCACTTGCCTCGTGCACCGACGGCGCAGGCGAGCGAGGACCGGAGAATACCCAGCGGAGGGTCTCGATCTGCATGAGCTGCAAGCGTGGACTAGAAAGGGCAGAAGAAATCACGACATTTTCGTCCAATGGCGTTGTTGGATGTGTTGGTTTCTCGCTCTGCAGTCAGATCCGGAAAGTTTTCTTCTCCTTCTTCGTCTGCTGTGAACAGTACAGTAAGTAGTTCGGACGCCCGTTCTTGATATTTCTCACAGTGCTTTTCTCATGGCCCATCGTTTCTTCTCCGGGGTTTCAGTGAGTCGCAAAAGTGGTTCCTTCGGTACCTTACCGAGCTTGGCACGATGCGTGGATGGCTAGCCAATCGTTCCTGGCTCTATTCGTCCTCGCTTCGCGCTTCGAAGACGACTCTGTATGTTTCTCAGTAAGTCATTCGATTGCGTGATAGAGTTGGGTGGAAGCCCCGTTGGTCCGGGTCAACATCGCAACCCGAATCTGTCTTCAAGTGGTGGGTGGGCCTGTCAAAAAAGGCATGTGACCTTCTTGGCAAAATTTTCCTAACGAGAGCGAGCGTTCCCGAAAAAAATTTAGGAAAAAGCCACAGATTCATGAACCCGCCCGCCGTTTCCAAAAAAAAAAAAATCCTTTTCCGAACGCCGCGGTTCATCTCTTACCTATGGCTCGTCGCCGCTTAACCCGATCGAACACGCGCTCATGGCGACATCAACCGATCCCGCCAAATGACGCAAATCAGCCCCACACTCAGCTCATCCATATCCAAACCCATAGAGCGCGCCATGAGTCCCCTCTAAGCGGCTCTGATTCAGGAGATCACTACCCAACGATTTCATGTACGGAAAATTACCATTCATCGGCTGCTCGGCTGCTGGCCTCACTGCAAGCAAGGACGGGGAGCTTAGGGTGGCAAACCATGACAAAATTGCAGTGTAGATTGCGTGTGCAGAAATGTAATGCTACTGAAGATTCTTCGTGGGACGTGCAAGACGCCCGATTGTATGCTGGGTATGATTGAGTGGACGAATGTCCATGTGCGTGCGTGCGTGGAACAGAGGTTGCTTGTGACGGACCCTAAATGCTGCGAGAGTGAGGAAACGATAACTGTCCATCGGTCCTGCGTAGCCTTATCGGGGGCTAGAGCGACCGTGATGCGAGGTTTCGTGGCGAGGAGCCCATCAAATTGTGACGTTCCAATGCCATCGGTCCTCCTGAAAGCCCTCGGCGGTGTCGGAGAGCAAGATGCCGCGTCGCTTCTGCACATAAACGGTCAAGTCGGTCACCTTTTGCCGAAGCTCCGGGATCGTCTTGGGCTCGATTGGTTTCTCGAGCTGCTCCGACAGGTCTTCGACCGCCTTTTCGAGATCACGCTGATTGTCCTCAAACAGCTCCGTCATGTTGTCCCGCGCGAGGTAGTAGGCCATGCAGTATGTCCACTTGAGCGTCATGCGGCATTCGGTCAGCGTGTCGACCGCCTTCTTGAGGAATTGCACCTCGATCCATGTCAGCCCAGACGACACCTGCATCTCCTCCATCTTCTTCTCGGTCCGGCCGTACAGATCACGATCCAGCTTGGCCGACTGCTCGTGGTTGGCGAAACGGTTAAAGTAGTGCAGATATCGTTCCAGCTGGGCTCTCGACTTGGCCTGCGAAGTGCGAGCTTCGGCACCGCTCTTCTCGTCGAAGCGGTTGCAGTTGTACCACGAGTTTCCGTGCTCGGTCCATGGCCCGGCGCAGATCCAACACCATTCGTACTTGCACTTGCGGCACGTCATGTGGTTGCAGCCGCCGTTCTTCTCGATGGTCGAAGTGCACTTGGGGCATTCTTTGGTATTGGCCGAAATCCAGTTGGCCGTCTCGCTGTCGTCTTCGCACTTCTTGAGCCACAGCTTGGCGATGGGACAGATGGCAGGTGCGTGTGCTGCGTTGCCGCACCCAAAGCAGAAGGGATGGCCGCAGTCGCAGGCAACCGAGGGCACCACTTTGGTAAGCATCTTGTTCGAGACGTGACATTCGACAGCGAGCTCGCAGTTGGGAGCGGGACACCAGCGCAAGATATTGCTGTCATCGACGTAGGTGCGATTGAGCAGAATCTTGTAGCGTTCAAACACATTGGGCTGAACCACCAATCCGACGGTGCCCTCGTCGATCACCAGGTTGCACTTTTCGCGCATGCACTGGACGCGTCTCGACTCTCCTTCCGATTTGATCTTTTGCTCGAGGTACTGCTGATAGCAATCGCGGCAGTATCGATGACCACAGGCGAGCGCCAACGTTTCCATGACTCCGCCTGGCATGTCATCGGAGCTCATGAAGCATACGTCGCATACAAAGTCGGAAAGTTTCTGAAGTTTGGGCCGTGTTGGATCTTCGTGGACACCTGCTTCGAGGTTGACCTTTTCTGGCGAGTCCATGTAGCGTTCGATGAGGCGCTCCTTGTTCCAGCCAAAGTGGCGGAGGAGGATGGCAGCATCTGTGTCCTTGATCATGAACATGCTTGCTATTTGCTCCACCTCCTTGTGCTGTGCTTCCTCGATTGATGCGACGGTATGTGATTTGTACTCGACTTCGTAGTTCCTCGAGCGTTCGGCTGCCGCATCAGAGGCAGCAAAGGCGTCGTCTGCTACACCAAAGCCAAGCTCCTCCTCGTCTTCTTCTTCCGAGTCGACGGCGTCATCGTAGCCGTAGTTCGAGTCCTCATCCATGGTGTCTTCGACATCATCATCGAGGAGATACTCGTCGCTGAGATCGGACATGGCTGTAGAAAGAACCTGCGGTATCGATGCTAGAGAAGCGTGGTGAAGGAGCTACGGCTGAGAGGAACGCACAACCTTTCACAGGGACTCGAGTGGCGACAGTTGTCGCTCTCTCGATCGAGTAGTGTGATGGAGAAAGCGATGCTGTAGTAAATGCAGAGGCGGCCTCAAGCTCGGGTCGAGGGTGTTGCAACGAAACGCTCAATAGGATGGCAGTGGAGCTCTAGGAAAGGGGGCAATGATGGGCAGAAGCGAAGAGGCTGAAGTAGATGAGCTTGAATGCTGAAGCGAGTCCGCTGACGAGTCGCGATGAAGAAGACGGCGCTCGTCGGTCTAGGCGAGAGGTGAAGCTTGACGAGGTGTGATGCTGCAGCAAAGCAGCTTGCGTGGTTGCTGAGAAGGCCAAACGAGCGCGTAGAGGATCGATGCTTGCTGTGCTATGCTGAAGAGTTGCGCCGATTCGTGAATGCTGATCGAAACTTGATGAGGTTGTGACAGGTGGCAATCGCAAAAGAGATGCAGGAGGTGAGCCGGGTCGGTGGCGACGGGATGCGATCGAAACCCAGACCGATGTTTATGCCCAAATGCTAACGGGATTGCTAGATCGCGATCGCCGTGGAGACTAGGAACGTGCTGCAGTCATATAATGAAGATGAGAGTATAGGATGAAGGTGACCGGGTTGAGGCTCAGTTGTGAGTAAAGGGACGGCAAATCCGAAATCACCACGACTGCCAATTGTGATATCAGCAGGAGCGTGTCCACAGTCCGCTCACTGCTCGCTTCAGGCACGGTGCAGCTCGCGCTTGTTTGCCGGTCGATTCAATTGGTGACTGAGCGCGCTCAGTGACGCTGGCATACACAAATTACGAGTTTCGGAGCGGCACTTGCAATATTGTAGATTTATTTCGTC